>LPNX011012197.1:1263242-1288558 GCA_001517045.1 Pseudotsuga menziesii
TGCCGCATTAATGTGGAGTTGGGGTTTGTAGCTTCCCATGGATCATTAAAAGCGAATTTTCCATTTACATCATAACCATCGGCTCGACAAAAACAGTGCTATCTACCTTCATCACCATTAATCCAAGAAAAATCAAATGAAACAACAACTAGCACAAGTAAAATTCTTACTAGCATGTCAATAAATTGATCCAAGATGAGCTTCCAAACTTAGGGCCTGAGATGGTTTTCCAGCTCGTTCCAGCCCCATTTTTTCCACCATCTCTTGAAATCCTCACTACTCAGCCCTCGTCTGATATCTATTTCTACTTCAAATTCTTGAGCACAATCCTTTTCATATCTAGCCCAAGCGGGAAAATTTTTCTAGTCGAAGGTCATTACGCATAAACTCTTTCTCTTCAAAAAAGCAATCAGCGCACTTTTACCAACTCACCACCATTGACAAAACTTGAAGGTTGAAATTTGCAGGCTCAAATATGAGGGAGAGAACGTTGAGTTCGGGGATGTCGTAGCTATCGAGGAAGATAGAGTCGATGGGTGGTTCCCAAATCCTGTTCAGTGCCTGAAATGAACAGCCTTTTGCAAATGAAACGAACAAACCCGCTTGGCTTACGTGTTGATTTGAAAAAGTAACGAATATGTATTTTCCTTCATTTATCACAATTGTAATACAATCTTCGAGGACGATCCAATTTTGGAGGTCGATCAAGGCTATCTCGATTCTCGATCATTCTTTTATAAGTTGTTGAATATCCGCTGAAAGTGTACAGAAAGCATGGGTAGTGCATCGAATATGTTTAAGTATTGGAAGTAGTCCAAAAGAGCATATACCTATGTTTATAGAAAGTTTACTATTTGGACTTTTTTTGTAAAAAAAAAAAAATTCTTCTGAACCATAAGAACAGCATTTCTCAGGAGTATGTTTAATGGTTTTCAAGTCAGATATATCAGTAATTTGTGATTTAGTAGAGGTTTAGATGTTTCTGAGCCTCTATCCCAGGGATAGCCTATCTTTCTATCCTTGTCACAGGGGAACAATGAGCAACCCTACCCCTTTGTTTTTAACCTGCGACCTTCAAGGAAATAAGCTATTTTATTGAGAACAACCTAAACATTAGACAATCTGAATCTAATTTTTTCCTAAATTTTTTAAGTTAAAGTGATTTGCAGTTTAGTTTGTTGTAATTGGCTGAAATTAAAATTGCAATTTTAATAATGAAAATAAAAATTTTCTCAAAATTTATAAAAAAGATGTCAATAGTAAAAATTAGTGCAAATTGCATCCCAAAATTACAGTTTTTTTGGGTTAGTATGCATATCTACAATTAGTTAAATTGTTGATAGAGGAAATGAGATTGGAAGGTGATTTTTTGTTTTAACGAAAAATTATGTAATAAAATTTAGATTTGATAATTAAATTCTATCATTTACCAAAACAATTTACACTTTAAATGAATTTTAAACCCAATTTTCATTAAAACAATTATATTTTACAATTTTAGCTAATAAAATTTATAATTCAAACCATTCCTAAAAAACTTCTCCAAATTGTTAAACAAAAAAACTCACCAAAAAATTAAGGTTCGTTTGCAATTTTTTTGGGGGGCAACAACGATGAAAATGTAACTAATTGGAAACTATATAATTGAACTAGTTTGAATGAGTTCGAATTGGTTAGACATAAAGGGCTGAGTATTTTGGTATGTAGTTATCGGATAAGGGTACATAGTGTTGAATTGTTGTATTTAAAGCAAAAACCACTTAGTATAACAGAGAAACGATTTCTAATAAAAATTGTATTGGGTTCCTGTGACTGTACCTACAAAATATGGCCGATAAACCGACAAAGGTAGCTTTTGAAGTATACAAAACTTCGATACTTGAGAGGGCGCTATGGTAACGATCACGTCAGCAGTGGAAAACTCAAGCCTTTGGACAACTTTAATAGTAGAATCAATGCAGAATATCTGCAATGAATCTGAATGTTGGGAAGAAAATAATTCCTGGCATGTGCCAAACCTATTTACATTGTTAAAGTTTAAATAAAACCTAAAAAAAATTATATATATAAAACAAACCGTTTTTGTTTATTTGTTGTTGACCATGGAAGGATTAGATACAAGTAAGGATGCTAATCTTTATGAAACTTTCAAGTTAACTTGCAACAACATGTGACAATGTTGGGGACATTGCCACCACGTGGCTCTTGTTTGATCAAGAGTCCACAAGCTTTTCGGGAGAAGAGCATTAAAAACCAACACCTAATTTCTTTTACGTATCTCTTCTAACATTCTATGTGTATTGTACTTTGTTTTCATTTCAAGTAACTTCACTTCCTTATTTAAATTATAAATAAGTCAACAATCATTTTTCAAACAACTTCAATTACAATTATAAATAAGTTAACAATCATTTTTTACTTAAGACAAATATAAAAAATCCTTAAAAGCTCTTTTGGGAACAACTATAAATTGTAGTAAAATTCAAATCGTAGTCAATGACATGCTTTTATTTATTAGTATTTCCAGATATAATGACAAAAACAATGACAGGAAAATGCCACGTAGAAACAATGATAGGAATATGCATATCATCCCTATCAACATACAATTCCCTTTTGAAGATAGAGCATTTGAAATGTAGTCATAAAATTACCAAGTTGGGTACATAATAACAACATTAATTCCATTTACTCATATAGTAATCTAAACAATCAACGATTTTGATATTTGTCTTGTCATTTTTCAAGTATTTTGGTCAAATTAAATCCAAATGTAGTTGTTCGAATGTAGATATAAACGATTGAGATTGCACAATCTGGGTGCAACAAGGATGTGAAGGGAGTTGAGTCCATTTTTGCAACAAAGATAGATTGTTTTTCTTGTCATTTTTCCAAGTATTTTGGTCAATTTAAATCATGTTGGAGTTGTTCGAATGTAGATATAAACAGTTGAGATGCACAATCTGGGTGCAACAAGGAATTCAAGGGCATTGAGTCCATTTCTGCAATAAAAATATTGAATTTGAATAAGGAAAAACTATGATCAAACCAAAGATTATATTGCCAAATTCCATGTATAATTGTTTAAACTAATTTACACAGATATGCAAAATTTTCAAAAATTATGCATAAATATAGATTTTAGAAAATGGTTTCTTATCCCACTTACAAGACATGCAAAGTTAATGTTTTCGTGTCACTGGAAAGATCACTTTCCACACTTAATATTATTTATTTGATAAGGAAAATGGTTTTTTTTTCAATAGAACTTTTATTTATGCATAAAAGAGAAATTGTGAGACATAAGGCTTCTTCTTAACAATTGGATTCTTTGTCATACACTGATGCTTTGGTAGTGGAAAGTAGTAGGAAATAAACTATAATTTTTCTTTGTAATACTTTGTGATCTTGATCCAATCAAGATATTCCTTAAAGGAATTGATCCCAAAAGGCTTCCACAAAACAACCTTAGCAGCGAATGGGATTGGGTCCATAAAGATCCTATTTTATTCATTGATGCATTAATAATTTGATATAACATGTACAAGCATTGTATATGGAAAACATAACATTGTTTCTCTTAACCAAATCAAAGCAACCACTAAAGCCTCAACTACCCACAAATGCATCTTTTAACTCCCAGAAGCAAATAATACAAGGAAACATGGACCATGTTTTCCAGGGTCAAAATCAACAAGGAGCCATCAGAAGGGAAACTATTGAAAACTCAATTTTATTGTTTCTATTATATGAAGCTACAACTTACAAGTGCCCTTTGCTAACCCTTTAACATAGTTCAAAATGCTCTGTACGATGTAACATTACACTGATCATAGTTATCATTGCACGTGGCCTTTCAAAAGTTAAAGGCATAGATTATGTAGTTGTAGGAAGAACAAAGCTATTGTCGAACAAGGCCAATGAAAAAAATTGACTAGAATCAAAGACAACATATGCTTCCCTTGTAAATCATTACATGCTATGTAAGCTGGTACAGGGTAATAATTATTAAGGAAAACAAGAACATATAATGTTTAAGATATTACATTGTAACACATGAATTATAAGTTGGAAATACATTAAACAACAATTAGTGTCTTTCTTCAATGGTTCTCACCTTGCGAGATAAATATATGTTGTGAGAGAATCTTCTAATTTGAGTGGCCAGAGTCTCAGTTCAATGGAACATTGGAAAATTTATACATATATTATTTCATTGAGGCAGATAAACTCAGCATCTATTGTTTAATTATTTTAAATGGTCACAAGAACGCTTGATAGTAAACAATGTAAGCCAATCCTTATATTCTAGAGTAAATTTGGAGAAATTTCCCATGTCCATGGTTTATCAATGATTAATATTCAAATTGTATTAAATGATCCCAAATTAATGCATATGAGTAGTGTACAAAAAGTGCTTTCTTTAACTTCTCTTAAAGCTAAAAAGTGGAAAAATATACCCTGAACAAAAGACTAGGCATGTCCTTAGAAATATTAGTATATTTTCTATGTTTCTATATTATGCTTATTGTCATGAATAAGAGTGACCTGTACCATATTTATTTTTGAAAAAAATGGATAACATCAATGAAGAACATTCTGACAACAAATTCAACATACGTAGATACTAATCTTTAAGTTATAGAAACTCCTACTTCTTTAAACAAATTAATTTTCAAACCTTGTGTAAGATAATTCAAATTAAACAATATACATATTTAACATGTTAATAAGGAAGTTAAGTTTCAGGACTGGTATAATTCATTAAATAAGTGGCATGGTCAATTTTGTCAACATTTCACAATACATTTAATCTAAATCCCATTTAATTGTTTCGGACCAGGCTCAAAGTACAAGTTGACTTATATGTTAAGGCTTTTGTAAATAAAATGGCATGTTGATGCTTCTAGATATATCAATCCTTTGACTTGCAAATTTATCATTTGACTTGAAGATTTATTTTGACCTGCATTTACACCAAGATTAATGACTTAAGCTATGCCCCAATAACCATAAATAAATTCCCAACAATGATTATTTGTTCACCAAAATGTCAAATATTAGAGATTAAATAAAAGGTGGATTTGAGATAGAACTACCTAGAAGGGGGTTCTGAGATAGAACAATCATGGATTCAAATATCCTAGTGTATTGACAAAGAGGAAAGAGACATTCAAATTCTATATTTTCTCATAAAGAAGAAGACAAGGATGCATCTCCTTTCAACCTTTTTGAAGCTTGCTTCTTTAATGAATAAATTGAATCAAAGTATGGAGCTCGACTTATGGGCCCTCTACTATGGAAAATCATCATAGGAGATGTGGATGATTAGGATACATGGCAGAGAAATTCGGGACATGTAATTCACAAGCATTTATTTCTTGTGAAAGAAAAGATCCAGGTTAATGCTTAGTGAAGAACCCAGCATAATCAACTCGAGGGTATATCAACCTTTAGTGTTGAACTTGATATTAGTTCATAGCTAGGATTTTTCAAGAAATATGTATACACGTTTGCTATAGGATCTAAAGATGACATGTTGGCATTCCTCATCTATGTTGGTCAAGGAAGTTATCAAAGATAGCTAGTGGTTGTATATGTCACAATGTAATCTAGTTTCCTTTTTAGTGCAATAAATGAAATTTATGTGTGAACAAAATGAAAGAACAGATACAGAATCATAAACACAGACATATTGCAATGAAAACAGAGATACAATAAACACATATTCTATTAAATGACAGAAATAGAACAGACTGTAAATACAAAATCTAGAATGGTGGTAGCTATCTCTGAGAAGAGATGTGGCTGCTATGCTCATTCATGCCAAGATAAACACAAAATGAGGCCAAAAGGGCCTATTTATAATAAGCATGAGGGCGAGAACCCAAAAATTCCAAAACATAACCTTAGAAGATGAAGCGTCATAAATTTTGCTGCCCCAAGGTGGTTAGTTGAATAATGAACTTCCTGGGGTCATAACTTTTGAATACGATATATGATTTGGGTGCTCGATATCCTATTGGAAAGGTATACTCAAGATTTACATATTTTGAGTAGGACCAAAGGCATGTCATCAACAACCATTTGACCCCCTGAATTGCGAAAAAAACATCGTTTAGGGCCTCAAAACGGCCTCGGAAGTTTGGGACCCAAAAAACCGTAGAAAAATAACTAGGAAACTGCCACAATGGACAATTTTTTTGAGCCAATGGAATGTGTGGGTGGATACCAATATTCATCTGGACCAATAAAAGAAGCATTCCAGAATTAACAAAAAAAGGACAGGGATGATGAAACAAATAACAAAAATCACAATTAATTCAATTAATGTCACCATACATGCCATTATATTCAACACAGTTATTCCATCAAAATTTGAAGGTTTTACATTGTAAAATTATAAAATTACCTAGATCAATAGCACATGTTAAGACTAATATTATTGGTATCTCAATACATAATCAACAACAAAAATAGTAGTGCCATATTTCATTGCAATATGTGAAAATTTGTTGCGTGCCATTATTCATGCTTCATCAATATTGAAAGAAAATAAATTGATAATTGTCTACTTAGTCATAAATTGGAAATGACAAAACATCATAGTATTCCTCATTGGAACAATTCTCAACCAATTAGTTTATCATAGTAGATCAACCAATTAGAAACTTATTGATCATAGAATCTTAGTAGGGAACGAAATAAAACAAAATGCCATCCCCTATCTTGTTTCTGATTTTTGTATTTAAAAACAAAAAATAAATCTCTAACTCTTTTGAAAAAATAGAGCAAGGTGCATAGCCTCCAAGTCTCTCCCGGAAAGATGAAATAATCAATGATCTCCATTTCCTTCCATTATCCTGGTTAGAGAAAGATGCAAAAAATGTGAAATAAAATATGGATTTTTAGAGTGGTAACAAGTTACACGTTTGTTAATTATTTTATGTGCATCTTCTTCCAACAAAGAGGAAACATTTTCACTTCTGAAAACCAAGAAACACAAAAGCATAATTTGTGGGTTTTCAACAGCAATTTTTAGTTTTATATATGTGTGTGTGTGTGTGTGTATGAAAATAGTTTCCAATATTTCAACCTTACACAACAAAATGAAAACAAAAAACAAAATTTATGAGAAAATCTAAATAGACAAATATTCAACAACATAGGTCTTGACTCTTAACCATTCATCATAAGAAAGTGTCTATAAAATAAAATAACACCCTTCACCTTGTTGCCAAGTTGACTCACTAGGATTGGATCACTGATAGGATGTTCAATGAGTTCCATGGTGAATTTTATTGTCAAAATTATTTGAACTGCATCATTTGTTCTACTCGTAGGTATGAAACCAATTTTAACTTGCACAGTCAAATTGTTAATAAAGTCAATAAAATTGTAAGGCACCATCACCTGTGGAGTAGATTTCCAATAGAAACAAGTCAGACATGAATCTCATTGCTATCATACTTAATAATAATAATAATAAAATTGGTATGATGTAGTATTTAATTAAAGATATTGAAAAAATATTGGAAACTTAACAATCACTTACTCTCGCTTAACTATATGAAGCCTTCATATGTTTGGGGCCTTTGGTCTCTCATAAAATAACTTGTAGAGTGGATCTAGGTAAAATATAGAGACCTCGATGTTACTATGAATGTATGGAGATGGGAATTGTTTTCAATCAATAAATAAATTTTGAGTTATGAGTTGTTGATTCCTATGTGTAAGCTCTCATAAATTGTGTGGTTTTATGTTGTGAGTTTTCATTGTGTGATTATGATCATATGCTAACATTTCATCAAGGTACCCAATATATACTTAGATAAGTTGAATGTGACACCTAACCTGGTTGTACAATTCACCAAGGCATGCAACAAAGGCAACTGACCTAGGTGATCGACATCAATATATCTTGCACGAAGCTCAAAGCACTCAACCACTCAAACTAGCCCATTAGGCTTATTTATTTTAATAATTAGTGTTATAAAAGTTAAATAATCATCATCATTATTATTTGATGTAAAAAAAATATCAACACAATCATGACAACATAATGACTCAAGCACGGTGTAATTTTCACAGGAAAAGTGAACAACAACGCAAATCAGGCCTTTCTTAGCCTATGGATGACCTTACCAATCGCTAAGTCTTCATGTCAAATTTAATTGTATTATTCATTTAGGATAATAATGATTTATAGTAAAATGATTACTAAGCGTGTTAGTTATAATTTCCTAGCTTTATTTCCATGTAAGGTTTTATGATCTAGAGAAAATCTCTCTATGAGGTGGCATCACCCATTGTACAATATATTTGTAGCTTTGGAGTGAATACAATTGAGTTGGCTAGTAATCCCTTTCTATTATATGTTCCTATACTTATTGTTTAACAACCTTTGCATCGTGGTGCAATTAAAATACCTATAAATTGGGAATATTTGTGACACAAACAATGCGTTTGCATCCTACTATCTTTGCATTTCAAAAAACAAGGTCATTTTGGCTTCATTTTCTCATGAATTTGTAGGGTGGATTCTATTGGATTTCAAATGTTTGTGGTAAAATTAGCAAAATAATTCAAGGGATATTTGAAGACCCTCTAATGGACCTATTGTAATCCTGTCACAAAAAGGTAAAAAAAATCTCGTTTGCCCCCAATTCTTAAAATTTGGATATTTCACTTGAGATTTGGGTTTTAGGAAGTGAGTGGATGAGATTTTTAGTTGATATGAGGGGTCATATTTGAGATGTTGGTAGTATTAAATCCAAAAATACAAATAAAATAAGGGTTTAGGTTTTACATACCTTTTCCTCCTCCTCCTCTTACTCTCCCTCTCCTATTTATTCCTCTTCTTATTATGATTCATGTCATTTATCTTCCCATTAATATTATCTCTCTCCCTCTTCTTTCCATTCATATTCCTCCTTTATATTTCTCTTTTCATTATTATTTTCTCTCCTCTTCTTCTTTCTTTTCTCCCTCCACCACGACTCTTTATCATTCTTTCCCTCTATCTTCTCCTTCCTTGCACTCTCCTTATACTTATTTTTCTTCTACCTTTATTTCCTCTCCTTCTTCCTCTTTCCCTTTCTTCCCAAACCATATTACACTCCTCTTTTTATTTCCCCTCCCTTTGATGTATTCCTCCTATTCCCATTTTCATTATGATCCCTCTCCCTCCTCCTCTCCCCTTCTTCTTTTTCCTATTTTTCTTATCCCTCTCCCTCTCCTTGTTTCTCTAATTTTATTTTCCCTTTCACCCACCCTCCTCTTTTGATGCTTTTCCCTCCTTTTTTTCTTCCTCATTGTTACCGGGAAAATTTCAATCAGTGCGGACACTGTTTGTTCCCCTAGCCTACATGGTGCAAGTCTAGAATAAAAAGACACAGCAGTATATCCTCTCCCTATATGACTGATCTACTTGAATGCAAAGATCTCTTTACCTTAACTGAAGAAGGTTGTCCTTGTTCCACGGATCCTTGTGTGATCAGTTGTACCTACATATAATACTGAAAACAAGAAAAAACATGAGAGAAACAAGATAAATCAATAATCTATATTAGAGTTAAAGGAAACTAATAATAAATTATCAATATTTACATGCATCATGTATGGGAAAGGGAAACAATTTTGTATTAAAGATAGAAAGAGAAAGCTACAACCAAAGCCTTGATGTCAATAACTTTTTCTCCACAAGGTCTTTGACACACTCACACAATTCTCAACTATGCAACCTGTTGCTCACAAACTCTCTCTCTTTGCCTCCTATACCAAAATTCAATCCAACAGCACAAGGATTCTCTCTTGATCTCTCCTTCACATGGTCCAAGTAGCTTGCATGTATAGGCCAAAGGGAGCTCAAACGGGTTGATATATTTTGGGAGGAAGGTAAATAATGATCCCTATGGGTCATGAGGTCAAGTGCCAGCTCCCCCACATGGATAGGATCATCCTCCATGAGAGCTTTCCCTCAAAAGCTTCTTGAAACTTCTCTTTTCTCCTTGTTGGTCTTCTTGGCGCTACTTGCAAGAGGAGTAAGTGCGTCAAAACACCTTGTAGTGAGGGAAAGGGTGCCACCAGGACTTTCTTCCAATGGTTAACAAGTGTCATTCATAGCTGTCACTCTGTGTCAGTTTGCAAAGTGCGCCAGACAACCTATAATTTGGACAATAAGGCCCCAAAAGCAAATTTGGCCAGGGATTTTGAAGGATTGAAGCATTGGTACAGATTTTAGGTGTAACAGAATTCCCCCCAAATTATGAAGCTAGAGGAATGTGATAGGTAAAATAATTTTCTAGATATCGATCTGGTATCATAGAAAAAAGAGAGGTGAGTCGATATTTCATGCAAGACTAGTGACTAATTATTTGACTCAAACATGGATGTGGACCAATACACTGCAGATCCATGTATAATGACTATATCATGGCTACTAACAATACATTGTATATCCATGAACAACAATATATAAATTGGAACATGGTTACAAAACATACAAAGTAGATCCATGTTATCCTAACTTAATACTAGACATAGCCACTGAACATATAATGTGGATCCATGTCATGACTTCAAACAATACTCCATTGCAACCTGTGGATAGGAACATATTTAGGTGAATACCTAACCACTCAAGGTATTCACCCCAATTCCAAACGATACAATTATAACCATGCGAATAGATGTCCTAATGTCTAACATGGTAGAAACCACTTGATTATCGGCCGTTGATGTATACCATTAACAAGTGTGAGGGAGATCATCATTGATGTCAATGATTCCTAAGGTATCCTAGTACACTCCTCCGAATGTGAATAGAATACTTGAAGTCGAACACTCAGTGGAATCCTTCAATCAGAGGCCATTGATGAAAACCTAATGTCAAAAGCGAGGAAACCTGCCCTTAAGGCATGTAAGATTCAAGGTACTTGAACTGATTTCTAAGTCTAATTCTCGAATGATGTGTTGATGTTGACAGGAATAGAATCGTCGAAGGAGGGTCATTATGATTCCCTCATCATCAACACGAAACATGGAAAAAAATGTGATGTTGAAGTGATGAAAACAACCATAGGACTAACTCATATGTAACCGACTCATAGGAGGGTAAGGAAACTGTAGAGGTAGATTGCAGAGGAGGTCCCTTTGGACATCAAATGATGCGACAAATGACTTGGTAGTATTGACTCAATGTGGCAGAGACCATACGTAATGCAAGGGTAGGACTATGCATTCATTGAATTGACTCAAAGGAGTTGAATGACTCATGAAAGTGGATCGACTTGAGGACAAGCTAAATACCCAATTGTTTGATAATGAAAATTCATATAGGTGTCATGTTCAAATGGTGGACTATGAGCTGCCATAAATGAAAATGAAAGATGTTTCCTATTCCCTTAATTTCCCCATCGTGAAGGATGAGTGCCTCTTTGTTTTTTAATGAGCTTGAAAAGGGTAACAAACACTCGATGTAGCTCATCAAGTGATGAGTCCATTCTCATATATTTCGTGAACCTGAGAAAGGAGGGGTTCATTCCCAGAAAGGGTCCTTCATCGTTTGTTTTTATGAGTTTGATGAAAGTAAACTCAATCATTGTTTCACGTTTAGAGAGTCTAGAATGACTAAGAAGACTCCAGGATGGGCTTTTGGTAAATTTAGTCCCCGAGGCCCGAAAAAGTGTAAACTAATGCCTAGGAGAACTCTTATAGCTGTGATCAGCTAGAGTGTACCTTTTTCATAAATGAGTCCAATCGGCCTGAAAAGGGGTAAACTATCACCGACTAGATGATCATTCAATACTTTTACAAGTGTGAAAGCATCAAGATCGCTTAGCAATCTTTTCTTGTTTAGGGAGTCTTAAAAGAGCTTAAAGGTAAATCCATAAGGGGTTCTCTTTTTCACAATCCAATTTTGACAAGTACCAAAAAGCAGTAAAAGTATACTTGATACCTCTTCACCGAGTTTTTAACGGGCATGTCACAGGTATAAAAGGTGCTCGGTACCTTTTTCATGTTTGAATCTAGAGCAGAAAAAAAAACGATAAAGTAAGCTCAAAACATTTTTCATGTTTTAACTAGAGCACAAAAACTATAAAAAGTAAGCTCACCACCATCTTATTGTTTTTAACGAGCTCAAATATTGGTTGGAAGAATTCTTAGAGCATCTTCTTCATTTTTTAACGAGCTTGACACAGAATATGAACTATGCTCAAAATGTGTCCCATTAATAGTGTTTTCCCAACATGATGTCCAATGGTTGGTGCTTTCCCCCAGTATAACTATCAAGTATCTTAACTGCAACATAATGTAAAGAGGTTGGAGACATTCCCCCCAAGATTCATTTTGTCTTCTTACTCCTTTCTTCATCCAACTAAATTTTTGGGTTTCTAAAAAAAAGGTTCACTAGAAACGAAGGAAGAAATAGGATCAAGTGATACAGGCAGATGAAATGAAGGTTCAAATATTGAGTCTTGACACAATGTAAGAATTTGTTTCATTTTTTAACGAGCTTGACATGAAAAGGGAACTTTGCTCATAATGACATGTTTCATTTTTACACAAGCTTGAAACAGAAAATAGTTATGCTTATGGGGACTTGTTTCATTTTTATACAAGCTTGAAACAGAAAATAACTATGCTTGAGGTAGCCCATTTCATTTTTTAACAGGCTTGAAAAAAGAGTGAATTGTGCCCAAGAACATATGTAACGAGCTTGACATGAAATGGGAACTATGCTCACTAACATATGCTTCATTTTTTAACGAGATTGGCATAGAATGGGAACTATGCTCGCAAACATATGCTTCATTTTTTAACAAGATTGAAACAGAATGGGAATTATGCTCGCCTTTAGTTCTTATCCAGCATGATGTCCATAGGTTGGTGGGTTTCCCCCTTACATAAGAAGCTAGCGGATTAACTCTAGTATGATGTCCAGAGACTGAAAACATGCCCCCAAATATTCCCCATGATTGGAAGAATCTATCGATTTTCAAACAATTGAAATCCGACATGATGTCCAGAGTCAAGAGACGTGACAGACTAAGGGGAAGAAACCACAAGAAAATGCGGGATATTCAGGGAAGTCTGATGACTAGGAGTTATACGATGATCAGGTTTAACAAAGGAAAGTTGATCAATGGTCACAATCTTCCCATCATGGGAAAAATGCATCACTCTAAAAAGTGTGGACACTACATGTTTCATGGCATAAACATAATCTCGTCCAAGGAGCAGATTAAAATCTAAGGGACATTGGACTACCATAACATCAATGCAGACAACTTTCCTTCCTAAGGTAATAGGAAAATGAGGAAGGATCCCTAAAGGTGCACTAGGTCTTCGATTAAAATCCAGTATCTGATCAGTGGCTAGCACAATATGAGGAGAACCTATAGCTTGCCAAGCAGTTGACGGTAGAATACTAACATAATCCCCTTCATCAACAATAGTTCGGAGTATGATCTTAGTAGTAACTCGCACAGATATCTAGAGAGGAACACTCGAATGAATACAAGCTTATGTTAGATTACTCCAATTAAAGGGAACAACCTTAGTACTTGGAGAGGATTCTGTTGAAATAGACAAAACTTCCCCTTGCATAGAACAATTCAAACTGACTACGAAAACTTCACCGGGTTTCAGTTCACTCTCAATTGGAAGAGATGGACAAAACGAAGACGGTGTCAAAGTGACTACTTTAGTCTTAACACTCTCTGATGAAAGAGTAGGATCGAGTGGAGATGACATCGACTCGACCACTCCAATTTCACTCTCCAAAGGAAGAGTGGGATGAACTACATGTTCTTCACTCTCTACACAAAGAGTGGGATCGACTGAGGATGGAATTGGATCAACCACTTTATCAACCAATGGGAGGTCAAGGGAAAACTTACAGTAATCTGTTGGAAGTTGTTTTTGAGGAACAATAATATCTTCCAACAACTTTGAATATTCATCCATGAGAGGACAAAGGTAGGTAAGGTGCTTATCCTTACATAACAAGAAAGGATTTTTTACTTTTTCTTTCCGACACTTAAACACAGAATCACTGGTTGACTGGGTATCATCAGTATGATTACAAGAGGCTAATGACATGGGTTGTTGGAAAACATAAGACCACACTTCTAAAACTTGGGGCATACCATGACAATATTTAAGAACATGGTCATCCTTGCAAAGTCTACAAGGGAACTTAGGATTACGAGGTGGTTTTGTGAGAAAATCAACACTCTCATCATTGTGAGGAGTAGTTGGTCAAGATTTGATTTCTCATTTGTCTTTCTTCTTCCTAATCTTCCTTTTCTTCTTCTTCTTATCCACCTGATTACTATTTTCACAACTTTTGGCAGGAGAATAAGGAGAAAGGGAAGAAGACATATCTGGCGAAGAAGGTAAAGGATCAACATGATGTTGACACTCTTATAAAGGGGAGCTGGGATTTGAAACAGTTGATGCACTTGGCATAACTCGATTGGAGAATAACCATATAGGTAATCCTATAGACAATCCAAGAAGACTTAACGTAGCCATAAGATGAGGACCTACATTTCCAAATGAAGGAATAACAAAAGGTTCCCCTTGAGAAGGGTCTCTTGTTTGGTGGTTCCAGAAGGCGTAGCCATAGCTAGGTAGCAAAACTAACTCTCTCTTTAATACCTTTTAACTGTACAGGAAACAAGCACTACTCAATCTAAAGCAACAAGCAAACATGTGAAAGGAGTGGATAAAAATTCAGGATCCTCACAGCAATGTCAAACCATCACGACTCCCTATATACCGCAGGGTACAATAGTAAAATGCGACAAGGAGAATTGGGACCATACCCTTGCCTAAATACCCGACTACTTGGATGACACATGAGTAGTAATATCCCCAAGTGATGTTCTCGGTGTACTATGAGCATAGGACGAAAAAGGGATTTTCTCGGATGGTTTCAGGATCCCTAATGGTGTCTCCTCGTATACACAAGGTACATGGGAGATCTGATCTGTAGTAGTGTTGTCTAATGCACAACCTTACGAAAGGGTCCTTCCTATATATTGTTGAGTGCATGAAGTACCTTTCGATATACCTCGATGGTACATCAAAGGTCGTTCGATATACCAATGAGTACATGGAAGAGCCACACAGCCCTCGAAATGCAGTGTAGGAAATAAACGGCATCTCCTACGCTTAAATGCATCTGAACACGTCTCTAATCTATCACACACTTATTGCTAAGAATTTAACCTACATTAGAGGAAATTTCAACTCAAAATGGGCCTTTTAACTCTAATTCAAATTCTATGTCATCATGTGTTAGCCAATGAAATTGCTTTAAATTTGAAATACTGTATAGGTCTTAAACACTTTTTTAATATAAATTTTGGGATAGGTATCATAAAAAAAACTACTTTTTTGTTTGTATTTTCGACATATCTCCCCGTGTTTTTACTTAAATTTTGATCGGGAGAGCTCACATTTTTTTAGGTATTTCTTGTTTTTGGGGTAGTAGGGTCTGTCAAAAGTATGTCGAGTGGGTACTCGTTGGATGCGGAATTAAATTCCGCATCCAACAAGCTCTCCCGATCGAAATTTGAGTAAAAACACGAGGAGATATGTCGAAAATACAAACAAAAAAAAGTAGTTTTTTTTCTTTAGGCTTCCTCCAAAATTAATAAATATTATTTTATTATTTTAACTATTATTTTATTAATTTTTTTAGGAGGCCCATTTTGAGTTGAAATTTCCTCTAATGACTAGTGCTTATTTTTATCTAAAGCGGTTAAGGTGGACATATGGAGTGAAGACTGACTCAGAAACCATACAAGGATGAGATGCAAATCTTTCACTCTTTCTTTTAATGGATGCCCTACTTATGAGAGAGTAAGAGGTTTCCAAATGCAGAAATTGAATAACATAAACCCAAACTCAAAACTAGAATTTCATTTCCTATGTTTCCAACAAAAGTGAAAAACATATCTCTAGGAAGAAAAATATCTAAATAATGTTTCCAATCAAAAACCTAAAGCAAAGAGTCTTTACAGACTATGCAACTTGAAATCTTTTTTTTCTTCTTTTATATAAAACTAAGATTAACAAAAGAAAAAATCTGAAGTAAACTAAAACAAGACCAAAATGTTTTTGATTTTCAAGTATTTTTCAATCTAATAAAGAAGGTAAAAACAAAACTTTATACTTGAACTATGAAGGAAATGAAATATCAATTTTCCCCTACTACATAGATCTAAGGAAACAAAAAGTGATCTCAATACAAGAGAACTCAAGACAAACTCACTAATGCACATTTTCTCATTTCAATCAATACAATCCACAGAAAAGAGCAAGAGGTTTCAAGCAACAAAACAAACATAAAATTCAGTGAAAGAAACATAAACTCTTCTTTGAATGCAAAGGGAATATAATTCAAAGAGACTGTAGAAAATACGATTCATGTCTCCCCCCCCCCCCCCCCCCCCGACCATGGGGGGATTTTTTTTCAAAAATACACCTCATTTCATTTAAAAAAACAAGCTAAAAACATCCCAAAATGAATTCAAAGGGGCACTAATTACCTACCTTGGCGCACACTGAAGGGTTGCACCAGGGCATCGAAATGGGCTCGGGGGCCCCTTGTCTACTAGTAGCAGGCATAAGCGATGCACAATGATGAATCAATAAGGGACTCAATGATGCTTCTTGGAAATAGGCAACAAGCGTCAGGATGTGTCTAGCGCTTTGTTATGCTTACCCAGGCGCATCAGTGGATCTAGAGATCAACAAAGGCTAAGATCCTGCAAAAAGTACCAATGTGGTTCAAGCTAGAATAAAAATGAGAAAAAACACTCACCATAGAAGGCAATGGACAGCATGACAATGTGGATCACTCACCTTAACAAATTAAATGAGCAAGAGAATAAAATTCACAAGTTGCAAACAAAAGTGACACAAAAAATCCAAGATCTAACTAGATTTGTCCCCAGTGGAGTCACCAATTTTGTTACCGAGAAAATTTCAATTAGTGCGGACACAGTTTGTTCCCCTATCCTGCATGTTGCAAATCTAAAACAAAAAGACACGACAGTATATCCTCTCCCTAGATGATTGATCTACTTGAATGCAAATCTCTCTTTACCTTAACTAAAGAAGGTTGTCCTTGTTCCACGGATCCTTGTGCGATCAGTTGTACCTGCATAGAATACTGAAAACAAAACAAAACATGAGAGAAACAAGATAAATCAATAATCTATATTAGTGCTCAAGGAAACTAATAATAAATGATCAATATTAACATAAATCATGTATGGGAAAGGGAAACACTTTTGTATTAAAGATAGAAAGAGAAAGCTACAACCAAAGCCTTGATGTCAATAGTTTTGTCTCCACAAGGCATTTGACACACTCACACAACTCTCAACTATGTAACCTCTTTCTCACAAACTCTCTCTCTTTTCCTCCTATACCAAACTTCAATCCAACAACATAAGGATGTTCTCTTGATCTCTCCTTCACATGGTCCAAGTAGCTTGCATTTATAGGCCAAAGGGAGCTCAAATGGGTTGAGATATTTTGGGAGGAAGGTAAGGAATGATCCCTATGGGTCAGTAGGTCGAGTACCAGCTCCCCCACATGGATAGGATCATCCTCCACGAGATATTTTGCTCGGAAGCTTCTCGAAACTTCTCATTTTTCCTTGTTGGGCTTGCTGACGCTCCTTGCAAGAGGGGTAAGTGCGTCACGCACCTTGTAGTGAGGGAAAGGGTGCCACCGATGCTTTCTTCCAATGGTCAACAAGTGTCAGTCACAGTTGGTGCTCTGTTTCAGTCTACAAAGTGTGCTAAACAACCTAGACTTTGGAAAATAAGTCCCCAAAAGTATATTTGGACAGGGATTTTGAAGGATTGGAGCATTGGTACAGATTTTAGGTGTAACACTCACCCCCAACCTACCCTTGTTTTTTTTTCACTAAGGTGACTTTATTCTAGTGGATGACACAATTAGTATCAATGTTCCCCCCCCCCCACCAAGATTTTTATCCATGCATCAATGATTTCTAAGGAAAAGGAGGAAAAGGTCACCTTTTTTATTTTTGTCTTGTGTGAGTTCGTCTATGTTCACCTAGATATGTTAGGACATGGAGGGAATTTACCCCTCTATGATCACCCATAACATTATTACCTTCCTAGATTTCAAGCATGTTCATCAGTGACAACATCCAATGAAATTGAATACTACTTAGCTTGTTAAAGTTGAAATTCAAAAGCTCCTTTTTTGTGGGATTGATTTGCACCATTGATTATATTAAATGGTTTTTAATAACATTATTTTCCTTACTATGACAAATGTTATTTATGGATTCATTGATTTTCAAGACATCAATTGTCCTCACTCAAATAAAAAATTAATAATTTCTATCTTCCCTTTATCAATGTCATCATTAACATAACAGCTAGGTTTGAGATGATATCCATAATGAATGGATCCTCTGCAATACTACCTAATCCTGATAATTGAATAGGATCATAATAACCCCACCATCACTACCTCTTGGGGTACCTCCTATTATCAATTCATGAGTTTTAGTCTAAATAATGTGGGTGCAACCTACAAACACATCGTGAACTTTGGTTTTCCCAGCCTCATTAATCATATCATTGAGGTATTTGTTGATGACCTCATTGGCAAGTCCCACTATCATCATGACCACACTTGTGACATTGAAATGTTATTTTATCACCTTGGTAATAATTGTATGAAAATCGATCCAAAGAAGAGTGTCAAGTTCAATTTATAGTTAATATGATACTTAGCTTTATCATTTAGTGATATTGAAATCAGCCCTGATAAGATCCATCCATTCAATATATACCTCGTCCCCATAACATGACCAAGATTTTATTGCTCCTTAGTAATCTCAAGGAAATATAATGTTTCCTTATAGATTGCACTCACGTGTATCCTACCTTGAGCAACCTCCTTAAGAAAGGATCCTCGTTAATTGGGTCATCAAAGCCCATCAACATTATAAATATCTCAAAAGTATGCTTATCTCCCCTATCAATGCATCTATGATCAATTCTACCTTCATGATTTTTTATACTTCTATCGCAGATTCCTTAGTAAGTGAATGCCTGCCAAATACAATGATAATGGTGTTGAATGTTCCATATTTAACATTAATTCCACCTTCCTCCCACACAAACCCAATTGTATAGAAACATTGACAAGTAATGTTCTCTCTTGGTCTTTGTTGTTAAGAATATTTTACAATACATGCTTAACCACAAGATGATTGTAATGTTTTAACCCTCTTCATACATTATATGTAACCATGGACTTCAGTAAACTTGCATCACAAAAAAAACCATCATAAGTAATGGATATTTTCTCTGTTGACTGGCATTTTTTTTGTCACAACCACAAACAATGCATGTTGTCTCTGTTAATCAACAAGCTCTTTTTGTTTTGAGAAGATATCATGTAAAGTTCTTGCAAACTGACATTAATGGAGTGAGTTTTCAAAATATGACATCTATGGCATGGGATTTTCAAAAATTTCTCCAATTCAGCTTAAACATTTATCCATTGTTCCTACTTTTTCCTTTTGGTTGTATGATAAAATGGTTATATAGATACTGTTGGTTGTATGATAAAATGGCTCTATAAAGACTGCATAATGTTTTGATATATATATGGGGATTCATTTCACTATTTGTGTTATGGGTACTAATCTTCTGGATTTTTATGTTTTAGTCATTGGTCATTTATTTTTAATCATTGTGAAACTTTCTTCATAAGTGTTCTAAGAAGTTCAAAAATAAATAAAAATAAAAATAAAATGAGAGTTACTTTTCATTGGAACAAAAGTAGTTTATTTTTTTTGTTGATAGTAAGTTCAAATGAGTATATGGGCAAGGTAATAGTCACTTGGATGCCTCTCTTCCCATAGACTATAACTAATTTAACTGCATTGTTTTGTTTCCCAAAAGTTGTGTGTACAGCAGAACCATTTATTCTCAATGACTAGTTCGAATGGTTAGAATGAAAGTTAATAGTCACTTGGATGCATCTAGTCACTTGATACAAGTATATGGGAAAGGTAATAGTCACTTGGATGCCTCTCTTCCAACCGACTAGAACTAATTTATCTGTATTATTTTGTTTCCCAAAAGTTGTATCTACAAGACAACCATTTATTCTCATTGACTAGTTAGAATGTAATAAACATTGTATATAGTGCATCATCATCCTATCGTTTTTGTGAAAAAGACCTCTTCTTCATACAAAAAAAAGTACAATAGTTGCTTATTTGCATTGGCCTCTTTTTAAATAATTATAGTAAAACCAAATAATTGGTGAAAATATAATCCAATGCAACTCTCAAATAATTTTGAATACAATGGACAACTATGAACATCATTTAAAACACATTAGAGGAAATTTCAACTCAAAATGGGCCTCCTAAGAAAAATAATAAAATAATATTTATTAATTTTGGAGGGAGAAAAGAAAAAGACTATTTTTTTGTTCATGTTTTTGACATATCTCCCTGTGATTTTACTCAAATTTCGATCGGGAGAGCTCCTTGGATGCGAAATTAAATTCTACATCATCATCACGTTTTTTCGGCTATTTCTTGTTTTGGGGGTAGCGGGGTCCATCAAAAGTATGCCGAGTGGGTACTCGTTGGATGCAGAATTTAATTTCGCATCCAAGGAGCTCTCTCGATCGAAATTTGAGTAAAAACATAGGGAGATATGTCAAAAATATGAACAAAAAAAGTAGTTCTTTTTATGATACCTATCCCCAAATTTATATTAAAAATTTGTTTAAAACCTATATGGTATTTCAAATTTAAAATCAATTTAATTGGCTAACACATGATGACATGGAATTTGAATTATGGTTAAAAGGCCCATTTTGAGTTGAAATTTCCTCTAATGAGTTTATTATTTCTGAAAAGCAATGATGGGATTTTGAAATAAAAACATCCCTTGACATTGTTGCAAATTAACTCCCATGGAGCATTTGTTGTTATGATATATAAACTAAGGCACAAAGATTTAAAATTAGAAACACTAGACTCTTTTACAAGGCTATCAAATCATGGAAATATGCAATCTCCTCAAGAAATGCACTACAGTGTCAATTCTTGCACCCACACTCTCCAAGACTGACAAAGAATAATTAACATCGGGTGGGATAGTTATCCTATCAATACCTTGATTCAATCAATTTGATCACTACCTTTAATTTATGGGGGTTGGAGTATGTATATATTATTGAATAACACCCAATAATTCCATTCCTTAAAAACAAATCCACTAAACAAAAGAATGATGGGAACTTAGTTATGTCTAAGCAACCGAACATGGAAATCACTGAAGTAGCCACCTGGCTTTCCAAAAAACTTATTATGGAGATTATCATGGATTTAGGATAATTACAAAGAAACTAATTAGAGTAGTCTTCAACTAGGTATTGCTTTCTACCAAGCTACTGTAGTTGCTTCAATAGCACTAAGAGTGGTTTTCCTCTTGTGTAATGGTGTATGTTACATTATTTAAGGACAATTCAGTTGACATTGCAAGAATATATGGCATCAGTATTACAGATTGTGAAGTCCTTGGGAAGCTTCTAGATTGCAACACGGAACATAATTGTAATCCCATTGACAAGTGATAGGTCTTTATAATTTCAAGAAATGAATGTTGAAGATTGCCTATATGGTCATCTAACAAAGATCAATGGATATATAGCAATTGAGAGGTCAAATTATAACACATGATTCTTTAAATTTAAATGCCTTACATTGTAATAAGTTGAACAAATTTCCAAAGGGAAATTGGGGGATGAATATAATACAATGGATTCAATATTAAAATTGGTTAGACTTGGTTTCTCAAAATATGCATGCAAAATATGTGTTTAACAATAAGTTGCCTACCCATGTCATATTTACAGAGCTTTCAGAGCTTTCAATAAAGCTCAGACTAAACTAGATTAGTTCATAAGTTTAGAACATATAGTTACAAGATTTGAGGAGGAGAAACAACTAAAAAACTAGGCTTCCATAGTGTTGCATGATTTAATAGCGCTATTAATGTAGTTATTATAAGCATATTTTATATCTTAAGAAATCAGTTGCATATCAATTGATGATTCCAACAAACCCCTTCAAGAAAATCCCACAACATAAAGACTTTTCATACCCACTTCATTCTAGTTGTTGAGAAATGGAGTTGTTGAGGATAATATTTTGAGCATACCACAGGGCCCAGAGGATGACAAAGGACAACATGGGTGGCATAAAATGTGTATATGGTGTTGAAATTGACTCACTACCACTACCCCACTCAAAAACTCGAGGTATGTGTCATCTGTACACATCTAATGAAATGGAAAATAATTTAATTTGTATAATTTTTTTTTAAATCTGTTTCTAAGTTCAACCTTATCCCATCAAAAAATATATTTATATATAGTCAAATTAATATAATGGGTTGAAAACTATATGTCTCCATAGGGACATAATAATCATAATATACCTAGAATGTATAGCTTTATAGGTGGAATACCCTAGTATTTAAGAGGATATATTATGACCAATATAGATCAGTGGTTATCGTTTTGCCTCATCATTTTGTGAAGTTTTGTTGATGATTCCTAATTAATATATCAAAGAGATGTACACATACATCTTACAAATGACCTTCTCAAGCATCATATCAAGTATGTGATATGGGTCACATCTAATACAATCGTCCAATGATATAAGATGATAATTTGCAAAGTTTTCAATAATATATTAACATTGATAGGGATTTTTTATGCAAGAATGAATTCCAAGGCACTGTTTTATGATTCACCATCACCATTTCTAGTAAGAATCCACAACAAGCCTCGCTAATAGCACAGAGACATGACTACATATGGTTTTTGATGCCTATATTTGGTGATCAATGAGTCGGACTAGTCCATTTAGTGGATCTTGGCTCTTTTTTCTAGATTCTCAAATGCCTTCATGTTTCTTCTCCCCTACTATGGGCCCTCCAATTCATGTGGTGGACATAATGAATCTCACATTACATGGTCAATTCCTCTATTGAAAAACCAACTATTCATGTTTTCTATATCTTCAACTTACTCTGATGTTAGTGGTTAGTGGAGGTCATTGGACATCTTGCCAATTCATTGACCTCCCGTCCAAGTACTTGATTTTTTTTCTTGGGAAAAAAAGCGTAATTTTATATCATATTTTGAGAATAAAATTAAATTTAGTAAATATATTGTTTGTGTATTTTTGAAAAGCATCCATGTACTTGATATGCTCCATGTATGAAGTAATTTTCATATTTTACATCCCTTCTTGTATCAGTCTCAAAGTGCTTCATGTTAGTGAGGTTTTTTGACTTAGTGTAGTAGTATTTACCTCCCCTTTTTAAGGGTATTCTAAGGGTTTTATTTACTATGAATTTTTTATTTCTATAATTTGAGGATTCAAGGCTCTCATGTTTGCCATTTTTCAGCCCTAATGTTTGTTTGGGAATCTGTTACTACAAAAATGTTGACATATTTATGATTTCTTCAATATAATTGAACTTTAGGAATGGCTTGGAGTTTTTGAGATTCCAAAGAATCCATGCTTCATTCGTGAGAACTTTGCTTCAAAAAAGGTAGTTGGAAGGTCGATTCAATGGTTTTTGTTAATAGTTTACTAAAGAGCCTATGCTTCATTCAAAATTTATTTCAAAGAGGCTAGTTTAGTGTACAACATACCATTTTTTTGCCACTTCAATATTTACTCCAGAATCTTGGTTTTTAAATCATTTTAAATGGTAAAATTAAGTCCAACACAGAAAGGATTTACTTATTATTGGGTAAATGCGTGGGGTTTTTTAAATTTATAGAAAAACAACAAGTTCTTATAAATTCTCTCTCATGGAATTTATGATAAGTTCTCAAATACATAATGTTTTTTGAAATGTTGAACTAATGATTTATTCTCTCTCATGTAATTTCCCTTGCTTTTCTTCTCCCTTGGATTGGCCTTCCAACTTTTCTTTTGTATTTCTTCATGTCTAGATTTAACTTCCTCTTCTCCATTAGAGCTTGAAAATATTGGTGCTGGTGAAGAATAATTTGTTTATAGTCGTCTATCATGGACCTCTAGTATGGTTAGATGGTTATTGGATAAATCAATGTATATATTCTAATTTATAACACTAGAACTAGGGGATACTTATATTTGTGCTATGGTTTTCGCTAATTTTTTCTAAGTCAATATTTTATAATGTGGGGTGTTTTGTTAATAAAAAGTAGGGTTTGTAGGGCCCATTGCATTAGATTGTTGACAATTTTTGTTGAGTGTGGGAAAGATGACCATTTCATTAGATTGTTGACAATTTTTTAACAAAACCAAGATTTAAATGCATTAAAATCCAACAAATCCTTAACATATCTTTGCTCAAATATTTATAACCTATTTGATATGATAAGAAAATTGAAGCAATCTTGGAAATGCCAAAGAATTGCATAGATATATTCCAACAACTAGTTGAAAATTTTAAATGGTTACCATACACTTCAAACAAAATATGTGCTTGATTGGATCATATCCATTACAGAACATCCCCTTTTTCATGTAGTTGACCCAAGAACTAAATAATATTATTACTATTTGTCTATTGATTTATATTGGGTATTAATATTTGTTTAACAATGTTAGTTTGGGTTGGTGGGATTTGCAAGGTCGTGAAACAAGGCATTAATTTTTCTAGAGAATTTATTAGGGATCTATATCGTGTTTGAAAAATGATTTGCCTTAAAGTTGTTTTGAATGGATTCAAGGGTCAAATTTGAAGGGTAGGGTCCCATTTCACTTTGAAGAGTTGTGAGAAATTGAACCCTTCAATGTTGACATGTAAAAATAAATCATTCTTTTCATTTGAAACTATAAGTGTACAGCAAAATTTTATTATTTATTAAAAACAGTGTATAGAAAAAAAAATGACAATAAGAAGAAATCCCAAGTGATTCAACATTTACATGGAATTAGTGAGGTAAACCATGTACTCTCCCGGTCCCTGGAGCATATAGTTTATTGAACTTAGATAAGGGACAATTCTGTCAGGCCAGTGAAATACTCTGTTGTTAGGTCATTGATAAAATAAAGCATTGGAATTTGGAAGGACCTTTGAATGGAGGATTGATTCAGCTTGATCGTGGCTCTATTGGTCAAGTGTGATTGGGCCTACCTAAAAGAAAAACCCCAAAATGTAATACCTAATGCTTTCACGGAGAAACTTTTTTATTAACCCTAAATT
>LPNX011012197.1:1288602-1333515 GCA_001517045.1 Pseudotsuga menziesii
TTTCAAATATTGGATTTCATTAAGGAAATTGGAACAATTCAAACACTTATATTCAAATATTGTTCTTTCTTTCAACCTAATGTTTACAATTCACGATAGATAAATAACATTGACAGATTTGGAACTCAAATACAAGGCTCTTTCTTCTTGCTCCTCCGCCCAAACAAAGTTGTGGTCCTAGAATATGAAAAGTATACATTATTTTGGTTCTAATTTCATTTAAATACTGGGTTTTTTAAGGTTACATCTATTGAGTATTCGAGACTTAGTCTGGCGGAAACGCAATCGCATAATACATTACAATTTTCAAACAACATTTTGGATGGAGAACTTTTAAACCCTTATATTTATAGAACCACAAGGAACTCCAACAAGAAACACATTTAACTTTTATCCACATATAAAATGTTACACAAGTGTAAAATGTTATACATACCTGTAAATTCACGACAACCAAGCCGACAGCTTAGCTCTGCATAATATTCTGGAGGAAATAGAAATTAGGGAGACATTGAAGCATAGAATTAGAGAGTTGAGAGTCTGAGTCCCGACCTCCAGCTGTCCTATAATCGTAAACCCAAAATAATGTTTTTTTCACAGAATTCACCAATCTCTTTAAGTTCGGGGGAGCTCAATCCATCCTACCCAACATTCTACCTTTGCTTCTCTTGCTCCTACCTGTGAAAAAGGTGGAACCTTTGAGTTGCCCACCGCAGAAGACAACGAGGAATTAGAGTGTGCAATTGTTTCCTTCTACAAAAAGACGATTGGAAGCAACGCCATCTCAATTCCACAATATCCCAGCGCTCCTGATTTGGTTTACCTTGCCTAAAGTAGGCGAATGCATGTTTGTGTATTTCACATGATTACAAAAAAAATCATTTTATAATTGCTTCTACATAACATAGATATATCTGTGCAGGTGAGGGAAAACTGGGTATTGTTTTCTCGAGGTTTCCAGAGACTTTCAGAGATCATTCTTCGTTATGAGGGCGCTCAGGGCATAGATCAAAGAGCCCACGGGAGGAAGAAGAGGAATCAAGTCAAAAAATGAGGTGAGTGAGGAGGGGAGACGTAATAGCGATATTTGCAGGAGAAACCCACTGGTGCTATAATGATGGGAACGAGCCTCTCTAAGTCGTAGCCATTGTAGACATAGGAAACCCTCATAAACGGCTTGGGCGCAAGAGTTACCGTGTAAGCATCTCAACAAATTAAGTAATGATAATATTCAGTTAGGTATATGACAAATTCTTTCATTTATTTTAGAGATGACTATATGCATATTGTACAATCATTCTCTTTAGTTGGCCCTCCATTCTAGTTTCCTTTGTCTTTATTGCCTAACCCCCTTCCTCCAATGAGACAGGTAGACTAAGCGGCCTAGGTGGACCGTGGGAGACTGGGAGTGCTGATTCAAATGATTCTGAACCAGTAAATGAATGGAAATTGGAATAAATCCTAGAATCCTGGACTAACTAGTATGGGATAGGATTCATGAGCACAAACAAAGGGCGGCATGCTACTATCTTGCTACCAAATATCCATCATCCCAATCTTGTGGTGGTCATAATAGAAATGTCTAGCACTGGGTGAAACCCTGGTCTAGAAACTTACATACCCATTGGACTAGGTTAGGTTCAAATTTAGCAAAGATTGCTCAATGCATTGTAAATTGCAACTTGTAAGTTGTAACCCAAAAAACAACACCATTAGTTTTTCCTTACGGATCCTTGACAGTGGAGGTTTATCAAATCAATTCACCATCCATAGATATGACTCATATGAGTATTTAATTTCACATCATATACTCAAATACTCAAGCGACTTGTAAGTTGTGAGATCATGTGACTCGGTGAACAATAAGATGACAGATGGAAAATCAAGTTGGCAAGTGGCATCATCTCATACCAAGATTAAATGAAGTTGGTGAATCAGTAATGCATGCTAATGCCATTAAATTCTTTGAAAGTGAACATCGAATTGTGAGTCACAATACTGACTCACCAACTTGAACTTGGCACTAGGCAGCCTAGTGGTCCACCGTGGTCCGTGTCGATTGGGATTGAGATCCTCATCCATGATCTGACTATTCAATGGCACTTTGGAAGACTCTGAGTCTTGACTCTCCCATAGTCCACTGAATCCCTGGATAGACAAATTTTGTAGCTGCCCTTCTGTTGCAAATTTACCGAGCCTTACTCAATTTCATTATTGAAGTGCTGGAAATGAAACTATATTTTTTTTAGATGGTAAAATTCCTTGTGGCCTTCTATGACGTTTAAAATGGCCTTTGAAGGGCTCTGAAGGCTTCAAATTTAATGCCTAAATGGATTTATATATTATTATGTGGCTTAAAAACATTAAAATAACACTTTGACACGTCACTTTGCAATTATAATTAAAAACTGTAGAGTTGACGAGAGTTTGGGTCAACTCCTTTTTTTTGGTAATTTTCCATTAAAACTCCTTTTTTTTTTGTAATTTTCCATTCACCCCATATGGATACATAACATAAATAGTGATGAAGAATACAAACTAATCCTAAACTAGGGGTATCCACATTGGAATTTGGGAGTGTTTTCTTTATCTTGCTTATGTTATTTACCAATTCATTAATAAATCATACATAGTACTTTTTAAAAAATCATTTTGTTGAATGAGTTAAATAAATTATTTTTTTATTATTCAAAAATAAGTTTTCAATGGAAATAAATAATTATACTTTTTTCCATTCAAAAATGCATGTTATCCGATCAATTCCTACCACATACATAATGAAACTCACGTTACTTAGCCAATTCCTACAGCAATAAACCAATGGTTCATGTTCCCATACCATGCGTTGATAAAGAGACTGTTCATGTTTTCTATCTCATTAATTTACACTAATGTTAGTGCTTATGGAGGTCAGGTACATCCTTTCAATCCATCAAACCTTTTCTCCTTGTATTTAATATATTCCATGTATAAAGTAACTTTCACACATTGTCGTCCTTCTTGTATCATTCTCAAAGTACCTATTGTAAATGAGGTTGCCTAATTTAATGTTGCAGTGTTTTAACAGTTTGCAGTTTGCTAGAAACATAAATTTCTCTCACTTTTCATGTTATCCAAAATCCTTATATTCCCCCTTTTATGGGTTTTATTTACTTAGCATTTTCCATCTATAAAATTTGAGAATGTGTGGCTCTCATGTCTACCATCTTTCAAATTAAATGTTTAGTTGGGATTTTCTTAATATGGAAATGATGCCACCTTTATAATTTCTTCCAAGTATTTGAACTTCAGGAGCAACTTGGAGTTTTTGAGAATCCAAAGAATTTATGTTTCATTCAAGAAAACTTTTCTTAAAAAGGACAGTTGACAGGTCAAACCAATGGTTTTTGTTATTAGTTTACTAAAGAGCCCATGTTTCATTTGAAATTTAATCTAGAGAGGTCAATTAGTGTATAACATACCCACTTTTTTCCATTTTGATCTTTACCAAAAAAAATTGTTTTTAAAATTATTTTAAATGGTAAAAGTAAATCCGCAACAATAGCACTTAGTAAATTCATGGGTTGTTTTAATAACTTCTAAGATAAAAACACCAATTCTAATAAGTTCTCAAACAAATAATGTTTTTTGAAATGTTGAATTATTAATTCATTCTTTCTCATGTGATCTCCCTTTAGTTTATTCTCTCTTGGTTTGCCCTTCCAACTTTTCTTTTGTATTTTCTCAAGTATGATTTAACTTTGTTTTTTTCATTAAAACTTGAAAATATTGGGTGTTGGTGGAGTAAAAATGGTTTATATAGTTTATCATGGACCTCTTGTATGGTGGGGTGGTTATTAAATAAATGAATGTATCTGTTTTGATTTAGAAGACAATAGGGGGAGTTATATTTGTGATGTGGTTGTGGCAAATTGATGCATATCAACATTTGATAGTATGGGGTGTTGTGTATATAGAAAATAGGGCTTGCAAGGGTTTTGTAAGTGTGGGAAAGGTAATCTTTTGATTAATCCCATAAGGTACATTTTAGAAAAACAAGGGATAAATGCATTAAAACCCAACAAAACCTAACACATCATCACTCACATATTTATATCCCATTTTATTTTATAAGAAATTTTGATCAATTTTGGAAAATTCGAAAGAATTGTTTGGATATATTCCAAGCACTAGTAAAAATAAATAAATGGTTACCCTACAATTTAAACAAAATATGCCCTTTACCAAGCCATCTCCATCACATAACATTCCCTTCCCCATTCAGTTGACCTAGGGACTAAATACGATTGTATTGTTGTTCTACTGACTAATATTGCGTGTTATCATTTGTTGAGAAATGTTGAGTTGGTTATGGAAATTCAGATCAAGCTTAGAACAATTGAACTCACAAAATTGCTTGAAAATATGGAAGGAACACTCAAGAAGGAGACTGAATATGTGATAATTTACAAACTTTTGATAATATTAATTTACACCAACCATCATTAAATAGATGTAGGTTGCTCATACAGTAGATATTCCAAGGATTTGAAAGCATTAGGTTGCTATTTGAATCAATACAAAAGCAGGCTTACTAAACTAGTCAAAATCCTCCATAGGTGCATAAAGCACTTTCCAAATCAGTCAAGATGCTCACGAATTCGTTGAATGAGTATGTACAGCTCATAAGTGATGGAAATTTGACTTTATCATGCTTTTAGATGAGGAAAAGAAGGGAGGTGGGTTGGTGCAAACAAAAAGACAGTATACTTAAAACTAGCTTTAGCTTTTGCCTTAAAACTACAGAAAAAGTTGGAAACTCTAGATAAGGTAGTAATGTGTAGTTTCTATTATGGGTAGTTTATGGGTTGGCAGAATATTATCCATAATCTTTCTAACTCGCTCCATGAGGCAATTTTGGCAAGTTTGACCTCAAACATGGAATTTGGTGCAAACTAGCTAGTGTAAGACCTAGGAATTAACAAAAAGATTAATTATTTTATCCTAAGTCTTGGGATGGGTTTTAATTATTCCAACACCCCTTCTTAAGCCTAACGTTAAGTACAATATCTAAGATATACGGCCTAGCAACAATGCTTAGTCACTATTTACATATTGCTTGTCCATACAAAACAAGGAAAGAGGCAAAACCACAAGTGGGACAATCCTCTCTCAAACATGGACATGAACAAAACTGTATGAAATATGGTCTTCAAGCAGTTTTCACCACATGATCAACTATGCCAAGTAAAGACTTAAGATTGTTGAAATTCCTCTCTAAAAATAGCTTGGTGAAGATGTCTGCAAATTGCACAAATGATGAGCAATATTGCAAATCAATGACCCCATCATGCACAAGTCCTCTGATGTAGTGCATATGGATCTCGATGTGTTTGGTTCGCTTCCTCAGTATTGGATTAGTTGAGATTCGAATGGTACTCTAGTTGTCACAATAGATGATTGTAGAAGTCTCTAACTCGATCCCAAACTCTCCAAATATTCCCTGCAACCACAAACATTGAGTGGATGCATTCACATCTCTTTTGTACTCTACCTCTGTAGATGAAAGTGAAATTGCACTTTGTTTCTTACTTGGCTAGCTAATTGGTCCATCTGCAAGCATAAACAAATATCCAGAAGTTGATTTCCTATCAATGTTGTCACATGCCCAATTAGAGTCAGTAAAACCAACTAACTATAGGCTAGATTGTGCAACATAGTGAATCCCATGAGTTTTTGTTCCTTGTAAGTTTAGGAGTCTTTTTGTTTCCCTCCAATGGATGTCATGAGGCTAATCCATGTGTCTGGAAGCCACACTCATTGCATAAGATATATAAGGACAAGTATGAGTCAAATAGAGAAGACAACCAACCAGTTGTGTATACAAGGTCTTGGTGTCCAATGGAGTTGATTGCGCTTCTTCAAGCTTAACTCCTAAAAGAAAAAGAGTCTTGCTTGACTTGCAATCATTCATTCTGAACTTCTTCAGCAGATCTCAAGCATACTTGAACTAATGTATCTTGATTCCAATATCTGATTGAGAAATCTCAATCCCCAAAAATTGGCTTAACAAAATCAGTCATAAAGAAGGCATGGTTCATTGCATCCTTCAAGGAGACAATTTCTTTCTTGGAACTTCATGTGATCAAAAAGTCATCCACATACAATACAATGATGATTAAAGAACCATGAATTAGCTTCAAATAGACATTTGTATCAGACTTGCATCTACAATAGTTCAGTGATAGCTAAAAGCCATCAATCTTGGCATACCAAGCTCTACGAGCTTGTTTTAGCCCATACAATGATTTCTTCAACCTACACACAAGAGATGGATTATTCACAAAACCTTCTGGTTGCTGCATATATATTTCTTCTTTCAGATCACCATGTAAAAAGGCACTATTCACATCCATGTGATGTACCTCCCACTATTTGGAAGCTGCAATGGCCAAAACTAGTCTTATGGAGTCCTTATTTGCAACTGGTGCAAAGGTCTCGTTGTAGTCAATGCCTTGGCCTAGGAAGAAGCCCTTGTCCACTAACCTTACCTTATATTTCAGAGGAGAACCATAAGCAACAAATTTAGTTTTGAAAACCCACTTACACTTGACTAGCTTTCTCCCTAGGGGGAGAATGACTAGATCCCATGTGTCATTCTTTTGGAGCGAATGAAATTCCTCCTTCATGGTTGTTTGTCATCTTGGGTCTTCACATGCATCTCCATATGTTTGTGGATCGGATTCAATCATTAGAAAACACTTATCAGCAAAGAAATGTTATTTGACAGAAATGGCACTTTCGAACTGAGATCGAGTCCACCTAGAATCTCTAGTATTCCCAGCGAGTTCCCTAGCTGCTTGGATGTCTTTGTTTCCCACTTTGCCCTTGTAACGTTGTTTGGATCTACAATTAAATCATTATCAAACTTATCAGAATTATAAAGATCGCTAGTTCCTTCACTTACAACCAAAGGTGGAGGAGGTGAGAAGTACTCTCCAATTTCTATTATACCATAGGGTCTTCTTCAAACTAAACACTCCTTTCAATGAAGGATATTTTAGTGCTCATGTTGATCAGCTTGTACCCTTTGGAATCTTCAGAATACCCAATAAATAGGCACTCTTGGCTTTGGGGTTCCAAAGCCCTCTTTTTATCTAGTGGAATTCTAGCCCATGCTCTTGAGTCAAAAATCCTGAAATGAGACACATCTGGTTTGTGCCCACTCCAAGCTTCGAAAGGAGTAACTCCATCAAGTTGCTTGTGAGTCACCCTATTCTGGATGTAGGATGCACAGTCTATAGCTTCAGCCCAAAACTTTAGTGGCAAAGTCTTAGACTCCAACATACAAGTAACCATCTCCTTGAGGCTTCTATTCTTTCTCTTAGCCACACCATTATGCTAAGATGTGTAAGGAATAGAGTGTTGCATCTGGATACCTGCATCTTCACAATAATTAATGAACTCATACTTGACATATCCACCACCATTATTAGATCTAAGGATCTTGAGTTTCCTCCCAAACTGTTTCTCAACCAAGGTCTTGAAAACCTTGAAGTGATCAAAAACTTCAGACTTGAGTTTAAGGAAGTAAACCCAACAATACCTAGAAAAGTCATCTATGAAGGTAAGAAAATACTTGGCTCGACTCATGGACATATGAGGAAAGAGACCAACGATGCCACTGTGGATGAGCTCAAGAGGTGTTGAGGTTTGCTTATGACCGACTCTTTCATACTTATGCTCTTGATGTTTTCTTAATATGCAACACTGACAGCCTCCTTTGGAAAACTTTATCTTTGGCAAAAACCTGAAACCATATCTTTTTCACACAAATCTGAAAGGTATTTATAGTTTAGATTACCAAACCTCTCATGCCAAAGTTTGCTTGCTTCATTGGCATGGGTGAGGATAGCAAAGGGGTTAGAGAAATGCATGAAGTGTGAAAACCTGTAGACTCTAGAACTATGATCCACAAAACCTTTAGCAATGACTCTACCATTCACAATATCAAAAATTTCAACTTCATTGGGAGAAAAAACAATCTTCTTAGGAGACCTGGTGTGGGTCATTTGGTAGACTAATAAGAGATTAGCAGCAAGACTTGGGACATACAAAACATTATTGAAGGAACCATGGTAAAAAGCAATGCTACCTTTACCCTTACTTTCAGTTTCTGAGTTATCTCCCAACAAAATATTACGAGCCTTCGAATCATCAAGAGATGAGAAGGCTTCCTTTGTTGAAACCATGTGCCTAGAAGCTCCAGAATCGATGTAAATGAAGGATATCTTACAGTGCCTGCAACCAGGGCATGTACTCTCTCTTGGTCTTCGAAACTGGATACTCCTTCATTCTTGCTTGCACCACCAGTGAGGGAGATATTGTTCTTCTCCAGGAGTTGAGTAAGCATATCTATCTGATTCTTAATGCAAGAGCTCTCAGGATGAAAGTCGTTACCACAGTATGCGCACTTGCTACCTTCACCTTTACCTTTCTTCATCTGAAAGTTCTTCGAGTTTGAAGACTCCTCTTGAGACTTGGACTTGTCTCCTTTTTTATCTAGAAGCTTCTTAGCCTTCTTCTCTTTGGAATTCACCTTGGAATCTCCAACAACCAAAGCTTGATCTTTGGATTTAGCACTTTGATGGTTACTGAACTCCCTCAACGAAGATCTGTAAGGCTCAAATCCAATAATTCAAGTCCTTACAGTTAATTTGGCAACCCTTACCTTAGAATCATGTAGAATATGTTGGCTGCAAAACAAAATTAGCTACATCCTAAGCTCTTATACCATGTTGAAATTTAAGGGTTAGTGATGTTTTAATACAAGTAATAAACATAAGGGCATGAACATATAAATTCATATTCATAATAGCGCTACTAATCAAATTTAACCTATAATAAAGCAAAAACAAAATTTTCATCTCTTTCAATTTAACACTTTGTTGTTGTTCACTACGTTAATCTTAACGCTCTGTTGGTCACTGCGTTGAAGCTGGTCATTGAGATGTTTCATCAAATGTTATGTACAAAAAATAAATAGATACAACATTAACAAATCATAACCATTATTGGATCCGTCTTATACTCATATAGTTTTGAGTTTGATCTTGTCACCAAAGAGGCAAGTCAAACTGGGTAAACCATATACGTGCCTTGAGAGAGAAAGTTCAAATAGATGTAAACAAACCTCATATTCTTCAATCAACTTAGCAACGCAGTGATACTAACAAGAGACACAGTCATGTTGTTGATATATTCATGTCAAGGCAGGTAATAGGTCACACTGGAGTACACAACCAAAATGGGATAGAGATCGCAGATAAACAAAGTAGCCACACAGATGTAGATAAACCGCACTAGGATAGATACCACGGGAAAGGGAAAAACACGCAGGTAAATTCACACTCTGCAAGTAAGAGACATCACATTGATGTGATGCCCTCAGTCTCGTGGAGTAGTACACACGTAGAGCAAAAGAAAACACTTGTAGTAGCAGATCTCAGTCAGAGAATCACACAGGATAGGAGAGCTCGCGGAGGGCAAGACGAAATGTGAGACTGCAAAGGTAAGTGTCGAAAGTTAGACCGTGGAGGGAAGTGTTGGTAATCACACAGAAGACTTGGTCAAAGAAACACGCAAGAGAGAAAAACAGTGAAAGGAGGTGTCGGTAGTCGCTCGAACAATTGAATGTCGAAAGACTGGGTAGAAGTAACAGATCCAATAGCAGTGATCAAAATCGAAAGGTAAGCCCATGAGAAGAAATAACACTGAGGTAAATCGCAAAGATCACTAGATAAGCACGTGAGGGAAATCACGAAAACAAGTTGAGAGGTAATCTCGTAAGTAATCACATAGAGGTAAAACCATGAGGGTAAACTCGTGGCTAAAAAACATCAAGGCAAACTCACGAGGATAAACGTGGTGAGGAAACCGACAAGAGCAGAGATCACTATGGAGTAAAATCACAAAGAAAAAGCACATGAAGAAATAAGCAAAATAATCACCGTGATAGAACTCGCATGGTTAAGAAAAGTATATTTTTTTCTTTATATAGGTTAGGGTAGGTGAGTAACATAAGTCAAACACTTAGTTTTACTTAGGAACGAGATAAAAATAAATAAAGTGGTCCAAAGATATTAAAATCATAAAATAATCATAAGGTAAAGTATCAAGGTCATTTAACAAATTATAAATTAATGAATTTAAAACAAAGTCAAAAGTGAAAAGGTCCAACATAAAGTAACCATAACAATAAATGGTCAAATGGTCCTATCATAAAACCATAAGGTAAATACACTTGGGATAAAATCCATAAGTCGTCATAATCAAAGGTACACCGAAGTAAGAGTGTCACGACCACCAAGTAAGGTAAAGGACCAAGAGTCAACAAGGGGACCACAACCCACACAACCATAAACCATAAGGGTGTACAAGCATTTGCCAATAGGACCAAATGCTCTGATCTTTTCTCTCTCTCAAGGTACAATGTTTTATATATATTTTGGCTTCAATGTATGAGGCAATTCAAACGGATGGTACAATCTTTTTGTCCTTAACACTGCTCCTAAGGGTTAGGTACTAGGGGCATCGTCAAGGGGTGGCCAGTCCCTTGAGAAACAACCTAGCAATAACCGGTTAGGAGAGGGGACATCATTATCATCCATTCTTAATGAATGGCTTTCAGCCCTAGTCTGAGTTTGAATCTCACACAGAATCATATTGATCAACCACTGGACCCTAACCTGGTCCTCCATTCTCTCACAAAATGGTTCTCAATACTAAGTTGAGTTTCAATCTCACACTGAAAGTTGATCAACTACCCACGGGACTTTCTTGGACATCACGTCCCTGGTTCTAGACCAGAATATGTCTTTGCCTCTATCTAAAGTATCTACTTGGACATCACATCCCTAGTCCAAGACCAAAATGCCCTAGAGGCACATTGGGAGCCTGGCCACATGCTAGGGGCTTTGCCATGGCATGAACCTGATTTGTCCTAGACCAAGAACCCCAAGAGACTATTGAGGGTCCCTAGGGTACCTTCTAGGATCTTACTCTGTCCTAGTAAACTGACTAGGGTACCATCCTCTCTAAGAATGGGTCTCGCAGCTGCACTAACTTTAACACTAACGAGTGGCAAAATGCTTGCCTACCAAAATTGAATGCACACAAAATAGAAGCTCGATATCAAATCTATCAGTGCAAGGCCATAATGCTGAAGAAAACTAGGTTGAACTTATCATAAATGAGGGATCATTGTTTGTATTAGTTATGGAAAAGATGCATTTCAAATTTAGCAATTAAGGAGTTCAAAGGCAAGATCTTGCAAAGCTTGGAGAAACCTTTTAACACACTCTCTTATGGCTTTTATCAATAAGGTTTTCCCATCTTCATCAAATTTATGAGGCAGCAGATAACCATTTACAATACCTGTGGCAGATTTGAAGTATAAAGCAAGGTACACACCAACTTGCCAAAAGTGTACTAAGATCTTGCCCCGCCAAGAGACCTGGCTACACTCACTAGGACTGCAGTGCCCACCATAACATTGACAGGTGGAGATGCCCAATCACTCGCATTTATCAAGGGAGCTGACCACAAAACACAAGGATATCTAATCATCTCTCAAGAAATGTTTACCACATTTTTCAACCCCTTTCAAACTAAACAGCAATATGCAAGATTGCAGTTACTTCTGGAAAGAAATACCAAATACACATGATATCTGCAAGAGGTTGTGTAACTTGTACATAAAACTTTTGACAACTCTATTATTTCTTCTAAGTTTAACTCAAGCTCAATACCTTGTTAACATCTTTCCCCAAGATTGTGAATCCCACATAAACCTTCCACAGACTATACGAGCACTACATGGACGGGATATTACCAGAGCTGCATGGATCTGTGGACAGTTAGGCAAATTAGAGAAGCTACCTGGATCTGTGGACAGTTGGCATATAACAAAAGAGGTTAATGGGATTCATGAAAAAGGGGATTTGGAGAAGAGAGGAGCTCAAGGGAAGAGGTGGCAGTCACCTGCATTTGTTTCTTTTGGTCTTCCTTTGGGTTCATTTCTGTAGGGGATTACAGGGTTGCTGCCTCATTTTAGAGGGAAGCGGTGGCAGTCACCTGCATTTGCTTCTTTTAGTCTTCCTTTGGGTTCATTTCTGTAGGGGATTACAGGGTTGCTGCCTCATTTTAGAATCAGATCAGATGATCTCTAACTGGAAAGAGAAAAATAACAGCATCACTGAACAAGATGCATGTATGGATTGCAGAGAGACTAAGAAATCATTATGTGGAGATCTGCAGTAGGCTTGAAGCCTTACAGAGGAGATTAGAACCTATAGACCAAGAGAGAGAGAAACTAAGCAGCACACTCCTAAAAGTTCAAAGCCCCTATAAAAATATTGGATTGGAGTTTTGGCTTTACAGGGACCAAAGATGACATATAATTTGTCAGAGTTAGAGAGAAGATTTAAACCAACCAGCATCGATCCATCTTAAACCCAGATCTATTAGACCCAAAGATTCGATCTATACTGGTTTTATTTTTTAATTTTATTTTTACCATACATGACTTTCTTTAATTACTTTTAATTTTTGAAAAGTTATTAGCCAGCATGGGAACATTACATTACGTAACAAGACAAACAAAACATCTCCCCCAAACTGTGTTATAAGCGCACCTCTCTACTCTCGGTGCAATAAACCCATCAAAAGTTGAATGCATATACCATCAAGAATGAAGTATGCTTTGTGTAAGTTCTAGGGAGAATTTAAACCAGAAGATCCGACATATCGTACACAAGACGTAAGGAACAGTTCTTTGATAACGAAATTATTCCAGATGATGACACAAAGCAAATTAAGCTAGCTGTAACTAAGTTAAGACCCCATGCAGCATTATGATAGGATTGTTGGAAGAGTCGCAGACAGATCGGGAAAATAAAAAGGAAAAGGAAAAGGCAAAATCAGAACCTCGGCAAAAATGATAAAATATACATGCTAAGTTGTTGCATACAAAATATTAATAGGTTTTGCACAAGCAGCCCCAAAAACATAACACACAATGAATTGTTGGTCCACAAATACAGATCAAATTATTAAGCTACAAATCAGAATGAATCTAAGTGAAGATGGACAGGCAATAGCCTGGTATACTAATTAATTACAGTTTCAAAATCAGTATGAGCTAGCAATAACTAGTCGTAACCAAGTGAACATCCATTGCAGCAACCCTGTAGGACTGTTTGCAGACAGATCAGGAAAGAAAAGGAAAGGATGAGATCAGACCATTTGCAACAATGGCAAAACTTGTACATGCAAACTTGCGAAGTTCTTACATACATGTACTGTCAACAGACTTTTCTTAAGGCAGAATGAATTGTCAGTCCATGAATACACAGCAACTTATAAAGCTACAAATCAAAATGAACCTACATGGAGGCAGACCTCATGAAGACAGACAGGCAGTAGCCAGAATTACAGTTTCAAAACAAATATGGGCTCACCGTTGTCAAGTTGAAGTCCATAGATGCTTTTCAATATGCTTTAAAAACAGAAGAAAAATGTAACAGGGCAAAGGGCAAAAGCTTGAACAGGAGAAACTAAGTGTTAGCACTAAGGAAACACAACCAAATCAGTGTTGATGTTGGTAATGGACATACCCCTATCACATCAACCTAGGGACATACCCTGTAACATGACATACATATCAACCACCAGCCAAAAACAAGGTATGACACCAAAACCGCCGGTGATATTACTAGCGAGGAAAAATGTTATCACATCAACATGGGGACTTGCACCTGAAAACCAACTTCTAGATTGGCAATGCTTTCGGTGTGGGTAATGCAATTTGAGTTTATTGAAACATAGGCAAAAGATGTGGATAAAATAATTTGGCATTATTACGACAAAGAGGGGGTGTGTGCTACATTTGAAACAAATATCCCTTAAAGAATATATTTGAATCAAACAGCCTTAAAAAGAGTTGAATGCCTAATTCTGACCTGCAACATGAATAAACATAAACTTACCATTTCGAACTGTTGCCCTAACTATAGAATCACAACAGGCTAATGTAAAACATTAGCCACAATCAAAATGAAAGGTGCTTTCGGAATATGCTTTAATACAAATCGAATTAGAATGCCTTTACTATGTGACACTGAATACCCATCAACAAATAAATGCACTAACTCCCCAAAGCAACCAACGATTTCATGCTCAATCTGTTTCAAGAAACATTTACCAATGCAACTCTTTCAAAGCCAGAATCAATCATGCAGCAAACAATGAAACAACATTCCAGCAACCATGCTTTTGTTGTGCAATTATGTTCTTGTCAAAGCATGCATTTTCCAAACTTTTAGCATATACCCTATAAAGATGTATTTACATATTCAAGCAATCAGTTGCAAAATAGGGTACACTGTAAAGTCATCCACAATAAATTACAAGAACTGGACAAACTTAAGCACTTACCAGTCCAAATTTAAACTTAAATCAGAAAAGTAAATGAATCCAATGCTTGACATAACATTCAAAAGATGAAAATTGTAAAGAGAGATGCACAGAATTCATCGTAAGAGCAATAAAAGGTGGTGGATCACTCTCATTAAGATTCAAGAGCACAAGAGCATTATAGCTTTTACCGGGGATTCTAAGTGCAAGAGAATGAGCCAACACAAGTTTCATGGAATTTGAGTGAAAGACTCTACTATAGGTAGATATTTTAATGGGTCATTTTTTCTCTCGTTGATTGTCTATATTTAAGACAGTATTATGATGATCAGAAACTATTTTAAAAGAAAGCTACATTTAATATAAATAGACCAAACAAGAGGGAATTCATTATCCACTCTACAGAAGTTCGGCCCAGTGGCTAACTTGCCCAACTATAGATCTAAAGAACCTGTGAAAAAGGTGCAACAAACAGTGCTTACATTATCCACACGTTACAGATTTCAAGAAAAGCACTGCAACTTAAGGTCAAAATCCATAGTAGAACATGACTTGCATACATATAGTAATGGTAAGATTTGTAAATACTCTTAAAAAAAATAAAAATAATCAGTAAAATGAAGACATGTGTCCTTGAGGTTAGAAAGAAGATGACCCAAAAATAAATGCATCAAAGCTGAACAGTTACACAAGTCAAGGACTTCAGATAGCACACCAACCTAAAATTTAAAAAAATGGAATGGAGTTACATCCATCAAGTATTATATGCTATACTCTATTTTTGTTCAAATCCAACATTGATGTTAATCTCTTCCACTTCAAAATCGAAAACAAATTTTTAAATAGGAGAGCATGTCCCTGAACTTAGAAATGAAGCATGGCCTTGAACTTTGCATGCAACAAAACATCTAAACACTATAAAAAAAGGAAAAATAGTTTCCTGCATATAAAAATAATCCGCCCTTCCAAAATCTCTCCAAAAGACAAACGTGAAAATCTCTTCCTTTTAGGTGTCAACAGATGTGGCAAACCAAGCCATGACTATACCTACAAAGGAACATACCAAAACTACTCATTTAAATATTTTGTGACTTGTTAAGGATGACTCCTTCATATTTAACTTGAAACCACTTCATTGAATCTTCCTTGGTAACCCTGTGCTGAATGCCAACACGGGATTGGGCTCTCTTTCTCCTGCCTACTCTGTAACCAGGGCGCTCTAGGACTACAAAAAAGTCCATACCATAAATACCAGTTGAAGGATCGTACCTGTACAATAAAAACAAGCAGGCTCAAATGATTACCAACTAAAACCTACCATAATAGCAAAACGACTTGAGAAAATCGCATTATGGCAATGAAAATGATTTTACAATAAAAAAAAACCAAAATAAGTAGTACTTTGAGCACTATTCGCATGTAAGTCCATCAAGTTGTCATTTAGTGGTCGCATTATTCACATGTAAGTCCATCAAGTTGTCATTTAGTGCATTTAGTGGTATGTAGATATGCATACCATCACAAATGTGGGTAAGAGTCCCACCACAGTTACCCAGGTTCAATCCCTGGCAGGCAGGACTAGCCCAATAAAGGCTGCTATAAAGTGGAAAAGGGGCTGCTTTTATGCAGTTGCACACAGTACACAATATGAGTTTCATAGTCCCTCAGTCTAACGAAAGGGCATTTCACTAGCTAAGAAAGAACAGACTCAAAATGTTTACCAACTACAGCCAACCATACCAACAAGATGACTTGAGAAGATCTCATTATGGGAAATAAAAAACGATTTTACCATAAAATAAATGAAGCAGTTACGGTTTCTGTTTAGTGCGTCTAATGGTTATTTAGACATGCTTACCAACGCACATGTGAGTAAGCTTGCCACCACATTTACCCAGGTTCAAGCCCTGGAAAGCATGCCTAGCCCATTAAAAGGCTGCTAGAGTGGTATTAAGATATGCTTACCACCACAAATGTGGATAAGCTTGCCACCACTACCAATTGAACCACTTTGTACACAATACGGAGTTCCATAGTACTTTGGCCTAAAGAAAAAGAGATTCACTATATAGAACTCTATATAGAAATGAGAACTACGTGCAGACAGATATATAAATTAAGCAAATGCTGAACTCACTTGATTCCCAGATCAATGTGCTCCTGAATCCCAAAACCGAAGCACCCTGTGTCGCTAAAGTTCCTTCGAAGCAACTCGTATTCCTTCACTTTCAGTCCACTCTCCAAAAGCTGAAGAGCCTTTTCTCCTCTAACCGTCACGTAACAGGCAATCTTTTCATTTCGCCTAATTCCAAAGGACCTCACAGTATACCTTGCTGCATACAAATGGTAAAAGCCATCACCAAAACAAGTAAGATTTCTAAGAATAACCGCATAAAAATACCATCACAGACCACTAACACGACACAGTTCTTAACTCTGCCAACTTAATTTATATTCATGTGTACGTTTATGTTTAACATCCTTGAACTAGCTGGTGTATAGGGCTCTCTGGCAATTAAAACCGAAAATCGAATTTAGTCAGAGATCCAATAAAGCAAGCTAGGGTTTTAAGATCTCCTGATCAGTTATGAACTTTCCTGGCTCACGTTTGGTTCTTAAGATCTCTTCATCAGTAATAAAATTTCTAGTTCATGTTGGCTTTTTTTAAGATCCGTCATGAGTTCAGACATTTAGTATATCATTTTGGTTTTCGTGGATAAAATACAAAGCCTACCCTTGGAAAACACCGGAGTCTGGCCACTCAGTTGCTCCAACACCTAGCAATAATCAACCAAACACAAAACACACAAGATTTAAAACGTGAAGGGGAAAATCTGCAATATGGAAAAACCCTAAAGAATGTATAAACCCTACAGAACGCATACACATAAAACTTCAAGAAGCCAAACTCGAGAAGATAAGAAGATATTGAGAACCTTGGATGCTCGAGTAAGTCGATCACCACTCTCACCAACTGATATGTTTAGCACCAACTTCTGCACCTTAATTTCCCGCATGGGGTTGTTAAGTTTCTTCTCCGCTGCCTGAAAACAAAGACATCATGACCTCAAAATGAAACACTCAATGGTAGTCGTGGCCATGAAAATCTCAAATGGAAACAGAGGAACGGTTAACTACTATTGCTGCAAATATACAGTTTTAAATAACAATCCTAGCATCCTGACTGTTACAAGCCCTAACAAAAACAGCATGGACAGCAGATACTTAGGTGAGAGGAACAAACCATTTCTCCTTTGCTGGTTCCCGCCGACTGCCGTCTCTGCTGCCGCTTATGGCTATGCCTCAAACCCGATCTCGCCTGCTACACGGCCTAACCTAAATTTCCTCTATATCAGTCAATTTCAATTAGGGTTTTTTTTCTTTTGGGTTTTAGAAAGGGTAGGTTTTTTTTCTATTCTATTATTTTGTGGAAAGGCGAGGTTTGATATTTGACATAGGCAAAACACTAAATCAACCAGGAAACTGAATGGGAAAAAGCCAATGTCATTAGATTTAATTTCAAAGGAAATTTTGGTTTGTTTATGTAGGGTGATGGATGAAAATGTAATCATATTTCACACCCATTGGGATAATATGGGAGAGTAAAGAAGTAATTATATTTACCTCAAAACCACACGAAAGAAGTAATTATATTTTACCTCAAAACCAATAAATTATTATGTGGGTGATTATATCCATTCTCTTATCGATACTTTTATTGGCATAAGGATATGGAATAGTAAGTTTTTTTCTTAAATAAAGTTTTTATAGTTATTAGGAGCAGAGGAGGTTTAATAAGTAAACATACTCACCTTATAACCAATTAACCGTTGACTTAGTAGGAGGCATCACACCTTTGTCATGGCCCTTATTGATATAAGGATCATGGGATAGCGTTAATTGGGTCTAGCCTGAGTGATTGTTGGATAAAGTGTTATCCTCTCCACCTATGTTCTATTCTCATACATGGCATGTTGAGCTCATTATGAGTATATTTAGTACAGGTGCAACCCACAGCAACGGGTTACCAATCAAAGTACACAACACAAGCATAGATAGACACCCACACAACACACAACACAATACACCATGACACTAAATTGTCCTCTTATTAATTCATAAAATCCAATTATAAATGTTTGGCTACATTCAGGGTGAATTCCCTTGGTTCAAATCTTCAGTTGGTCTCTGGTATGCTTCAGTCAATGACTGTTTCATTTTAGAGGCTAATTATGTGGCTGTGATACAAGCCAAAAGAAATCCTTCTTTTGGAGCTAGATCTGCTTTTATAGTCTCCATCCACCACCTTAATTTATCACTCTGACTTCTTCTAGAAGCCTTTGGGTTCTTCTAAAATCTATGTTGTGTGTTATGCCATCTAGCGTCCTCAACCACCGCCATTACTACTGCATTCAATGTTGCAACTTCCTCCACAACAATATTTGTTCTCCTGTGCTTTGGCTCTTTCAGTTGGTCATCATCTTGAACTTCTTCAGTTGCCTGATGAGATGCTTCAATGACCCCAACTTGCCTTGGATGTCGTCCCAAAGCTCCTCTTTCACTTTAGTCTTCTTCATGGACCAACTAATTCTTGTTGGTTCCTTTTACTCGTTGCCCCCAAATATCAGACTTTACTTCTTCTTCGAGTCAGCCAACTCTTCTTCCTCTGTTTGTAGGTCTGCTCGAACTGCTTCTCATCTTCGTCGGTTTGACTACTTGTCGTGAATTCCTTCGAATCTAATGGTCCTCGACCATTCTTCTGATGTGTCAACCTCCTCACGTCGACCTTCATCCTCCAAGCCATCTTTTGTCGACTTTGATTGTTGGGCTTCGACTGCCCTTCTCTTTCCTGGAGGTCATCAACTCCCCTCCAAGCAACTTCAATCGTATTACCTTCAATTGGTGGTCTTAGGGCCTGATGCCCCTCCATTAGTTCCCTGGGTACAAAAGAACTTTGTCCTTAGTTCTTCAACCTCTTGTATTCTTCATGTAGTATCCTCGTCACTTCTTCCAAACTTCTATCCTTCCAACGAACCATATATTCTTTATTTTTTTGACTTCTCATCCAACCAACTTCTCGCTCATCTAGTACTTCACCAATTTCTTCAACTAGTCATTCTGGCATGTGGTCCTACCAGTGGATGGTTGATCCACTTTCAGTCATCAACCCTTCTTCATATTTATACAAGTCAACAACTTTAAACATTAGCAAAATGTACAATTCCTCTACCAATTTCTTCAACTAGTCGTTCTGGCATGTGGTCCTACCAGTGGATGGTTGATCCACTTTCAGTCGTCAAGCCTTCTTCATATTTATACAAGTCAGCAACTTTAAACATCAGCAAAATGTACAATTGCTCTGCCAATTCCAATACATAGGCATTATCTGGAACTTTCTTTAGTATCTTACACGGTCCTATTTTCCTCAACTTCAACTTATTGTATGTTTCTTTTGGCGGCTCTCTTTTTTAAGATGAGCATAGAATAAATCTTCTTCTTTGAATGTCTATAGTCATCCCCTCAGCTTATAACTGGTATTACTCTTTTCCAACTACGTTCTCACCTTTTCGTGCACTTCCTTCATGTGCTTGGCAAATGGTTCTGCATCGATGCTCTTATGTGTTCCAGTTAAAAAATTCATCAAGTTGATTAATCCATGCAGACTTCTCCCTTGCACGACCTGGAATGGACTCAATCTAGTAGACCTATTCACAGAGTTATTAAATGCAAACTCTGTCTGCGATAACACATACTCCCATTGATGACTAAACATCTCAGCAGATTTTCCAAACTCATGTTTACTACTTCGTTTTCCCATCAGTCTATAGATGGTATGGAGAACTGAACTACAACCTTCTATCCAACTTTTTCCACAAGGTTCTCCATAAGTGCCCCATAAACTTAGTATCTTTGTTCGAAGTTATGCACTTCGACAATCAATGCAATCTTACTATCTCCTTGAAAAAGCAAACAACAATACATGTGGCATCACTTGTCTTCTTAAAGGGAATAAAGTGTGTCATCTTTGAAAACCTATCAGTGACTACAAATACGGAATTGTTGCCTAGCTGTGTCTTAGGAATTCCCAAGACAAAATCCATGCTAATATCTTCCCATGGGATTCATGGTAGCGGTAAGGCGTATAAAGTCCTGTATTCTGGATTCTTCCTTTGGCATGTTGACAAATCTTGCAATGTTGAATCCACTTCTTCACATCCTTTGCCAATCCCGACCTATAATTTTTTTCTTTGACTAATGCTTTGGTCTTGTCGATGCCAAAATGACCTCCTAGCCCTTTGCTATGTAATTCTCTTATTAAATTCTCCCTGGCTGATCCTCGGGGAACGCATAATTGATGACCTTTGAACATGTATCCTTCCCAGATGAAATAATAAGTATGGAGTCCTATCGTCACTCCATGGTTCTTTACATGCCTTCCACGCATCAACTAAATATTCGTCGACTCCAACCGCATCAACTAAATATTCGTCATGTTCAATAATGTTGTCCTTTGACATAACACGTCAACTACCTTGTTCGACTTACCTAACTTATGTCATAGGACAAAGATATAACTCTACAAAAATTCCACCCACTTCATATGTCTTTGATTTAACTTAGTCTGAGTGTTCAGATACCTTGGAGCTTGATGGCCAGTAAACAATACAAAATCCTTGGGTAATATATAGTCCCTTCGTTTCTTTAATGCCTATACAATAGCATAAAATTCTTAGTCATAGACTAAATACTTTTGCTTAGCCTCATCCAACTTCTCACTAAAAAAATGTAATTGGTCGGCCTTTTGGCTCAACACTGCTCCATTTTCCATTCCACAAGCATCACAGTAGACTTGGTAAATTTTGTCGAATTATGGGAGAACCAAGACCGATTTCTCTGTCACCTTCTACTTCAACTTCTTAAATGCTCTTTGAGCTTCTCCATTCCATCGAAACTGACCTTTCATCGTGCACGTTGTCAATGGTGCACATATACAAATGAAATACTTAATAAACTTCATGTAAAAGCTAGCAAGTCCATGGAAACTTTTTACCTCATTGGCGTTCCCTGGCTCAAGCCATTCCAAAATAGCTTTGACCTTTTCATGGTCCATTTTTAGTCCTTGATGGGAAATTATAAAACCCAAATAAACTAATTCCTCCTTCATGAAGGAACACTTCTGCAGATTCACTAACAACTTCTCTTGAATCTGTTTATGCAATACTTGTCCTAGGTGAGCCAAATGCTCTTCTTTAGCCTTACTAAAGATCAAAATGTCATCTAAATAGACAGCAACAAGCTTTCCCAATAAGGGTTTCAAAATTTCATTCACTAGTCTCATAAAATTACTTAGTGCATTAGTTAACCTAAATGACATAACCAACCATTCATGTAGTCCCTTATTGGTCTTGAAAGTTTCCTTCCATTCATCTCCTTCTGTAATTATGATATGGTGGTATCCACTCTTCAAGTCGATATTGGTGAAGTACTTAGCTACACTCAAACAATCAATCAAGCTGTCTATTTTTAGCAATGGAAACTTGTGCTTGATTGTAATCCTATTGATGGCCCTTGAGTCGATGTGAATCCTCCATTCTCCTCCTTTCTTTGATGCAATATAGTTGGTATTGCGCATGGACTCAAGTTTTCCCTAATTAAACCTTTGTCCAACAATTCATAAACATGTCGGTTTAGTTTGACGTTCTCAGTCGGCGTCATCCTGTGTGGTGATATTTTTGGTAGACATGAACCTAGGATCAAGCCGATATGGTGGGAAATGCTCTTTATTGGCGTCATCCTTTCTACATGCCAGTTTTATGGGCATTCATATGTTATATGGCCCACTCATTAGCACTTGTAGTAGACTACACTTGGCCTGTATATACCTGTTCCTCTAAAACTTCATCTTCTTCCAAAGGTACCTTGATCTCTTGGGTTTGGACCACCTCTTTTGTATTCTTATGCAAGGTTATTTGCAGTTCCTTCATCTCTTCTCACTTCACTGCTCCCTTCTTTCTTTACCCCATTGTCATGTCCTCTTGTGGAAGTAATTTTTCCTCCACCTCTCAAAACAACTTTCCCCTTTGCTATACAAGTCTTCCTTCAGAGCTTTTATTTTGCTTTTAAGGCTAATTTGTAATCCTCTCTAATTGTTTTGAACCTCAAGGGGATCGACTAATCTTAAATGGCATATTTCAGTCCATTACCATATCTTGCCACAACTTCTTCTCCTTCATCAGTTTGTCCTGACCTAATGGACAATCTATATAATTATTCTGTGAATTCCTAAACAAATAGCTCATTTTGTCTCATATTCTACAATTTTATGAACAAGGTGATCATATGACCAGTGGGAAGAAATTTGTCCTTCAATTTGGCAACCATTCTATCCCAATTTTTAATTTTATATTTTCCTTTCTTTACTTTGTCAGCCTATACATTGTCCCACCACAATGAGGCATGACCCTTCAACTTCAAACAAGCCATTTCACCATTTTGGGGTCTTTAATCCACTCCATATCAAAATATTTTTCCATCTCCTTGATCTAGTCTATCAAATCTTTAGGATTTAAGCTTCCTGAATAGGTAGACATTTCCATTTTTTATATACCCTTCATCTCAGACAAAAAATTTAACAATTTGCCTTTTGTCTCTTCTTCTACTACGTCAACAACATTTTCTTCTTCAACCTCCTCATCGTTGTGGTTAAGGGTTTCAGCCATTAACCCTCTCCTCTAAGCTTCCTTCACAGTCATTTATTCATTCTTCGTATGTCTCGTTGTTTGGACGCATTCCTCAAATGTATTAGGTCAATGGTCACTCATACACATGGTATTCATCCTCTACCATGGAAATTAATGTCTCGTTGAGCCATGCCTCACTTTAATCGGCCGACTAAATCACTTGTCCAATCATTATTGGACTTTCGCCTCAACTTTGCAACTCTACCCAACCATTATTGGAGTTACCTTCCTTCATTGCCTAAGATACTCCCGCTCTAAAACCAAACTAATGCAGGTGCAACCCACAATAGTGGGTTACTAATTAGGGTGCACAACACAAGCACATATAGACACCCACACAAAACACAACGAAATACACAAAGACACCAAATTGTCCTTTTATTGGTTAATAAAATTCAATTACAAATGTTTGGTTACATTAAGGTGAATTTTCTTGGTTCAAATCTTCAATTAGTCTCTAATAAGCTTCAATCGATGACTATTTTGTTTCAGAGGTTAATTTTGTGGTTGCGATTTCAAATTGGCCAAAAGAACTCCTTCTAGATCTCGCTCTACTTTTATATCCTCCATCCACCACCTTATTTTCATGTTCTTGCTCCTTCTAGAAACCTTTGGGTTCTTTTGAAATCTCTATGGTGTGTTGTGCCATCTAGCGTCCTCAACCAACACCATTATTTTTGCATTCAATTTTGCAACTGCCTTGACGACAGTATCTGTTATTTTGTGCTTTGAATCTTTTAGTTGATCAACATCTCGACCTTCTACAATCACCTAATGCGATGCTTTAGTCATCCCAACTTGCCTTGGACATTGTCCCAAAGCTCCCCTTTCACTTTAGTCTTCATAACTTCCCGACCAATTCTTGTTGGTGCCTTTTACTCATTGCCCCCAAATCTCGAACTTTACTTCTTCTTGGAGTCGGCTTGAGTTCTAACTCTTATTCCTCTTCTAGTTAGTTACTCCGACTGCTTCTCATCTTTGTAGGATCAATGACTCGTCGTCGATTCCTTCGACTTTGTTGGTCCTTGACTATTCTTTTGTTGTGTCAACCTCCTCTCGTCGACCTTCATCCTCCAAAACCTTTTTTTTCAACTTTGATAGTCGATCTTTGATTACCCTGCTCTTGCTTGGAGGTCGTCAACTCCCCTCCAAGTGACTTCAGTCGTCTTATCTTCGATTATTGGTATTAGGGCTCGATGCCCCTGCATCAATATTGTTGTAAATGCTTTGATCCTTGTTGTTGACTTGGCCTTGCACCTTAAAAAATGTAGGGTTTTCCATGGCTACCATCCTCAAAATGATCATGGGATAGTAAGGATCATGAGATTGTAAGTTTTTTTATAAGAGGTTTTTTACAATCATAGAAACATTTGCAAGATACTTTTCATTCTTTGACGTATATGGAAGATATTTTTATTCAGCATAGAAAATGATACTATAAAATAGTATGAGACAATATTTTGTATAACTTAGTCGCACAAAGGAGTAGAAAATAAGTTTGAGCAACAAAGCAAACCTACCCCATAACCAACCGATGATTATGTTAGTGGGAGGTAGCACTCATTTGTGATTCCCCCCATTGGCATAAGGGTCATGGCATTGCCCAAAGCACCTTGGAAACTCCTTCTTAAAGTTTACCAGAAAGTAATTTCAACAATAACAAAACTCGTGTCTCCCAAGCCATCACTAGATCTTAATTTAAATAGGCTTAGGAATCTAATAGTTGCCATTGCCTTAACATACGTAACTAGTGGTTTATTCCTAATTTTGTTTGTTCACAAAGACCATGTTCATGGAATTAACACTCATGAGCCTTGGGTATGGAATAATACCCTTGTAGTGTTGTCTTCATGTAATGAGGTTATTTTCACAACCAACTACTCAAATTATTTCTTGTGTGTGGGTAAAATTCCATAGCCTTCCAATGTAGTTCTAACTTTTATTCTAGTTCAATTTTATCTCTATTGGAGGGTGTTTTTTTTAAGAAAAACCTCATGGGAAACTCAAGGAATACATCCCCATATTTATGGATGGCATCCCTAGTAAACCTATTGGTGTAAACTTATACACCTAACCTAGGGGGATCAAATCTATCACTTAGTAGCAAGGAACTATAGAAATACCTAACAACGTCAACAACTACCAATTCATTTAACCCATTAAACTTATTAAGTAATTATATATCATGAATTCAATTGGGTTGGGTGACTGATTTGAGCGTCCTAACCCAATTTCATTTTCCTTGGAGGCCTCAAGGCCTGTCTTGGGGGTGGCATCCATAGAGGATTGCCTACAGTTAGGTGAAAAATTACTCACCGACAACAAATTTCCTTGAATCAGTTTGTTCAAAGATAGATGCCCCATCTCTGTTAATAATTCTCATTTATAGTTTTGCGAACAAGATTATTTTTTGCTTAAGTATGAATTTGGAAATGGAATTCACGGTAAGATGATGTTGCATGCTTGATAGTTGCATTATTAGGTTGCATGATCTTGTAAGTTGAAATGTATTAGAGGTTATTTATCCTGAATTTGCATTATGCATTTTATATTATGTATGCATTCAAACTTGGATGGCAAGGACCATACGAAGTTGGAATAACTATTCATGTTGGCATGACTAAAGGCCAAACATCAATATGAAGCAAGGCCTTCAATGAGCCTTCAAACTTTCTAAGTCCAAATGCCTTTGAACCTTGTGGGCTTGTTTATTTTGCTAAGTTCAAACCTCTCGTTAAATTTGAAGCATTTACTTCAAATGGTGGTCATCATGAACTTTTCTTATTCTACACTGAAGGGTTTCTTCAAGTAAGCTTGATAGCCTTTAATTTTTACTTCAAAGTGTTACTTCTGAAGAGGGTTTACACCCTTTGGCTTAGTTTGAAAGTGCCTTTCACATGTGCCAAAACCTCATTGTTTACATTTGAAGTATATCCTTTGTAGGAGGATTATGGCGTTCACCTTATTATTTTTGAAGCCGAGAAGAACTTCAAAAAGGCCCAATGGCTTGTTTTGTTTGCATCATGCCCATCTTAGAAGGAATCCCAATGGTATCTTTCAAAATGGCTTGATGCCCTTTTGCCTTACATCTGGCACATCTTTGAAAGAAAGGTCGATGGGATCTTTCAAAATGGCCCAATGGCCTTGTTTCTATATTTTAAAGTGACATCTTCGAAAGATATTGAATATACTATTGGGAAATTCTATCAAAAGTGGCCAAAGATGTCAGATAAATCCTAGATGATTCTATTCATGAGCAAAAATATCTTCTTTATACATTGTATATGTGACTGTTGGGCTTCACCTACCAACAAGTCTTAGGATTCCTATGGAGACTCTTCATCTCCTCACCCTAAATATTTACAAATTAATATTGGAACTGTAATCCTACAGGATTAGGTTTCCAACAGTCCCCCCGTTAATCTGAAGGCATGTTTCTAAGTGCGAGTATGTTTTTAAACCTTTCAAAAAATTCTCGTCCAAGAGCTTTGGTGAAGATGTATGCAATTTTCTTGTTCGTGGAACAATGTAATAACTAAATTGTCTTTGCCTCCACATGACGTCGAATCAAATGGTACTTCATATTGATGTGCTTGGCTCGATCATGGAATTTGGGATTCTTGGCCAACTTTATTGCTAAAGTATTGTCGATCAATAAGGGAGTGTATTTCTCTTGTTTCTATTGCAAATATTCAAGTATCTTCATGAGATACACAGTCTCTTTTGTTGCTTCAACAACAACCACATATTCTGCCTTTGTTTTCAAATCAGTTGGAACTAATTGTTTGCATGATATCCAGAAGACAACTGTTGATCCAATACTCATTGTGTATCTAGAAGTAGACAATCATGTCTCTTTGTCGCCACCAATGTCTGAATCAAAGTACATAATAAGTTCGAATTCATCCACCTTAGAGCACTTGAGTCCCCTTCAAGTATCTTAGAACTCCTATAGTAGCATATCAGTGTCCTTCACAAGGTTTTTGCATGAACATTGAAAGGATGCCAATAAAATATGAAATATATGGTCTAGTTGTTGCAAGGTAGGTAAGACTTCCTACAAGCTACTTGTACTTTGTTGCATCCTCAAATTATTTTCCTTCAATCGATGTGAGCTTCTACTTTTGTTCCATTAGAGTTGAGAAACGGTTGCATTTTTCCATTCAAAATTTGTTCAACAATTCTCCAACATACTTCTTCTAAGAGATGAATAAGTACTTCAGATGTTGAGTGACTTCGATTCCTAATTAGTAGTGAAGGTGTCCTTGATTTGTCATTTCAAAGCTCTTCTTCAAATCTTTCTTTATGGATTCAATATAACTTTCATTGTTCCCTGCCATCAAAAGGCCATCTACATACACCACCATAAACACAACATATCTTCCAACTTTCTTTACAAATAATGTTGCATCATCAAGATTATAATATTTGAAATTTAGCTTCAGAAGATGCTCGACTAGATTTTCATACCATGCTCGAGGTGCTTGTTTCAAGCCATACAAGGACTTGACGATCTTACATACCTTGTGTTCTTGTCCCTTCACAACAAATCCTTCTAGCTGAGACATGAATACATTTTCTTTCAAGTCTCCATTCAAGAAAGTTGTTTTTACATCCATTTGGTCGACTTTCCACTCATTCTGTGCATCCAAAGACAATAAGGTGCAGATGGTAGCCCATTTTGTTGTGGGGGAGAACATCTCTTCATAGTCAATTCCTTCCTTATGTGCAATATATCATTTCGCCATAAGCATTGCTTTGTGCTTGTCAAGTGAGCCATATGATCTGTATTTGTTCTTGTATACCTACTTGCAACCAATTGGTTTGGTTCCAACTGGAGGGTCAACCAGCTTCCAACTTCCATTCTTTATGAGTATGTCATACTCATTCTGCATGGTTTCTTTCCACTCATCATGAGTAGTAGCCGAAAGTTGGTCCAAATTTAGCAAATAAATTCAATTCACAATCAAATAAGACATCCATGTCATCACTCGAGTTATTTGCATCTCCTCCATCTCCTTGTATGGTTGAGATTCTCATTCCTGTATTTCCAACTTCATTTGGATGGACACTTTCAAGTGTCTTTGTGGCCCATTTAGGAACTTTTTGTGATGGTCCATGTTGATCAACTGGTGGTGCTTCATTTTCTTCAAGATTTATTCTTCCAATCCTCTCAATCACATCATCTAGTTGAGACTCCTATTCAGGTGAACTGGCAAGAACTTCTTCTTCATGAGTTTCTTCATGAGGGGGTGTTGTGCTTCAAAAGAAAATTACAGAGATTGATCCAAGATAGGGATCCTCGTTCAAGGTGTGGAATTTCATTATCAAATTCATAATATGTCTTTGGAGGGGCAAATTTCTCTAGAAGATCAAGTTGTCTACCAAGAGACTCGTCATTTTTATTAGTTTCAAGAAAAATAGCATCTCTGGAAACAACAAAATTCTTGTTTACCTCATCATAAAGACGCTATGCCTTAGAGTTATCTAAATACCCTAAGAAAATGCACCTTCGACTTATAACACCGAGCTTTTCTCTTTGATCCTTTGGTATCAAGGCATAACAAATGGAAACAAAAACCTCAAGATGCCTCACTGATCACATGTGGCCATAGCACATTTGATGTGGAGTCTTGTCTTCAAGAGCATGAGATGGACTTCTATTTCTCAAATAGGATGCACACAACTATGCATCACCCCAAAACATTAGTTTTACATTCTTGAAAAACATCATTGAGTGCACCATAATCATTATGGTTCTATCCATTCTTTTTGCCACACCATTTTGTTGAGGGTTGTAAGGAACTAAAGTATGATGTGCAATCCCATCTTGATGAAGATAGTCTTCAAAAGCATTGGAAGTGTATTCTTTTCCATTATCAGTACGAAGTGTGCCAATTTGAGATTATGCTTGATTTTTTATCCATGCATGAACATTTTTGAATGTTTGAAATGTTTCAGGTTTTGTCTTTAACAAGTATACCCAAGACATTCTGGTGAATTCATAAAAAAGGTCCCGAGATATCTATTACCATTAACAAAATGAATAGGCATGGGGCCACATAAGTCAAAGTGAACTAGCTCTAACTTTATGGATGCTTTGAATTTTGACTCTTGAAATGGTTGCTTAGTATGTTTGTCTAACATGCATGCATCACATTTATTCATCTTCTTAGGAATGGTGGGAAAATCAAAGACACCATTCTTTCTCAACAAATGAAGATTGTTATAATTCAAATGACCATAACTAACATGCCATCACAAGTTGGATGACAAATTGCCTTCTCCATGTTGAGAGAGGTGGGAAAAGTTTGAATTCTTGTAGATGAGCCTTTCAACTTCAAGAACTTTCCATCTTCATATACAGTCATAATCACATGTTGTCAGAGAACATGTGGATGGAATGGCCTTGCTGTCGAATCTACACCAAGGATAACAAAATTCTCTACAACTCTTGAAGATAGAGAACATTATGCAACAAAATTTTTGGGAATCCAGGAAGTTTGATCTTGATGGAACCAATTCCCTTTGGTTTGAGGCTAGATTTTTCTACAAATACACCATGCCATCTACATTGTCAATTAGTTCTTCAAAATAGTCTTTTCTAAATGTCATGTGGGATGTTGCACTAGTATCAAGCAACCGATAATCTTTATAAGATGAAAGAGATGTGATTTCATTTATTCCAAGACTACAATGTGCAACAATACAATGAGCAGATTCATGATCTTTACCAACCTCTTGGCCCTTATTTTGTTTTCTTTATTATGGTTATGTCTTTATTTGATGGAGTCACAAGGGGCCCAACATTGATATGCTTCATGTCCATTCTTCATGTTGTTGTATTTGTAACTTCGGAAGATATTATGATGTATATTATTATTGTATATTGTTTTACCCCATTGGAGATGTGTTTCCCTCCTTTCAGGATGTCATTATTGTATATGGTCATTGAGGTAAATCCTTCGTTGTAAGTCGGGACAGTAGTCCCCAAGTTGAATATAATAAAATGTATTTTTGAGTCCCCCTAGGTGAAGTCAGCCATGTTAGGGTAAGAGGTTGGCCCAATCATGTTTTAGGTCAGTCACTTGAACGATATAAATAGGGAGGCGCCCTCCCTCATTTATACACACACTCATTCACTCAAGTTCGCATAAGGGGAGAGAGAAGAACAAGGAGGAGAGAGAGAGAGAGAGCTACATAAGACTTCTTATAGTTTGGTTTTTCCATCTTATGATATTGTCTTAGTGATAGAACTATTCTGAGGAAGTTTGTGGAGTTTTTTGCTTTATGCTTTCCCCGAAAAACTTAGTCTCTTGTGTATATGCTCTATCTTATGTATCTTGTTGTGCTTGTTATTCTTTCAGATAAAGATCCTAATCAATTTGAATAAGATAAGAAAAACTAACATGGTATCTGAGCCTCTTTGAAAGAAGGAGCTGTGTAACAACAGAAACTAGGGTTTCCTAGTTCAAGGTCTTTTCTCCACATATCATCAAGAAAAGAGGTCTAGGATAACTCGCCCTAGGAGGGCGCATATTTTGGTGGAAGCATAATCAAATTTGAAGAAGTTTCATTTTTTACCGAGACACTAGTGTCGGGAGAAACTAGGGCATCAAGTTTCAGAGGCTTCCCACCTCAAATTTCAAAAATGGCCTTAGTGAGCAACTCGCCTCAAGGAGACACATCTTTCTATCCAAATAGAATTCCAAAATTCCAAGTATGGAAAATTAGGGTTTCTCTAACAAACCCTAGGTCAGCCAACTCCGAAACTAGGTCGAGCACCTCAAATTGTTAAGATATAAATCACTCTTGTTTCCATTTGAGGTTCTCATTTCAAAATGACTCATCATACCAAGCTTGAGGATTAGCTTGGGGGAAATGACAACTTTCGAGTATGGAAGTACAGGATCTCCCCAATCCTTGAAGAAAATGATTTGGATCAATATATCAGTAAGAAAGTTCCAGAACTAGAGGGAGACGAGGCTAAGGCTATCCATAATAAGATATAGGTTAAGGCCAAGAGAATCATTGCAGATTCTATTAAGGATCATCTCATCCCCCATGTGTCATCCTTGAAGACATCTAAGGAAGTGTTCAATGCTTTGAAAAAGCTATTCGAAGGAAAGAACATCAACCGAAAGATGACATTGATGAACCAGCTGAAGAATGTGAAGATACAAAACTTAGAGACCATGGAATACTACTTCACAAGGGTTTCTCAAATCAAGGAACAACTTGAAGCAATCGAAGAGAATGTAGAAGAAGGAGAGATTCTTATGACCACCTTGAATGGTCTCCCTAGATCATGGGATTCATTAATTCAAGGAATATGTGCCAGAAGGAAGCTGGACAGTTTCAACAGACTCTAGGAAGAATATACACAAGAAGAAGCTCGACTCATAACAAGAGAAGAGAAGATGGGAGCAATCGAATATGAAGATCTCATAGTTCACACTAGAAGGTATCATAGAAAGAAGTATGATCAGCATCATAACAAAAGCGAGGACCATCATCGCAAAAGACAAAAGAAATTCAGAAGAGATCCTTCCAACATTCAATGCTACACTTGTGATGAGAAGGGGCATTATTCCAGATATTGTCCTAGACATAGAGGCTCCTCCAACAAGAAGTCAAATAAGAAGAGACGTCATGCTCACATCGCTGAATATGATGAACCAACAATAAAGAGACTCAAAGCAGAAACTGATTCTTCAAGGAATGAATAATATGTTCTAATATCAACACTCACATGCACTATCTCACATGGAAGTAATGATTGGCTTGTAGATAGTGGGGCATCCAAACATATGGCAAGATACAAAGAATCATTCGTCAATCTTTCTGAGCATGAGACACCTCACAAGGTAAAACTTGGGGATGATTATCAATACCCCATAAATGGAAGTGGAGAAGTTTCCTACAAGCTAGACTCCGGGAAATATTTGAAGATGAAAGGTGTACTATATGTTCCAGGATTGAAGAAGAATCTTCTCTCCATCTCTACACTAGATGCAAAGGAATAAGGGTTGCATTTGTTGATGGCCAAGTCCTATTGTGGCCAAAATGAAAGGCAACAGATGATGCAACAATGATTGGAGAGCAAGAGAGAGGCTTATACACGTTGAAGGGACAACCCAAACAAACATTGATTCTTGAATCCATAGAACCAAGTGACCTATGGCACAAAAGGGTCGCACATGTGCACTATAGAGCACTACTGATACAAACATAGTAGTTTCAAGACTTCTAGAAATACAAACAAAGTAGTTTTAGGACTTCTAGAAATACAAACACAGGTTCCGAGAATCAGATGATGAAGTAGAACACACTGTCAAAGACTCCAGTTATTCTTGCAAGGAGATAAGCATCAAGAGGGAGCCCACCCACCAAACAAACAAAGACAAGTGCTTAAATTGTCATTTCATATATATCTAGTTACTTAAATGATACTGTTTAGTTTTGCACATATTTCTTTTTAGTTGGTGTATTATGCATGTCGGAGTGTTTGCATTTATGAACAGTATACTATTGACTTGCATGTGATGGGTAAGTAGCCTATGGTGTTATACTACATTCCATTGCTACTTATCTAGAATGAAACCTATTTGCTGAGATATTGGGAGTAGTGCACACTCTTAATACGTTATGGTAGAGATGGAAGGCATCTAGAAAGTTACCGTATATATACAGGATATGGATGAATGTTGTAGCACTGGCTAAGATAGTTGCATGACTGTGTGACATATATATCTATGCATTATAATTTGTCACTATTAATATGTTTTGGAAAATATGAAATGTTTCTAATTGTGCAAGTAAATTTGACTTGTAGAAAAAGATCGCGTACAATCACCTACAAGAAGGATGAGACTTGTTCTGAAGAACAAGTGATGACGATTTAGTTAGAAGATTCACTCCAACAACGTACATAAATAGGAACCCGCAACAACCAGAGTTCGAGACATGATAATAGAAGTAACAATTCCAGAAGACCATGGTGATCACAACATGGCAGAACCACAAGAGCCTCTAGAACCACTTCACGAGAAGAATTCCCACAAGAGCCTCTAGAACCACTTCACGAGAAGAATTCCCACAAGAGCCTCTAGAACCACTTCACGAGAAGAATTCCCACAAGAGAAAACCAACATGGGCACGAGAACTAATACAAGATGCATAAATGTATGGTGCTCCAAATGGGATGCATAGAGAAAAGAAAAGACCTAAATCATACAATAACTATGTGGTGCTACTATGTGAGGTCATTGATAAAGAACCTTCCAACTATGAAGAGGTTGCATAAAAGAAAGAATGGAAGGATGCCATGATTGAGGGGTTTCAGTCAATTATGAAGAATGATGTTTGGGAGATAGTTCCAAGATCAGAAGGGGAGTTTGTCATGACTTCGAAGTGGATCTACAAGATCAAGCATGTTGCATATGGTAGCATTGAAAAACACAAGTCAAGGTTCATGGTGCGTGGCTTCTCTTAGAAAGAAGGCATAGACTATGCTGAGACATTTGCACCCGTAGCGAGATATACTTCCATAAGATCTATACTTGCATTGGCTGCAATAATGAAATGGAAGGTACACCAAATGGATGTCAAGAATGAAATGGTGTAGTCGAAGAAGAAGTGTACGTGGATCAACCATTGGGATTTAAGACACATGATATGTAGGCACATGTGCAAATGCAAGAAATCCCTATACGGATTGAAACAGGCACCCAGGAAATGGTACAGCAAGACGGACAACTTCCTTATGAGTAGGATGGACAATGGGTTACTGATTATAGTGCACAACACAAGCACAAACAAACACCCACACAACACACAACAAATAACAGAAATACATGAAATTGTCCTTTTATTAGTTAATAAAAGTCAATTACAAATGTTTGGTTACATTAAGGTGAATTTCCTTGGTTCAAATCTTTAGTTAGTCATTGATAAGCTTCAATCGGTGACTATTTTGTTTTAGAGGCTAATTTTATGGTCGCGATTTCAAATTGGCCAGAAGAACTCCTTTTAGATCTCTCTCTACTTTTATATCCTCCATCCACCACCTTATTTTCCTGCTCTTACTCCTTCTAGAAACCTTTGGGTTCTTTTGAAATCTCTACGGCGTGTTGTGCCATTTGGCGTCCTCAACTATCACCATTATTTTTGCATTCAATGTTGCAACTGCCTTGACGACAATATCTATTCTTTTATGTTTCGAATATTTTAGTTGATCAACATCTCAACCTTCTTCAATCAGCTGATGCGATGCTTTAGTCATCTCAACTTGCCTTGGACGTTGTCCCAAAGCTCCCCTTTCACTTTAGTATTAATCACTTCCCAACCAATTCTTGTTGGTGCCTTTTACTCATTGCCCTAAAATCTTAGACTTTACTTCTTCTTGGAGTTAGCTTGAGTCCTGACTCTTCTTCCTCTTCCAGTCAATCTACTCCAACTGCTTCTCATCTTCGTAGGATCAACGATTCGCCATTGATTCCTTTGACTCTACTGGTCCTCAACTATTCTTTTGTTGTTTCAACCTCCAACCCATTTTTTTCAAATTTTATTGTCGAGCTTTGATTACCTTGCTCTTGCTTGGAGGTCGTTAACTCCCCTCCAAGCGACTTTAGTCATCTTATCTTTGAATATCGGTCTTAGGGCTCGATGCCCCTACATCAATATTGTTGTAAATGCTTCAAGCCTTGTTGTTGACTTGGCCTTGCACCTTAAAAAATGTAGGGTTTACCATGTCTATCATCCTCAAAATGATAATGGGATAATAAGGATCATGAGATTGTAAGTTTTTTTACAAGAGATTTTTTACAATCATAGAAACATTTCCAAGATACTTTTCATTCTTTCACATATATGGCATCTATTCTTATTCAACATAGAAAATGATATTATAAAATAGTATGAGACAATATTTTTTAAAATTTAGTCGCACAAAGGAGTAGAAAATAAGTTTGAGAAAGAAAGCAAACCCACCCCATAACCAATTGACCATTATGTTAGTGGGAGGTAGCACTCATTTGTGATTCCCCCCATTGGCATAAGGGTCATGGCATTGCCCAAATCACCTTGGAAACTCCTCCTTAAAGTTTATCAAAAAGTAATTTCAACAATAACGAAACTCATGTCTCCTAAGCCATCACTAGAGCTTAATTTAAATAGGCTTAGAAAGTAATAGTTGTCATTGCCTTAACATACCTAACTAGCGGTTTCTTCCAAATTTTGTTTGTTCGCAGAGATCATGTTCATGGAATTAACAATGATGAGCCTTGGGTATGGAACAATACCCTTGTAGTGTTGTCTTCATGGGATGAGGTTATTTTCACAATCAACTACTCAAATTCTTTCTTGTATGCGGGTAAAATTCCATAGCATTCCAATGTAGTTCTAACCTTTTTTCTAGTTCATTTGTATCTCTATTGGAGGGTGTTTTTTTTAAGAAAACCCTCATGGGAAACCCAAGGAATACTACCCCATATTTATGGATGGCATCCCTAGTAAACATATTGGTGTAAACTTGTATACCTAACCTAGGGGGATCAAATCTATCACTTAGTAGCAGGGAACTATATAAATACCTAACAACGTCAACAACTACCAATTCAGTTAACCCATTAAACTTATTAAATAATAATATATTGTGAATTCAATTGGGTTGGGTGAGTGATTTGAGAGTCCTAACCCAATTTCCTTTTCCTTGGAGGCCTCAAGGCATGTCTTGGGGGTGGCATTCATAGAGGATTACCCACAATTAGGTGAAAAATTACTCACCAACAACAAATTTCCTTGAATCAACTTGTTCAAAGATAAATGTCCCATCTCTGTTATGAATTCTCATTTATAGTTTTTGCGAATAAGATTATGTTTTGCTTAAGTATGAATATGGAAATGGAATTCACGGTAAGATGATGTTGCATGCTTGATAGTTGCATTGTTAGGTTGCATGATTTTGTAAGTTGAAATACATTAGAGGTTATTTAGCTTGAATTTACATTATGCATTTGATATTATATATGCATTCAAACCTGGATGGAAAGGACCATACAAAGTTGGAATAACTATTCATATCGGAATGACTAAAGGCCAAACACCAATATGAAGCAAGGCCTTCAATGAGCCTTCAAACTTTCAAAGTCCAAATGTCTTTCAACCTTGTGGGATTGTTTATTTTGGTAAGTTCAAACCTCTTGTTGAATTTGGAGCATTAACTTCAAATGGTGGTCATCATGGACTTTTCTTATTCTACACTGAAGGGTTTCTTCAAGTAGGCTCGATAGCCTTTAAGTTTTGCTTCAAAGTGTTACTTTTGAAGAGGGTTTACACCCTTTGGCTTAGTTTGAAAGTGCCTTTCACATGTTCCAAAACCTCGTTGTTTACATTTGACGTGTATCCTTCATAGGAGGTATATGACCTTCACCTTATTATTTTTGAAGTCGAGAATAACTTCAAAAAGCCCCAATGTCTTGTTTTGTTTGCATGATTCCCATCTTAGAAGGAATACCAATGGTATCTTTCAAAATGGCTTGATGACCTTTTGCCTTTCATCTGGCACATCTTGAAAGAAAGGTCGATGGGATCTTTCAAAATGGCCCAATGGCCTTGTTTCTATCTTTTAAAGTGGCATCTTCGAAAGAGATTGAATGGACTATCGAGAAATTATATCAAAAGTGGTCAAAGATGTCAGATAACTCCAAGATGATTCTATTCATGAGAAAAAATCTCTTCTTTATACATTGTATATGTGAATGTTGGGTTTCACCTACCAACATGTCTTAGGATTCCTATGGAGACTCTTCATCTCCTCACCCTAAATATTTACAAATTAATATTGGAACTATAATATTGTAGGATTAGGTTTCCAACATTCCCCCCTTAATCTGAAGGGGTGTTTGTAAGTCCGAGTATGTTTTTAAACCTTCCAAACATTTCTTGTCCAAGATCTTTGGTGAAGATGTCTGCAATTTGCTTGTTCATGGAACAATGCCATAACTAAATTGTCTTGGGGTCTACATGATGTCGAATCAAATGGTACTTCGTAATGATGTGTTTGGTTCAATCATGGAATTTGGGACTCTTGGACAACTTTATTGCTAAAGTGTTGTCGATAAATAAGGGAGTGGATTTCTCTTAATTCTTTTGCAAATATTCAAGTATCTTCCTGAGCTACACAATCTCTTTTGTTGCTTCAACAACAACCACATATTCTTCCTTTGTTGTCAAATCAGTTGGAACTAATTGTTTGCATGATATCCATAAGACAACTATTGATCCAAGACTCATTGTGTATCCAGAAGTAGAAAATCATGTCTCTTTGTCGCCACCAATGTCTGAATCAAAGTACCTAATAAGTTTGAAGTTGTCCACCCTTAGAGCACTCGAGTCCCCTTCAAGTATCTCATAAATCTTATAGTAGCATATGAGTGTCCTTCACAATGTTTGTGCATGAACCTGGAAAGGATGCCAACAAAATATGAAATGTATGGTCTGGTTGTTGCAATGTAGATAAGGCTTCCTACAAGATACTTGTACTTTGTTGCATCCTCAAATTATTTTCCTTCAATCGATCTGAGCTTCTACTTTTGTTCCATTGGAGTTGAGAAAGGGTTGCATTTTTCCATTCAAAATATCTTTAACAATTCTCCAACATACTTATTCTAAGAGATGAATATGTACTTCGGATGTTGAGTGACTTCGATTCCCAATTGATAGTGAAGGTGTCCCTGATCTGTCATTTCAAAGCTCTTCTTCAAATCTTTCTTTATGGATACAATATAACTTTCATTGTTCCCTGTCATCAAAAGGCCATCTACATACACCACCAGAAACACAACATATCTTCCAACTTTCTTTACAAACAATGTTGCATCATCAAGATTATAATATTTGAAATTTAGCTTTAGAAGATGCTCGACTAGCTTTTCATACCATGCTTGAGGTGCTTGTTTTAAGACATATAAGGACTTGGCGATCTTACATACCTTGTGTTCTTTTCCCTTCACAACAAATCCTTCCGTTTGAGACATGAAGACATTTTCTTTCAAGTGTCCATTCAAGAAAGTTGTTTTTACATCCATCTGGTGGACTTTCCACTCATTTTGTGCATCCAAAGACAATAAGGTGTGGATGGTAGCCCATTTTATTATGGGGGATAACATCTCTTCATAGTCAATTCCTTCCTTATGTGCAATATATCATTTCTCCATAAGCCTTGATTTGTGCTTGTCAAGTGAACCATAGGATCTATTTTTGTTCTTGTATACCCACTTGCAGCCAATTGGTTCGGTTCCAACTAGAGGGTCAACCAGCTTCCGACTTCCATTATTTATGAGCACGTCATATTCATTCTACATGGTTTCTTTCCACTCATCATGAGTAGCAGCCTCTTCAAAGAAAGTAGGTCCAAATTTAGCAAATAAATTCAATTCACAATCAAATGAGACATCCATGTCATCACTCGAGTTATTTGCATCTCCTCCATCTTCTTGTCTGGTTGAGCTTATAATTCCTGTATTTCCAAATTCATATGGATGGACACTTTCAAGTGTCTTTGTGGCCCATTTAGGAACTTTTCGTGACGGTCCATGTTGATAAGTTGCTGGTGCTTCATTTTCTTTAAGATTCAATCTTCCAATCCTCTCAATCACATCATCTAGTTGAGCCACCTATTCGGGTGAGCTGGAAGGAACTTATTTTTCATGAGTTTCTTCATGAGGGGGTGTTGGTGCTTCAGCAGGAAATTCAAGAGATTGATCCAAGATAGGGATCGTTGTTTAAGGTGTGGAATTTCATTAACAACTTTATAATATGTCTTTAGAGGGGCAAATTTCTCTAGACGATCAAGCTGTCTACCAATAGACTCATCATTTTTATTAGTTTCAAGAAAAAATAACATCTCTGGAAACAACAAACTTCTTGTTTAACTCATCATAAAGACATTATGCCTTAGAGGTGTCTGAATACCCCAATCAAATGCACCTTCGACTTCTAGCACCAATCTTTTCTCTTTGATCCTTTGGTATCAAGGCATAACAGGTGGAAACAAAAACCTCGAGAGGCCTCACTGATGGCATGTGTAGTCTTGTCTTCAAGAGCATAAGATGGACTACTATTTGTCAAATAGGATGCACACAAATCTGCATCACCCCAAAACATCAGTTTTAAATTCTTGAAAAACATCATTTAGTGTACCATAATCATTATGGTTCTATTCATTCTTTTTGCCACATCATTTTGTTGAGGGTTGTAAGGAACTAAAGTATGATGTGCAATCCCATGTTGACAAAGATAGTATTCAAAAGCATTGGAAGTGTATTCTTTTCCATTATCAGTACGAAGTGTGCCAATTTGAGATTGTGCTTGATTTTCTATCCATGCATGAACATTTTTGAATGTTTGAAATGTTTCAGGTTTTGTCTTTAACAAGTATACCTAAGAAATTCTGGTGAAGTCATAAAAAAGGTCTCGAGATATCTATTACCATTAACAAAATGAATAGGCATCGGGCCACATAAGTCAAAGTGAACCGGCTCTAACTTTCTGCATGCTTTGAATTTTGACTCTTGAAATGGTTGCTTAGTATGTTTGTCTAATATGCATGCATCACATTTATTCATCTTCTTAGGAGTGGTGGGAAAACCAAAGACACCATTCTTTCTCAACAAATGAATATTGTTATAATTCAAATGACCATATCAGCTAGCATGCCATAAAAAACTGGATGACATATTACCTTCTCCATGCTGAGAGAGGTAGGAAAATTTTGAACTCTTTAAGATGAGCCTTTCAGCTTCAAGAAATTTCCATCTTCTTATCCGGTCATAATGACCCGTTGTCAGCGGAATTCCTTATCTCTAAGATTCTATCGAACATGTGGATGGAATGGTCTTGTTGTCAAATCTACACCAAAGATAACAAGATTCTTTACAAATGTTGAAATATTGTAACTTAGAAGAATATTCTATATGTATTTCTTTATGGTCTCCGATGGTCCTACCGGGAGAACCACTTGTATTACTTTGTACCTCGATGCTCCTAATCGGAAGAACTAATAAGAGTCATGAGGTAGTCCCCTCTAATTGTAAAGGTGGGTCATTAGCACCCCAATGTGGTTACTTGAGCCTACATGTGTAACTCGATCCTACATGATTAACTCGAACCTACATGATAGATGAGTTAACTTAAGTGAACGGATGAATATAAATAGAGGTGTAGTGCTCCTCATTTGGAACACACACTCTCACTTGTGTAGCACATTAGTGGAGAAGAGAAGAGTAGCTGGAGAAGAAGGAGGATCAGGCTTTGATCTCCTTGTTGGTTTTACCTTTTATGTTTTTGGGGCATCTATATTGAGGAAGCTTTTGCTGGGTTTTTCCCTTTAGGGCTTTAGGGTTTTCCCAGGATAAATATTTGTGTTCCTTTTGTATGGTTGTGCTTGTCTGTCTTTCAGTGATCCTGTTTATATGCTTTTGTTATGAATTCGAAATGAAATACTAATGATCTAGCTTAGCATATGAAAATTTAACATGGTATCAGAGCCACCCTGAAAGAAGACATTGTGCAGCTATAGAATCTAGGGATTCTTACTTTTTGGGTCTCTATCCACAATCGATCAGCAAAAGAAGGCTAGACTGACTCTCCATTGAAGGGTGCATCTTTCTGTCGAAGCGGAATTCGATTCCGAGCATTTTCAGTTTTGGTGTGGAAAATTAGGGCTTTCTACATAAGAGGAATTTTTGAGTGAGCCTCGAATAGGATTGTTCTCCTCATCAAAATCTAAGTTTAGAGACCTGGATCAAGAAATTTGGTTGGGTGAAACTCCAGGAAAGTCAAACCCTAGTTTGACCCCGAGCTAGAAAAACCCTAAATACTAAAACTGCTAAGTTTTGGTACTTTCACTATATTTAGAGATTGGTGAAGGCTCAAGAGTTGAAAATTGTAGAGGTCGAAGATACAATCCTGATGTACATTTTTTCCAAAATTCAGCCTCATATTCGCTATATTCTGGTAGATATGATCCCTCCAAGTTAGGGTTCCATCCTCTTCCAGAATTCATCCCTAAACATGACACTTGGGGAAAATTGCTATATCTTGGGCTATAGAAGTCCAAATGGAATTCCTGAAGATGTTCCAGAAATAGCACGGATTGTAATTTCTATGATCCAAATATTAGACTCAGAATATGAACCAGTGACATGTGGCATGCCGTACAACTTCGTTGTTCTGAACAGTCCTGTAACAGGTCACCTTGGGAAAAGGATAATAAATCCCAATTGGTGAAACCAATTCTGATTAAACCTATGTTGTTGGATCAATGACATGTGAGGCTACCTCAGTGCAAAATTTTAGACATAGAGGAGCATTAATTTTTGAGAAATCACATAGACAGTGACAGGCATTTCTGCAGAAGAAATTGGAAAACTAGGGCTTTCTGTTCTGGGAGCTTCCCTCCAATGTTTTCAGAAAATGAGTACATTGGACAACTCCATTTGAAGAGATCTATATTTCTATCTAGTCAGATCTAAAATATTCCAAGTTTTAAAAATTAGGGTTTCTATGACAAGCCGTAGATCAGCCAGCTCCTAAAACAGGATGGACACCTCAAATCGGTAAGATCTAATCTTTTGCTATTTGAATTTGAGGTTCTCATTTCAAAGTGAACTATAACATCAGCTTGTTGATGATATTGATGAAGTTGATAACTTCCAAGCATGGAAGTATTTGATCTCTCTAAAGAAAATGAATTGGACACCTACATGAGTAGAGAGGTTCTAGTTCTAGAAGGAGATGAGGCTCAAAGCCTTACACAAGAAGATCTTGATCAAGGCCAAGAAGATCATTGTTGATTCAATCACGGATCAAATTGTACCACAAGTGTCTTCCCTAAAGACACCGAAGATGTTTTATTCCTTGATCAAGCTATTTGAAGATAAGAACTTAAATCAGAAGATGGCTTTGAGAAAATAATTGAAGAATGTGAAGATCCAGAATGCAAAACAACTTGAAGCGGTAGAAGAAGAAGTGGAGAATGCAGAAGTGGTGATAGCCACCTTGAATGACCTCCATTGATCATGGAATTCATTCATGCGAAGAATGTATGCCAGAAGGAAGTAATTACTTTCAACTCGACTCATAAGAAGAGAAGAAGAAGATGGGAGCAATTGAAGATCAAGCTCTCACCATTCAAAGAAGATCCCTCAAGCGACGAGGAATGTGAAGAACTCAATTCTTGAAGAACCTCTTATCCATCTTATCATTTGGATAAGAAATGATGATGTCATGAATGAAGAAGATGATGAAGTAGAAGGATCAAGAAGGAGTCTACCCACGAAATGAATAAAAGATAAGTATTCAATTGCCATTACATGATATTGTTTTGTTATATTTAGTTGATGTGTTATGCATGATAGATTGTTTGCATTAATGACAGTATACTACTAATATGCATGTGATGGGTAAGTAGCTCATGGTGCTATACATCTCTCCATTGCTACTTATCTAGAATGAAACCTCTTTGCTGACATATTGGATTAGTGCACAATCTCAATGATGTCATGGTAGAAATGGAAGGCATTTAGAAAGTTTATGTGAGATATGGATGAATGTTGTATTGACTAAACAGTTGCATGATGCACAAGAATTTGTTGTTATGCATATGTTTTATGAAATAGTTCTAACCATGCAACTGGTGCATTTGAATTGCAGGAAAGGTCCTGTACAACCTCCTACAAGAAAAGAAGGATGAGACTTGTTTCGAAGAACAAGTGATGACAATTCAAGATTCACTCCAATAAACATGAATCTAAAACTCCCAGGGTCAGAGACACCATGATGAAAGAAAGAGCTTCAGAGAGCGGTAGATCCACCTCGAAGGATGAAGACCACCATGGGTACGAGAGATAACTCAAGATGAAGAAAAGAATGCTATGAAAGAAGCTATGATCAAAGAATAACCGTTGATCATGGGGAATGATGTATACGATATGATTTCGAGACATAAAGGGAAGTACGTATTATCTATGGATCTACAAGAACAAGTGTACAAAGCAAGGTTCGTGATTTGCCTCTGAAAGAATAGACTATGACATAACATACTCTATTGACCAGACCTACTAGAAGTATATATAAAGCATAGAACCACCTGTACAGAATGAAGAGGGAAGATGATACTTCACTTCAGGGGGAGTGACTATAGAAGATATCTGAATTAGACATGGTACGACATGATGGATAGCTTCTTGATGGATCAAGACTTTACCAAGAGTAAAGTGGGTTCCAACCTTCAAGGTTGAATGCAGAAGACTAGGATATGTTGATGACTTGACAAGACAAACTCATGGAAGATGTTATGATGAAAGAATACTAGAATGATGTTTGGGATATAGTACTCAAACCAAAAAGCAAGAATGTGGTATCTTACAAATAGATTTGCAAGATAAAATATGTTGCTGATAGAAGAAAGGAAAGACTTGTGGCTAGAGGTTTCTATAAGAAAGAGGGAATTAATTCTGAAGAGACACTTACTCCAGGAAGCAAGGTACACTTTCTTCAGAACCATGATGGTAGTTGCTTCCATGATGAAGTACAGACAAGCCTTCCTTAATGGTATGATTGGGGAAGAGTTTTACATCGAATAGTCATAAGGATTTGAAGTTGAAGACATATGGACTCACATATGCAAGATGAAGAAGGCCCTCTATGGCCTGAAGCAAGCTCCCAGAGCTTGGTATGGAAGAATAGATAGTTTCTTGATGAGCATGGGCTTTGCCAAGAGTAAAGTCAATCCTAAACTTTACTACAAGGTTGTAGAAGATGAACCTATCATACTATATGTGGATGACTTATTCTTGACAAGGAATGAGAAACAAATTGTAGAAAGCAAGAAGAAACTAGCAGAAGAATTTGAGATGAAAGACCTTAGGTTAGTGCATTGTTTCCTAGGTCTGGAAGTATGGCAAAGTTCAGAAGGAATCTTTCTCAATCAGGGAAAGTATGCAGTAGAGATATTGAAGAGATTCAATATGTTGGAATGCAAAGCCATGGCTAATCCCATGGATTCCAACCTGAAGTTGTTAGTTGATGACTCATCTGAGTTAGTGGATGTGACTCATTACAGACAGATCATTGGGTCATTGATGTACTTAACAAATACCAGACCAGACATTTGTTTTGTTGTGAACACCTTGAGTCAATTTCTTGTTCAACCAAGACGGGTTCACCTAGTAGCTGCAAAACATGTGAAGAGATATCTGAAAGGGACTATAGACCTTGGTCTATACTATGATGGTAGCCATGAATACAAATTGTATGGCTATACAGATGTAGATTGGGATAGAAGTATCTCAAACAGGAAAAGCACATCATATAGAGCTTTTGTGTAGGGTCTGCTATGAGTTCATGGTTTAGCAAGAAACAATACAGTGTTTCTCTTAGCATGGCTGACGCAGAATACATAGCAGATTGCCCTGCTAAGTTGTGAAGTCATATGGCTTCGGAAGCTGATATCAAGTCTCTTTGACCTGAAGATGGATACTACAATGATTCTATGTGATAACCAGATTTGTGACGACAAAGAACCCTGTGTTTCGTTGTAACACATAGAAATCCTGTATTTCTACAAACAAGTGAAGATGCAGATGATGATGTTTCAGTATTTACATACTGTAGATGCAGATGATGGTGATTCAGTACTTCTATACTGAATATA
>LPNX011012197.1:1336142-1409084 GCA_001517045.1 Pseudotsuga menziesii
CAAATATGGAAGATAAAGAACATTCTGCAACAAAAAGTCAGGGAATCCAAACAATTTGAGCTTGATTGAACCAATTCCCTTTGGTTTGAGACTAGATTTGTCTGCAAATACACAATGCCATCTACATTGTCATTCAGTTCTTCAAAACAATCTTTTGTAAATGTCATGTGGGATGTTGCACTAGTATCAAGCAACCAATAATATTTATAAGATGAAAGAGATGTGATTCCATTTATTCTAAGACTACAATGTGCAACAATACAGTGAGTAGATTCATGATCTTTACCAACCTATTGGCCCTTATGTTGTTTTCTTTCTTATGGTTATGTCTTTCTTTGATGGAGTCCCAAGGGGGTCAAAATTGATATGCTTCATGTACATTCTTCATGTTGTTGTATTTGTAACTTTGGAAGATATTATAATGTATATTATTATTGTATATTGTTGTACCCCATTGGAGATGTGTTTTCCTCCTTTCAGGATGTCATTAGTGTATATGGTCATTGAGGTAAATCCTCTATTGTAAGTCGGGGCAATAGTCCCCAAGTTGAATATAATAAAATGTATTTTTGAGTCCCCATAGGTGAAGTCCTCCATGTCAGGGTAAGAGGTCGGCCCAATCATGTCTTAGGTCAATCACTTGAATGATATAAATAGGGAGGTGCCCTCCCTCATTTATACACTCACTCACTCACTCACTCAAGTTTGCCTAAAGAGAGAGAGAAGAACAAGGAGGAGAGAGAGAGAGAGAGAGAGAGAGAGAGAGAGAGAGAGAGAGAGAGAGAGAGAGATACATAAGCCTTCTTATACTTGGGTTTTTCCATCTTGTGATATTGTCTTAGTGACATAACTATTATGAGGAAGTTTGTCGGGTTTTCTCCTTTACGGTTTCCACGAGGAAAATATTTGTGTCTTGTGTATATGCTCTATCTTATGCATCTTGTTGTGCTTGCTATTCTTTCAGATAAAAATCCTAATCAATTTGAATAAGATTAGAAAAACTAACATGGTATCAAAGCCTCTTTGAAAGAAGGCACTGTGCAACAACGGAAACTAGGGCTTCCTAGTACAAGGTATTCTCTGCACATATAATTAAGAAAAGAGGGCTAGACTAATGCACCCTAGGAGGGTGCATATTTTGGTGGAAGCATAATCAAATTTGAAGAAGTTTCATTTTTGACCCAGATACTAGTGTCAGGAGAAACTAGGGCATAAAGTTTCAGAGGATTCCCACCTCAGCTTTCAGAAAAAAGGACCTTACTGAGCAACTCACCTCAAGGAGGCACCTTTTTCTATCCAGAAAAAATTCCAAAATTCCAAGTTTGGAAAATTAGGGTTTCTCTAACAAACCCTAGGCCAGCCAACTCTAAAACTAGGTCAAACACCTCAAATTGGTAAGATCTAAATCTATATTATTTCCATTTGAGGTTCTCATTTCAAAATGAATCATCATACCAAGCTTGAGGATTATCTTGGGGGAGATGACAACTTCTGAGCATGGAACTACATGATCTCCTCGATCCTTGAAGAAAATGTTTTGGATCAGTATATCAGTAAGGAAGTTCCAGAACCATAGGGAGATGAGGCTAAGGATATCCATAAGAAGAACTAGATCAAGGCCAAGAGAATCATTGCAGATTCTATTAAGGATCATCTCATCTTCCATGTGTCATCCTTGAAGACACCTAAGGAAGTGTTCGATGCTTTGATGAACTTGTTCGGTGGAAGGAACATCAACTGAAATATGACATTGAGGAACCAACTAAAGAATGTGACAATACAAAAATCAGATACCATGCAATCCTACTTCACAAGGCTTGCTCAAATAAAGGAACAACTTGAAGCAATCAAAGAGAATGCAGAAGAAGGACATATTCTTATGACCACCTTGAATGGTCTCCCTAGATCATGTGATTCATTAATTCAAGGAATATGTGCCAGAAGGAAGCTGGCCAGTTTCAACAAACTCTGGGAAGAATGTACACAAGAAGAAAGCTTGGCTCATAACAAGAGAAGAGAAGATGGGAGCAAATGAATATCAAGTCTCGCAGTTCACACTAGAAGGTATCATAGAAAGAAGTATGATCACCATCACAACAAAAGGGAGGACCATCGTCACAAAAGACAAAATAAATTTAGAAGAGATCCTTCCAACATTCGATGCTACACTTGTGATGAGAAGGGACATTACTCCATAGATTGTCATAGAAATAGAGGCTCCTCCAATAAGAATTCAAATAAGAAGAGACATCATGCTCACACCGCTGAAGATGATGAACCAACAATAAAGAAACTAAAAGCAGAAATTGAATCTTCAAGTGATGAAGAACATGTCATAATCTCACCACTCACAGGCTCTATCTCACATTGAAGTAATGATTGGCCTGTAGATAGTGGGGCATCCAAACATATGACGGGATACAAAGAATCATTCATCAATTTGTCTGAGCATGAGACACCTCACAAGGTAAAACTTGGGGATTACTATCAATACCCCATAAAAGGAAGTGGAGAAGCTTCCTACAAGCTGGACTCTTGGAAATCTTTGAAGATTAAAGGTGTGCTATATGTTCTAGGATTGAAGAAGAATCTTCTCTCCATCTCTACACTAGATGCAAAGGGAACAAGGGTGGCATTTGTTGATGGCCAAGTACTAATTTGGCCAAAAGGAAATACAACATATGATGCAACAATGATTGGAGAGCAAGAGGGAGGCTTGTACAAGTTGAAGGGACAACTTGAACAAACATTGATTCATGACTCCATAGAACCAAGTGAACTATGGCACAAAAGGCTTGCACATGTGCACTATATAACACTACCAATTACAAAGAAAGTAGTTTCAGGACTTCCATAAATACAGACACAAGTTCCCAGAATCAGATGATGAAGTAGAACACACTGTCAAAGACTCCAATTATTCTTGCAAGGAGATAAGGATCAAGAGGGAGTCCACCCACCAAACAAACAAAAATAAGTGCTTAAATTGCCATTTCCTATATATCTAGTTACTTAAATGATATTGTTCAGTTGTGCACATATTTATTTTCAGTTGATGTACTATGCATGTCTAAGTGTTTGCATTTATGAGCAATATACTGTTGACTTGCATGTGATGGGTAAGTAGCCTATGGTGTTGTACAACATTCCATTGTTACTTATCTAGAATTAAACCTCTTTGCTGAGATATTGGGAGTAGTGCACAATCTTAAAAACATTATGGTAGAGATGGAAGGCATCTAGAAAGTTACTGTATGTATACAGGATATGGATGAATGTTGTAGCATTGGCTAAGATAGTTGCATGACTGTGTGACATATATCTCTATGCATTAGAATTTGTCACTATTAATATGTTTTGGAAAATATGAAATGTTTCTAATCATGCAACTAAATTTGACTTGTAGAAAAGATCACATGCAATCACTTACAAGAAGGATGAGACTTGTTCTGAAGAACAAGTAATGACGATTCAACTAGAAGATTCACTCCAACAACGTACATAAAGAGGAACCTGCAACAACCAGAGTTCGAGACATGACAATAGAAGTAACAATTCCAGAAGACCATGAAGATCATGACATGGTAGAACCACAAGAGCCTCAAGAACCACTTCATGAGAAGAATTCCCACAAGAGAAAACCAACATGGGCACAAGAACTATTACAAGATGCAGAAAGGTATGGCGCTCCAAATGGGATCCATAGAGAAAGGAAAAGACCTAAACCATACAACAACTATGTGGCCCTGCTATGTGACATCATTGATAAAGAACCTCCCAACTATGGAGAGGTTGCATAAAAGAAAGAAAGGAGGGATGCCATGATCAAGGAGTTTCATTCGATTATGAAGAATGATGTCTGGGAGATGGTTTCGAGACCGAAAGGGAAGTATGTCATGACTTCGAAGTGGATCTACAAGATCAAACATGTTGCAGATGGTATCATTGAAAAACATAAGGCAAGGTTCATGGCACGTGGCTTCTCTTAGAGAGAAGGAATAGACTACGATGAGACATTTGCACCCGTAGCGAGATATACTTCCATCAGATCTATACTTGCGTTGGCTGCAGTAATGAAATGGAAGGTACACCAAATGGACGTCAAGAATGAAATGGTGTAGTTGAAGGGGAAGTGTACAAGGAGAAACCATTGGGATTTAAGACACATGATAGGCAGACACATGTGCGAATTGAAGAATGCCCTGTATGGATTGAAATAGGCACCCAAGACATGGTACAACAGGATGGACAACTTCCTTATGAGCTTGGGATTTATGTAGAGTAAATCAGATTCCAACCTTTACTTCAAGGTTGAAGGAAAAATACCAGTGATGCTCTTGCTATATGTTGATGACCTATTTCTGAGAGGAGAGGAAGAACTCATTGTAGATGCAAAGAGAAAGCTTGCCACTAAGTTCGAGATGAAAGACCTAGGGATGATACACTATTTATTAGGCATGAAAGTGTGCCAGAGTATAGATGGGATCTTCCTTGGTCAAGGAAAGTATGCAGTGGAGATTCTGCAAAGATTCAAAATGTTGGAATGCAAGGAAATAGCCACACTTATGGCATCAAAATTGAAGCTACTGTGTGATGCTTCATCATAGACAATTGATGCCACTATGTATCGTCAGATGATTGGATCATTGATGTACCTAATGAATATGAGACCAGACATATGCTTTCTTGTGAACACCCTGAGCTAGTTCCTGACAGATCCGAGATGTGTTCACCTGGTAGTTGCATGTATTGAGGTACATAAAGGGTACAGTTGATTATGGAATCAAGTATGATGCAAATAAGAAGATTAACATGCATTGTTATGTTGATTTGGATTGGGCAGGAAACACCACTGATAGGAAGAGCACTTCAGGATGTTGCTTCAGTTTGGGATCTGGTATGATCTCCTGGTTTAGCAGGAAGCAGTCCTGCATGGCATTGAGTACAGCTGAGGCAGAGTATGTTGCAGCTTGTTTGACTAGTTGTGTGGCAGTATGGATTTGAAAGATAATGCCTGATTTGCTGATCTCGAGTTAGAGGTGACTTGTATATTTTGCAACAACCAGAGTTGCGTAAAGTTGCCATAGAATCCATTGTTCCATGACAAGTCGAAGCACATTGAGATCAAGTATCACTATATCCAGGATATGGTGTAGAGTGGAGAAATGAAGCTCCAGTACGTGGAAACAGACGAGCATATAGCCAATGTGTTGACCAAGCCACTAGCCAGAGTGAAGTTCGAGTACTTCATAGAGAAACTTGGTGTTATCCATATCGAGGTCCCTAGAAAGAGGGAGTGGTGAGCTTTTGCATGGTGGTAGATGCAGGTTGTTCTTAGACATAATCAGCCCTGGCGTGCTTCCATGCTAGAAATGACAAGAAGGCCAGAAGACGTAGATGCACTAGAATGAGATCTCACATGGGAAGGAATATAGGTTGTCCCCAAATGTAATCAGTCATGGCGTAGTATGCAGGTTGTCTCGAGACGTAATCGATGTTGTCAGGCAGTCCTTGGATGTAGTGAGTCTTGGTGTGGTACACAGGTTATCCCTAGATGTAATGAGTCCTCGAGGTTATCCTTGGATGTAATGAGTCTGTGTGGTACGCATGTTTTCCTTGGATGTAATGAGTCCTTGAGGTTGTTCTTGGACGTAATGAGTCCTAACGTGGTATGTAGGTTGTCCTTGGACGTAATTAGTTCTTATGTGTTCCCATGTTGGAGATGATGAGAGGTCATAAGGCACTTGGTCTACGCCTAGGTGATTCTCGCATAGTGATAGATGTAGGTTGTCATTGAGACGTAATGAGTCTTGGTGTGTTCCTATGTTGGTATAATGAGAGTTGACCATGGAGAGACATAATGCGCTTGGTGTGCTCCTAGGAGATTCTCGCATAGTGACCTCGAAGGTCGTCGTTGATACATAATGAGTCTTGGCATGCTCCTATGTTGGCAGAACGCAGGTGGTCAGTGGTATGCATTTGGGTTGTACTTTGTGTGCGATGATGAGATGATTCAGATATGACAAGATGACAGTAGGGGACATAGGTGATTGCAATGGTAATGTAATGTATGGTCTTGGGTTGTACCTACGTGATATATTGTTTGTGGATATGATGAATACCTAGATGAGGACTAGGCCTACACCCAACATGAAATAGGGATGGCTATGTAGAAAATTCCTATGACGGATAGACAGATTTCACTATTCAATGATCAACAAGATGAGAACTACTACAAAAACAACGATGATGATTTAGTGACAATGACTTGACCATATGTGTTGATGATTGTGGCAAGAGAATACCTTCCTAGTTAAGAGGGAGTGTTGTTGTATTTGTAACTTCGGAAAATATTCCGATGTATATTGTTATTGTATATTGTTGTACCCCATTGGAGATGTGTTTCCCTCCTTTCAAGATGTCATTATTGTGTATGGTCACTGAGGTAAATCCTTTGTTGTAAGTCAGGGCAGTGGTACCAAGTTGAATATAATAAAATGTATTTTTGAGTCCCCCTAGGTGAAGTCGGCCCTATTAGGGTAAGAGTTCATCTCAGTCATGTTTTAGGTCAGTCACTTGAAGGGTATAAATAGGGAGGCGCCCTCCCTCATTTATACACACACTCACTCACTCAAGTTTGCACGAGGAGAGAGAGATCGAGAGAGGTGCAGAATACTTCTTATACTTGGGTTTTTCCATCTTGTGATATCGTCTTAGTGACAAAACTATTCTAAGAAAGTTTGTGGGGTTTTCTCCTTTATGGTTCCCTGGAGGAAAATCTTTGTGTATTGTGTATCTGCTATATCTTATGCATCTTGTTGTGCCTGTTATTATTTTAGATATAGATCCTTATCAATTTGAATAAGGTTAGAAAAACTAACACTTCCCACAATTCTTACACTTCAAATCTGGTCTTTCACTTGAGTTGTTTATGCTCCCCATGACTCTAAGCTTTCTTCTTCCTTGTCGTATTTTGTTGTTCTCTCCCTTGGAATGGTTCTAAGCAAAGCAAAGTGTCTTCACTACTCCAACTAAAGATGCTAAATAATGCATCTTTGCAACAGTCACCTCCGTCACCTACAAATAAATGGGGTTTTGGAGGAAGAGGAAAAGGTGTAGGTGTAAGTCTCTGCCAATGTTTTCAATAAATCTTTGCCAAAAATTCAATTGCGCTAGCTAAAAGGAATCTAAGCTCTATTCAATACACTACTCTATACAATGTAAGTCTAAGTCCCTATACTAGTTTGTGGTGCTTACAAATTATAAGCAAACAATGTATTTACCAATATTTATCACTATCATTAGTCTTCTTTCAAGATTTTTGGTGTGTATGAATATTTCAGATTTTAAAGTTAGTCTTCTTTATTTGATAAATGTCTATTCCTCGTACAAAAATGTTCTTAGAAATTGTATAAATAAGGAGAAAATCAAATATTAGTTAACATCGTCATGGTTGAGAGAAGGCTCCACGTTCTAGTTCCACAACTTCACTTGGCTACAACTCTTTAAACACAAAGCTCCTAGAGAGAGGTTGCAAGAAGCTCCAAGGTAACTCAGTTACTCAATGCAACTTGATACTACATGCTCTTGTATCCACGCTCTGCAGAGATAACTATGCGATGAAGGATTGGATTTAAATGTATGAAAGGGTGGAAATAGTATCAACAAATGGTGCAGCAAGGGGCTATTTAAGGGAGGAAGATTAACATTAATAAAAAGTATTATTGAAGCAACTCCAGTTTATTAGATGTTAGTGGCCTCCATTCTGAATAGTATTCTAAATAAGAATAGGAAGAAGTGTTCGAAATACCTATGGTTGGGCAATAACAACAAAATTAATATCCCACTGATAAAATAACAAAGGTTAACAAATACAAAATCTGCAAGGATTTGGTGGTCAAAGACTAGAATAATTTATTGAGAACATTGATTACTAAGGAGGTACAAAAAATGATGACAACATTGGAACCCTAGCATGAGCTAATGAGATTAAACTACATATATTCTCTAAGCCTAGAATAATGGTCAAGAATACCAAACTAAAAGGTCAATGGAGGATCCACGTGTTGGAGAGCTATGATAGATTCCTTTCACATCATTGGGATTACACTAGCATGAATTATAGGAAGTTGTCAAAAGATAAGAGTTGATCCAAAACTTGAATAGGGGGCGAAAATGATCCTAGATTATCCCAATATTTACTTTTTGCATTCTAGGGATACTCATTCCTTACCAAAGGTGGATGATAAAGAAGAAAGATGATTGTGGATATTAGGGTGGAAGACAACAAAACAATTGATGAATATGATTGTCATTGATGATAACATATCAATGAGAAAGGACAATGACATGTAGAATACACATGATGACAAGTAAGCAAGCACAACAAAGGTTGATGACAAGGATCAAGCATTGATGACTTGGGAGGTGGATGACCTGATAAAGAAAGACGACAAAGAATGAAGATGATGACTTGGCAGGGAAGCTTGATGATGACATTGATAACCAAGCATGGACAAAACTTGATAAGGAAAATGACATGGTTGACATAGAGGACATGCATGATGACAAAAACAAGCAAGCATGACAAGATGATATGGAAAGATATGACAAGACACAATATGACAACAAACAAGGATAACAAGTATGACAAGTGTTGGTAAGATGGAAGAGCAAAGATGATTTGGTGACATGGCTTAATGACAAGTTTAATACGAAGACAAGGACATGGCATAAGATGACTTAAAGACTCAAGTAAAACAAGCATGATTGAAGAGTTCGTGAACATACGTTGCATACATTTGATGATGGTGCATTTAAACACATTACACCTTGCATGCTGATTATATTAGAAACCCACACACTGTGATTAGACAAAGTTTTTGATACTTGCATAAATACATGTCTTTCTTGACGGCCATTGGACACTATTGAAGTAATGATGATGCATTTGAAAAGGATCTTCAAGCTCTATTCCATATTCTTAAAACACTTAACAAACATCTTAAAAGGACGATGTGGCAGCCCACCTAATGCAAGCATACACAGTCCACTTAATAACCTTTTAAAAGAATGGGGAAAACAACCAAAAAGGGTCTTGATAACAAATCGGCCCAGTAAAGTAAAATTAAATTACTAAATAAAAAAATTGATGAATTCTTAGTATGTCGGCTCAAAAAAATGATGAAATAACCAATATAAATAACCAGTGAGACGTCCTCATTTAGGGGGCAAGAAAAACTCGATTCTAGCTCTTAAATTCGTGGGTATTGTGGCATCTACAGAGAAAAACGCATCAACAGACATTTTTATCTCTGTGATTTTTAGACTGTTTACTGAGGCAGTTAATGAAGAATTCATGGGTAACGAGAGCTCTGTGATTTTGGGGGTTATTGGTGCACTGAGGCAACAACAAGAGAGGAAAAGAGTAGCTAGAGTTTCTCCTTTTGGGACATAATTTTTATGCTTTTATTAACTCTGATTTTTGGATAGAACTGATTTGAGGTAGCCACAAACAGTGATCATCTATTAGCACTGAAACTTGTATGAGTAGTTTGAGGCAACAACTTAGAAATTTGGGCTATATTTCTATCTTCAAGCTTGTACACAGATCCATAGTAGTAAGAAGGACAACACTGGAGTTAAATTTGTGTAGCAGTGAACCCTTAGGTTGACTTGAAGGCTTTGGTGAAATATTGTACACACAATTGCAGACTTAAATCAAAGTATCTCCTTTCATAGTACTATCCATACAATTCTAAGTTGAGAACCTTGAAAAAGATACATTGAGACCCGGTGTAAAGCAAACCAATGTTGAAGGAACTCATTTGAGGCATACCACATTCAAAAGGTTTGTGTATATCAAACTAAAACTTGGATTGCAGACCATATTTGAGTAACAGATTCTAAAAGATGGCATCAAGACTGAGGATGAAAAATAGTTTGATTATGAATATTACTGATCCACAATGAAACTCAAATCATTTATTGAGAAGCTTGATGACAAGATTGACAAGAACATGATATTGTAAGCAGTGGACAAGATACGTGTTGATGTACAAACCACATGACCAGTCTATGATGTCCTAGAGAAAATTAAGTTGATGACAAATGACAAGACAAAAATGATCAGAGAAATAACTAGACAGAGATGTGTAGAATGACATAATGTTGGATGCATTGGATACGTTTTTTGAGCATATGGTTGTTTGATGGCAGTGATGACATTTAGAGTAAATTGATGTAATGTGCCAAGGATGTAATTTGTATGTATCTACAAGTTGGTCCTTGTACCATTTTTCTTAGTTGGATTTGAGAAAAAGACCAAGCTAAGTCTTGGAATAGAAGTTGGTGCTTCTGATTCAATTGAAGCTTATAGACCCCACAGTTGTAGTTGTTTGAATCTAATATAATAAAGTTTACAAGTTCATCTTATGATGTGTTTTGTGTTGTCTGTGTAATTGATTGATCTTGATGTACTTATGATGATATTTGTTTAAGTAGTTGAAGGAAGTTGAAATTGTAAAAGTGTTGTCCCACTGATTCACCCCCCGCTCTCAGTGTGCCATTGTGTCTAACAATTGATATTAGAGCGGGCCTTCACCACAAGTCTAACCAACTTGAGGGAGATCAATGGACACACAATGGATGCAAAGTTAGAGTCCCCTGACAATGATGAAGTTCCAGTACTTGATGTGATCGATTACTTTGGATGGAGAAGTAAGATGAAAGCTTACTTGAAGAAATTCAATGTTTGGGAAATTGTGGTTAATCCACCTGTCCAGCCCAACAAGAAGACAAAGACAACAACTGAGAAACACAATAAATTTGCCTTGTAGTTTCTGATGGATGGATTATCAAGCCCTTTCAAAGAAAGTGTAAAGGAGTACACCTTTGCTGAGAATCTCTGGTTCAAGATGGAAGAAGAATACCAAAGGAGGAGTCAAGACAAAGGAAAGGAAACATAAGTCAAGGATGAGAAGCAAGGACAAAAGGTGGAACAAGATTCAAATGTAAGTAAAGGTAAGAAATCTTCTGTTGGTGATAATTATGATGATATTGAAGTTCCATTTATAGAAGATGAAAAATAAGATTTGTTAAGGGTTAATAATGCATTTGCAGGCACCCTATTGGATGTTGATCTCAAATTCAATCCAAGACTTAAGAAGAAGATTTTGGGGTCATTTGAAAAGTAAAAAATGGAAACAGAGACATTGCTCATGAGATTGAAACTCAAGACCAAATATTTGCAAGATGAGCTGGAAGATTAAAATGATGAAGTTAGAATATTGAAGATTGAATTAGAAAAAGAACAAGGAGAGTTTGGTAAATACTCTAAAGCACTTGAAGAGACAAGAAAGGAAAATATTGATTTGAAGACTCGGTTGGAGGAAACCAAAAGAGTAGAAGATATCATGAAACTACATCTGGAAGGAAAAGAGAATACAAATCAAAAGCTTGAGATGGAAGTTGTAAGTCTGTTGAGGCCTGGAAAATCGCAGGCAACAACAACAAGGGATTCTCCCTAGTCAACGTTCCCAACTAGCCCGTGACTGTTTGGTGTAGGTAATCCGTCCGGTTTACGATCCGACTACCGTAGGTCAAGTAACAAAAATAAAAGGTTTTACCGGTTGCGGCCCAGTCCACCGTATATATTTTTGTATTTTTGATTGTAAGTATGATATGCAAGTGCCTACCTAACATGCAGATTGATTGAGAATGCAAGGAGTGTTCAAAATGTTATGCGCAGGTTCTTACCTCTCGTCTTAAACTCTCTCACATCTAAATCACACACAACTAGAAAATAAATATTAACTAAGCTATCTCTAGAGAGCTAGATATTAATTCATGAGTAATGTAATACTGTTCACATGTTACGGCAAATCACAGGTAGCTGTTCCTAGGCCCAAACACATAAACATGAATAAAGATATACATGACAAGATAGCTCATCAACAGTTAAAACCTCCATTACTCATAGTGGAAAATATCACAGAATATACTAGAGAACATTCAGGCAAGAACATAGGTTCAGAAAGTTAGAACGCTCTCACAGTTAATGAAACACAGTCGAAAACGAAATAGTTCCCCTTCAACATTGTTCATTTTATCACATTTGAACATTCCACACAGCACCTTCTCCAACAGGCAAAATTTGCAAATTTTACTGTAAAACGAAGTAGTTCCTCTTACAAGCAATAGTTCATAAGTTTTTCCAGGGAAAAAAGCCCCTTGTAAACTCTAACTTTCCTATATTTAAACCAAATTAGCCAACCCCTTAGGCTGCCCCAGCCGTGTGACCTTTGGGCTCCTCAAAACCGTCTAATATCACCATTTTGTCTTTTCCATGAGTACTCATGATTCACTTCAGGCGTTACATTTTCAAATTTCAACTTATGAGTACTTAACAAAATGGGATCCGCTCGGTAACTGACGGATCTTTCCAAGCCTGGGCTTTTGTCACCATCGATTCTGCCTTCTCTTTCATTTGTCCTCCTTGAGATCCCGTTGATTTCAGTACGAACTCTGCCTAACGCTGTCCAACCAATTTTCTGCTGCTTTGTCTCCCAGCTATGCCTTCTTGCAGTAGTAATCTGTAAAAATCTCTTGAGTCCGTCTACAATTAAACGACATTTATCATTAATTAGGACTACATCTTTTCAATAAAATCAAACTACATCAACAAAATGACTAGTCATCAAAAAAGTCCTTGTACTGCGCCCTCGTCATGAAGACCTTAACAAGCACCAAAACCACTGTCTCGCCCACACAGGGGTTTGAAAAACTCACAAAAAGACGGGAAGAGAAAAACTTATCGGCGACTAAAAACATTAAAACCTCAGCCGGGTAGTCTTACTCACAGCCGCATCAGCGGGTCTCAAACAGGAAACGGGCTCCGTGAGACCGTTAAGTTTATCAGAGTCGAAAGGGCTAAAACCCAAACTCGAGGCGGAAAAGTTCCCAATCGGCGAGCGAAAAGGCATCAACGTCGGAAAACTAGTGAGTTACACAGCTGCAAGGGTGGAGGAGGAAAAGACTACAGACCCCCTGGTCCAAAGAAATCATGGCTAAAACTAGACAAAGCATCGACGGGATGAGCAGTTATATGGCGGATACCTAGTTCGCTAGGGAGCCACAAGGGCGGAAAATGAACAGACTACAGCCTCCGATCCAAACCATAACTTTTGCTATGGCGCAAAAACAATGTAAAATGCTAAGTGTTCAGAACAACTTAAGGTCTCGCAGCGGTCCAAAACTTGTCTTACTTCCAAAACAACGGCTTCACAAAGATCAAATACCCTGACTCAACTTCGACCAACCTCCGATAATATAAACAAGTCAAACGATACGACGCGACATCGGAGAAGTCAAGATCCTCCTGCAGAATAATCATCGTTCAGTTTCCTCAACGGAGGCTCCCTGAGGAAACATGGCTCCAATATGTTGTTTAAATGGCCTTCGAAACAATGGCTAGCATGATAAATAAGCTTTCGAGAATAAAGCAAGAAATCGCAGCTCAAGGGCAAAAAACAAACTCTAAATTTCACAACCCACAGCAGTTTCAAACATAAGCAATTTTTCGAAAAGCATGAAGAGAGTTGACCTCAAAATAGTCCAAATTATAGCAAAACAAAAAAAAGTTCATAGATCCCAATGATTCTAGGCAATGCTAAAAATTAACAAGGGGGTCCAAAATTTGAATATTTGAGGAAACAGTTGCAGCTGCAACAATTGGCGACTACCTGGTGGACCTAGCTCTCTGGACGATTATTTCTTGAGTAACAGACTGTGTAACAACAAACGAACCTGTTGAATTCTTCCAGATATCTGGATTTCTCAAATGGAAAATATATGTACTTTTAATCATTGATGATAGTCCGATTTAGGAGAGTGGAAACCAGGATTTTCAAGTCAAGATAACTCTTTTGAGGCCAGGAAGATGAATTTCATTTGTTACCTCTGTCTTCAGGTAGTTTCCAGCTTGGACATCACAGGATCGTAGCATATGGTAAACATAAAATATTCATTTGTTTCTCATTCCCATGCCATTTTGCACCTTTTGTGCTTTTGAACTTTTGTCCTTTTCATACAAGTCCTCCTGCATGCCTTTCTTTCTGAATTTTGATTCAGGCTCCTCTATCCATAGTGTCCTTTTGTGTGAGAGATGTATTCAATTTTCAGCTCACGGACGGAGAGGAACTTTTGGCGATTTAGTACTTATATGGTTCGGTATTCGCTTTGATACATAATGCTTTCATAGGAGCTTTCGACTCTTATTTGCCTTTTGGCATTCAATTCTTGGCATGGGATCATTTATATATAATACAATGTTTACCCTGCTTCCTTTCCATGGGCCCTTTGCTGTCACTCCCTAGGACATTTTAAATGTGAGATGGATGGAGCCTCAAAATAGTATTCCAGACCTTCTGATTCTGATTTATTTTACAAGGATTAAGCAGGACTTCAATGTGTTCATAGCCACTCGGGAAAACTGTTAAAATAGAAGAAATTATTTTAGATAAACAATAATACACAGTCTTATACCTAAGAACTTTAATCATTCCAAAATTCTGATGTTTTCCATGCAACCGTGAGTTTGCCTCCTTTATTGAAATCAGTCAAAATTTAAACTAAAACAAAACAGAACTACATAACTCAAAGTAAACGGCCAAGTCAAATTATTTATATACAAGATAAAAGAACACAAACAAAACTAAGGAAAAATAAGGTCTGAGAACTAAACCATTTACTGGTAAGTTCTCTTCCCACCCCTGTAAATCTTGCAATTTATAAGTTGAGGGGCCAAGCTTTGCCACAATCTGGAAAGGACCTACCCACAACTGTTGAAATTTCGTGTGTTTTCCTTTCTCATCATGGGGGTGGTCCCACTTGAGGACCAAATCTCCTACCTCAAAATCTCCAGCCTTGTGTTTATCAAACCATCTCTTTACTACCTCTTGTTGTTGTTTGAAGTTCTCTCTGGCTTTAGATCGAGACTCTTCTGCCTTCAGGAGATTATATATCTTCATTTGCAAGACTTCATTATCTGATCCTCTGGATTCCTGAGCTATTATGGAAGAGGGTAGCATGATATTGGGGGGGAGAATGGCCTCTTTACCATACACAAGGGTATACGGAGACACTCCTATCGAAGACTTGGGGGTGACTCTATCAGCCCAAAGAGCGTTTGGTAACGCTGAGTGCCAACTCCTTTGATTTTCTATCACTGTCTTTTTTAAAATCCTAATCAGATTCTTGTTTATAGATTCAGCTAAACCATTTCCATGTGGATAGTAATTAGCAGAGTAATGCAACTTAATCCCTTTCTCATGAGCGAAAGTAGTTAATCTAATCGAGGAAAATTAAGTAGCATTATCAAAAACTAAAGAAATTGGAACTCCAAACCTGGTCATAATATGGTCTTGCAGGAAGTCTATGACCGCATCCTCATTTATTTTGCGCAACGGAATGGCTTCGACCCAGCGAGTGAAGTAGTTGGTTGCTGTCAGAATATACTTATGTTGTAGGGAAGAATTCGGCTTTATCTCCCCAATAATATCCAACCCCCATTGCTCAAAAGGCTCCGTTATCATCACAGGCTTCAACGGTCCTGCTGCTTTAGCTTGTCTTCCACTACACCTTTGACAAATGTCACACTTTCTGACATGGGCGTGTGCATCTTTGAAAAGTGTGGGCCAATAGTATCTGGCTCTGAGAATTTTATGAGCTGTAGTATCTCTGGAAAAATGTCCCCCAGCAGGCCCATCATGCAAATCTGTCATTAGCTTCTTCGCATCTTCTTTCTCTAAGCATCTAAAAAGAACTCTGTCGTAATTTTTTCTGAATAATATTCCTTCAATAATTTGATATGAGGCTGATTTAAGACACAGTGCTCTTCTTTGCTTAGAATTCCAATGTTCCGGTAACAATCCTATCTGAAGGTAATGCACAAGGTCTCGATACCAAGATTCCAGGGCTATGAAAAGAGGACATACATCCATCAAATGTAACTCAGCTTCGTCTTCCCAGGCATGTTCCTCATTGTTTCTACTTTCAGTCATCAGTCTGCACAACCCTTGCCCTTTAAATACAGAAGCTGGCTTGAATTCGAGGTCATATTCCTGAAGAGCGGTTACCCAATTGCCCCTTCTTTCTCCTAACTCCTTCTGTACGAAAAGAGATCTCACAGCTGGGTGTGGGACGATTACCTTGGTCTGGTTCTTTAGTATGTATGGCCCGAATTGTTTCACCGCTTTGAACACTGCGTAAGCTTGTTTATCTATAGCCGGGTAATTCAATTCTGCCCCTTGTAGACCAGTGCTCATAAATGATATGGGGAACTCATCTCCCCCATCTTCCTTCTGGGTAAGCACAGCTGCTAGCGAATCATCAAATGCGAAAGTATACAGAATAAAATCTTTATCAAAATTCGGGATTTTGAGGGAGGGTGCGTGCGCAACAATGGTTTTAATCTTACCGAATGCGTTCTTCTCAACATCAGTCCACTTGAATTGTACACTTTTCTTTACCATTTGCTGCAAAGGTTTAACAATTTGAGCGAAATCTAGCACAAACCTTCGCACGAAGTTTATTGTCCCCATAAATGATTGCATGCCCTTTTTATTATGGGGCAAGGGAATCTGTTCAATGGCTTTGATCCTTTCTGGGTCTATGGAGATTCCCTTCTTTGAAACCACGTGACCTAACAACTTACCTTCCATAACAGCTAACACGCACTTCTTAGGGTTTAGTGAGATACCATATTTTCGGCAGCGTTAAAAAATCTGCTTTAGATGAAACGTGTGTCATTCTCTCTTCTTCGAGAATATCGTGATGTCATCGAGGTATACTACAACACTGTGGCCAATCAAACCATGGAAAGCTATGTCCATAGCCCTCTGGAACGTAGCTCCAACGTTTATAAGTCCAAAGGGCATTCTTCTGTAAGCGAAAGTTCCCCACCTGGTCCTGAATGTCGTTTTCAATCTGTCTTCTTCGGCTACTAATACTTGATTGTAGCCTGAAAATACGTCTAATAAAGAGAATAGTTCAGAACCTGAAACCATTTGCAGTAGTTGCTCCATGGGTGGAACAGGATAATTGTCTTTATCTGAAGCGCAATTTAAGTTTCTAAAATCCACACATAACCTGATTTCTCCAGATTTCTTCCTCACTGGTACCAGATTTGAAACCCATTCCGAGTGTCTAACCTTAAAAATGATTCTAGCATCCAATAATTTCTTAACTTCACTCTGGATTAGAGGTTCCAATTTTGGATGCATTTTCCTTAAAGGCTGCTGATAAGGTTTGACTCCAGATTTGATGGGGATAACATGCTGGATAATACTGGTGTCATATGTCTTTAGATCTTCATACGTCCAGGCAAAAACATCTTTGTATTGATTGAAAAGAATGATGAACTTATCTCTTTCAGCCGGTGAACAACATTTTCCAAGATTCACATATTTAGGCTTCATCTCAATCCCCAAATTAATCAATTCAAACTGTAGGGATGAGCTATGAGTCTTCACATTTGCTGGTCTTCTAAATTTTTCATTTAAATCAAACATCCGTTCTAAAGTTTTGACTCCCTTAGGGATGAAATTATTGAATTTCAGCTTGGCCTGATGTTCTTCATCATCAATAATCGCCCCTTTGAATGCCTCATCATTCGTTAAGCATTCTATAATATGCTGATCGTCATCGAACACTCGTAAGTTGGTAATCATATCCGGAACCGAGGGCCTGAAAAGCAATTCAACAGAGCATTGATTATTAGAGGGCACAAGCCTCGCAGATGACGTGGCCAACAAGTCAGCTGCTGCATTCCTAAGTCTTGGAATCGATACAATATTAAATGCATTAAAACATTTGAGTAAATCCGATACTTCACTTTGATAAGCTTTTAAATGAGGAGAAATGCAATGTATTTGATTCCGAATTTGTTTTACAATTATTTCAGAATCTCCAAACACTTTCAGATTATTTGCCTTTAATTCAATTGCTTTCCTTAAACCTTGAACCAATGCTTCATATTCAGTTGTGTTATTTGTACATTGAAACGCTAACCTACATGAAAGAAAATGTTTGTTCTTCTTAGGGTCAATCAGGACACAGCCGGCTCCTGACCCTTCTAACGTTTTAGAACCGTAAAAAAAAAGTGTCCAAAAATCGCTAACTACTGTGTGGCAATTTACATCTACTTCTACTGCTAAGTCTACTATCTTACAATCGATTTCATCATCCTGTGAAAACCGAAGGCGATCAGGCTGAGCGTCTGATGTGTCGCTAGCTTCTTCCATTTGGTAATTTCCTGGTTCTAACTCAATAAAGTAATTTCCCAAAACAAAATCCACTGGTTCGTTTTTTTCTTCGAACTGAGTAACATTGTGTTTCGTGTGGGGCTCCCTCAAAATCTTAATTTGATTCGGGCTTCCCTTATACGGCAGCCACAGATGTGACCAGCCCGAGGCAAAATATCCATTTAGCTTTGCCGACCAGTCCCTGCTCAGAACAAGCCCATAAGCTTCTGGTATGTCAGCCACCACAATATCAATAAATTGACACACCTTATCATTTGAAGACAAGCAGACTAGAACATCCTCCATTTCCCCAATTACCTTCACATTCGTTCTATCCAACTGAACAACCCTCCAGGTGGATGGTTTAGGCTTCCCATTTATCTTTTTGCAGACCGATAGCGGCATGACATTAACCGATGCCCCTGAGTCTACCAGGCAATTATGTGCGTTGTGGTTAAAATTTCAAAAGTGAGGAGAAAAGGCGGATTCTTGCTCTTAGGCTTACCTCCTACACTTGCTTCCCCAATTTATTCTTCTTCCTTGGGCTGATTGTCGGTGGGCAGCCCCTCCTCTGATGCTTCAAGTGCTTTCAATAGCTTTTCTTTCTGCTGCGGCACCTTGCACATTTCAAATAATGAGATATTCGCCCTTACCTTCTTAAATTATATCTTCCACAATTTCATAATCCATCTTAGGTTCGGTGGGATTTGGTTTATCATTATTTATTTTTTCTTCATTGGGCTTGGCAAACATGTTAGTCTGTCTAGGACCTTGACTGGTGATGGTAAATTCCGGAATTTTATTAGCTGAGGAGTTATTTTGAAATTTCTTAACATTCCTTTGAAGTCTTTTAATCTTTGGGAGTATGAGACTATTTTCTTTAGCCAACCCTTGGCTTCTTGTTGTTACATTTGTTTCCAGGATGCCCTCGTGCCTCAAAACCTTTTCCTCCTCGGTGTCAAATAACGAAACACAGTCCCATAAAACCATGGTCTCATCCTCTTGTTCTTTCGTTGATGTATTGCTGTCTTTCCCTTCTTCATCTTTATCTTCTGTCAATTTAGAATCCAACAGCTGATTCATAACCAACGTCATTGAGTTTATCCATTGAGGAAAATTCTTTTCAGAGTGGGGTTGTTGGTGGAAAGTGCAAAAATTGTCCATTCCTACCTCCGTTAAATTCATAGATGCAGGATTGTATGGAGGGGGTTGGGATTGATTGTTATCTTCCCTTTTCTTGTAATAAGGCTTGTAGAACTTTTGGGCTTCCTTTTCTTTTTCCAAGTCTATGATTCTGTCAGAAAGCTTCTGCATCATTTTTTCCATTCCTTCGAAATCGGGTGACTGCTCTTCCTTCGGCTTGGTAAACAACAAAGCTTTCCTCCTAGCCGTTTGGGATAATCTTCGATACTTTCCCTTTCAGCCTCTACTCTCTCCACCTCCTCATAGGTCTTCTCTAGCATAGGCTTGGCCTTCATTTTGGCAAACATGGCCAACTTGGGTCCTAGAGCTGAGGTATAATATTCAATCAGGACTTTATCTGAAGGTTTGTCAGCTTCATAAAAATTCTTAAGATAGGCTGCAAATCTTTGGGTGAAACTATGCACCTTCTCCTTTCTTTCTTTCTTTAAGGTGCATAGTCCTTCCATGAGAGTTGCATGAGTTTTTTGGGTTGCATACTTACTTTTAAAAATCCTCTCGAAGGTATCCCAATCAGGGATAGAATTTGCAGGCAAACCAAAGTACCACGATGCTGCTGCTCCTTTAAGGGTGTGTGGGAAAATTCTACAAACTACATCCTCATATTCCCCAGCCCTTAATCCTTCTATTGCCAAATAGAAACTTTGCAAGTGGTCATCTACTAGCATCTTCTCATTTGGGTCAAATTTGGGCAACATCTTTTCAAAAGGTTGAGGTAAATCATGCAAAGGAGGTGTTAGGTTTAAAGGTGATTTGGCTTTCCAGGCAGGTGGTGGATTCGGTGGGTTGGGTGGTTGATTTGCATTTACGCCTGCCATGAGTCTGGGTGGAGAGTGAGGTGGTGAGCAACTAGGAGTATGAACAGGAGAACTGTGAGGAGTATCCGGGCCTACTTGATTCAAAGGTTGTACAACTTCCTGTAAGGCTGTTTCTACAAGTTCTTCCAAATCCCCAACCAGCACCGAGTCTTCCAATATAGGACGATCTTTCCTTTTATATTCTCTTCTGGGCAATTCAGGGATAATCGACACTCCTCCAATCTTCTTCACGTATGCCCTAGTGTGTCTTCTTAGATCATTAACAACTTCGTTGTCGACAGAATACAAATTTTCTCTACCCCCCTCTTTAGAAATTGGATTGGAAAACAAACTGCCTCCTGAACTGTTACCGGTGGAATGATCTCCGGAAAACGGGTTTCCTCGGCCAGCCATGCACTGGCGGCCCTCCTTCTAGCGCCAGAAACTGTTGAGGCCTGGAAAATCGCAGGCAACAACAGCAAGGGATTCTCCCCAGTCAACGTTCCCAACTAGCCCGTGACTGTTTGGTGTAGGGAATCCGTCTGGTTTACGGTCCGGCTACCATAGGTCAAGTAACAAAAATAAAAGGTTTTACCGGTTGTGGCCCGGTCCATCGTATATATTTTTGCATTTTTTATTGTAAGTATGATATGCAAGTGCCTACCTAACATGCAGATTGATTGAGAATGCAAGGAGTGTTCACAATGTGTTGCGCAGGTTCTTACCTCTCGTCTTAAACTCTCTCACATCTAAATCACACACAGCTAGAAAATAAATATTAACTAAGCAATCTCTAGAGAGCTAGATATTAATTCATGAGTAATGTAATACTGTTCACATGTTATGGAAAATCACAGATAGTTGTTCCCAGGCCCAAACACATAAGCATGAATAAAGATATACATGACAAGATAGCTCATCAACGGTTAAAACCTCCATTACTCATAGTGGAAAATATCACAGAATATACTAGAGAACATTCAGGCAAGAACATAGGTTCAGAAAGTTAGAACGCTCTCACAGTTAATGAAACACAGTCGAAAATGAAATAGTTCCCCTTCAACATTGTTCATTTTATCACATTTGAACATTCCACACAGCACCTTCTCCAACAGGCAAAATTTGCAAATTTTACTGTAAAACAAAGTAGTTCCTCTTACAAGCAATAGTTCACAAGTTTTTCTAGGGAAAAAAGCCCCTTGTAAACTCTAACTTTCCTATATTTAAACCAAATTAGCCAACCCCTTGGGATGCCCCAGCTGTGTGACCTTTGGGCTCCTCAAAACTGTCTAATATCACCATTTTGTCTTTTCCATGAGTACTCATGATTCACTTCATGCGTTACATTTTCAGATTTCAACTTATGAGTACTTAACAAAATGGGATCCGCTCGGTAACTGACGGATCTTTCCAAGCCTGGGTTTTTGTCACCATCGATTCTGCCTTCTCTTTCATTTGTCCTCCTTGAGATCTCGTTGATTTCAGTACGAACTCTACCTAACGCTATCCAGCCAATTTTCTGCTGCTTTGTCTCCCAGCTATGCCTTCTCGCAGTAGTAATCTGTAAAAATCTCTTGAGTCTGTCTGCAATTAAACGACATTTATCATTAATTAGGACTGCATCTTTTCAATAAAATCAAACTACATCAACAAAACAACTAGTCATCAAAAAAGGCCCTGTACTGCGCCCTCGTCATGAAAACCTTAACAAGCACCAAAACCACTGTCTCGCCCACACAGGGGTTTGAAAAACTCACAAAAAAACGGGAAGAGAAAAACTTATTGGCGACTAAAAACATTAAAACCTCGACCAGGTAGTCTATCTCACAGCTGCATCAGCGGGTCTCAAACAGGCAACGAGCTCCTTGAGACCGTTAAGTTTATCGGAGTTGGAAGGGCTAAAACCCAAACTCGAGGCGGAAAAGTTCCCAGTCGGCGAGCGGAAAGACATCGACATCAAAAAACTAGTGAGTTATGCAACCGCAAGGGCAGAGGAGGAAAAGACCACAGACCCCCTGGTCCAAAGAAATCATGGCTAAAAGCAGACAAAGCATCGGCGGGCGGAGCAGTTATATGGTAGATACCTAGTTCGCTAGGGAGCCGCAAGGGCAGAAAATGAACAGACTACAGCCTCCGATCCAAACCATAAATTTTGCTATGGCACAAAAACAATGTAAAACGCTAAGTGTTCGGAACAACTTAAGGTCTCGCAGCGGTCCAAAACTTGTATTACTTCCAAAACAACGGCTTTACAAAGATCAAATACCCCGACTCAACTTCGACCAACCTCTGACAATATAAACAAGTCAAACGATACGACGCGACATCGGAGAAGTCAAGATCCTCCTGCAAAATAATCATCGTTCAGTTTCCGCAACGGAGGCTCCCTGAGGAAACATGGCTCCGATACGTTGTTTAAATGGCCTTCGAAACATTGGCTAGCATGAGAAATAAGCTTCCGAGAACAAAGCAAGAAATTGTAGCTCAAGGGCAAAAAACAAACTCTAAATTCCGCAACCCACAACAGTTTCAAACATAAGCAATTTTTCGAAAAGCATGAAGAGAGTTGACCTCAAAATAGTCCAAAATTATAGCAAAACAAAAAAAAATTCATAGATCCCAACGATTCTAGGCAATGCTAAAAATTAACAAGGGGGTCCAAAATTTGAAAATTTGGGGAAATAGTTGGAGCTGCAACAAAGTCTTAGAAAGAAAATTGAAAAATCAAACAATCATGTGAAGTTCAATAGCAACTCGGTTATATTGGATAAAATATTGGATTATCAAAGATCCCCCTTTGACAAATATGGTTTTGGATTAAAAAAAGTAGAAGACAAACTTAAAGAAGACATGTGGTCCCCCAAGACTCTTGAAGTTGGATCCACATCCTTCACAGGAGAAAGCAAATATTTTCATATACCTGGACATGACAACAAAGATCTTGGGAGTTCAAGAATGCAACAAGGAGCTAGTTCTATCCCTCAAAGAAAATTCTTTAGAAGAGAAGCAACTCCAAGATGGAACCAAAGTCCCATCCATGAAATGGATTTAATGGTTACTATTTTTCTTGTTCTAACTTTGCTCATAAGCCTATGGATTGTAGAAGAAATGGTGGAAGGCACAATGACAAGATCAGATGCTAGACATGTGACCAAATTGGGCATGTTGCTCCTAACTGTCACACCTTGAACTGATTCACTTGTAGTGGATTTGGCCATAAATCCCAAGTATGCACAAGATCAAGAAGATAATTCATGAGAATATTCTCATACCCATCAGCAAGGAAGGTCAATGAATCTTGGAAGAAGAATGATACCAACAGATTTGAAGACCAAAGAACGAATGATATCAGCCAAGGACGCTCCAATGTATGGGTGAAAAAGATTGATCTGTTGAGTATGAATGAATTAGATCAATACAGGGAAGATGGCTACAACATGGAAAGCCAAGACTGAGGTCTCTCAAATATTTCAGTGCACCTTAAGTTCATTATTGGAGGATGAACTCTAAGGTAAATTTTGGCCACTGCAAGACAAGTAACAGGTCCAAGGATCATGTTTTATACAAGGCAGGGATGAATTCTGAACTATGTGAGGTGATCCAAAGAAGGGGCATAATGATAGGGGGAGCAAGAAATCTATTGAAGAGATCAAGCATCCAAATAATTGAATACAAAAGAAGGATATTCATGATGAAGAAAACTAATGTAGGTTTTGAACAGTATGATCAAGACAAAGATCAACATGTTGATGTGTGAGAAATGGATACATGCTAAATGATATATTATTGACCCTCTCTCCAACTCTGATATGATTGGCAAGAAATTCTACATGAAACACTTATCTCGGAGGAGTAAGGAAGAATGTAACTTGGCCTTCATTGCACAAAAGTGTGATGAAAGATGACAAAACTTCAGCAGAAAATGTCATACATGTCAACGATTGAAGAGACAATTCCCCTAGCTCAAAATTGGTATCCAAGTTGGTTGAACTTGGAATATAAATATGTAAACCTGAAGCATTGACTGGGAATATGAAATCTTTGATCCAAAAGCAAGCAGTTCGAATGACAAGTACAACAATACTTGATAAAGGGAAAAAAACATATGAAGACCAAGGAGCTGTAAAGGAAGATGCATGTTAGGGGGAGTATGTCAAATATTGGTGCTTGGAAAATTGATACATGCTTACCTTTTATGAATTTACTAGACGAAACTTTGATGAAGTTTGATGCAACATAAGCCCAAGTGGAACAATTTAGCATGAAAACCAGGTGCAAATATTTGATGGACAATGTGTGTGAAGATTGAAAGTGATGATCTAACAAAAACAAGCCCTAATCATAAGTTGACATGGAAGTTTTTAAAGTTACAATTTTTTTTGGGTATTGTGAAGACTTTAATGGCTGCTTGGCCCTTTGTCATTAATATCAAAGGGGGAGAGAAATTAGGTTGCCATCAATGATAAAGGGGGATATTGATGAATATGGTTGTCATTGATGATAACACATTAATGACAAAGGACAATGACATATAGAATACACATGGTGACAAGCAAGCAAGCACAACGAAGGTTGATGGCAAGGCTCAAGCATTGATGACTTGATAAAGAAATATGACAAAGAATGAAGATGATGACTTGGAAAGGAAGCTTGATGATGACATTGATAACCAAGCATGGACACAATTTGATAAGGAAAATGACATGGTTGACATAGAGGACATGCATGATGACAATAACAAGCAAGCATGACAAGATGATATGGCAAGATATGACAAGACAAAATATGACAACAAACAAGCATAACAAGTATGACAAGTGTTGGTAAGATGGACAAGCAAATATGATTTGGTGACATGGCTTAATGACAAGGTTAATAGTAAGATGAGGACATGCCATCGTATGACTTAAAGACTTAAGTAAAACAAGCATGCTTGAAGAGGTCATGAATATACCTTGCAGCCATTTGATGATGATGCATTTAAACACATTACACCTTGCATGTTGATTATCTTTGAAACCCACACATGGTGATTTGATGAAGTTTTTGACACTTGCATAAATGCATGCCTTGGTTGATGGCCACTGGGCACTATTGAAGTAATGGTGATGCATTTGAAAAGGATCTTCAAGCTCTATCCCATATTCTTTAAACACTTAACAAACCTATTAAAATGATGACGTGGTAGCCCATCTAACGCAATCATACACAGTCCACCTAATACCCTTTTAAAAGAGTGGGAAAACAACCAAAAAGGGTCTTTCTGACAAGTCAGACCAGTAAAGTAAAATTAAATTATTAAATAAAAAAATTGATGAATTCTTAGTATGTTGGCTCCAAAAATTGATGAAAAACCAATATAAATAACCAGTGAGATGTCCTCATTTAGGGGGAAAGAAAAAATTCAATTCTAGCTCTGAAATTTGTGGGTACTATGGAAGCCACAAAGAAAAATGTAGCAACAGACATTTATATCTCTGTGATTTTTGGACTGTTTACTGAGGTAGATAATAAAGAATTAGTGGATAACATGAGCTCTATGATTTCGAGGGTTACTCGTGCACTGCGGGCAGCAACAGGAGAGGAAAAGAGTGGCTGGAGTTTTTCCTTTTGGTACAGAATTTTTATGCTTTTATTAACTCAGATTTTTGGACAAAACTGATAGGAGGAAACCACAAACAATGATCATCTATTAGCACTGAAACTCGTGTGAGTAGTCTGAGGCAACATCTTGGAATTTTGGGCTATATCTATATCTTAAGCTTGTACACATATCCATAGTAGTAAGAAGGAAAACAATGGAGTTGAATTCGTGTAGCAATGAACCCTTGGGCTGATTTGAAGGCTTTGGTGAAAGATTGTACACACAATTGCAGAATTAAATCAAAGTATCTCCTTTCATAGTACTATACATGCAATTCTGAGTTGACAACCTTGAAAAAGATACATTGAGACCTAGTGTAAAGAAAATCAGTGTTGAATGAACTCATTTGAGGCATACCACAGTCAAAAGGGTTGTGTATATCAAACTAAAACTCATATTGCAAACCACATTTGAGGAGCATATTGTAAAAGATGGCATCAACACTGAGGGTGCAAAATAGTTCGATTATGAAGATTACTGATCCAGGATGAAAAAATCATTTATTGAGGTTCTTGATGACAATATTTACAAGGACATGATATTGTAAGCAGTGGATAAGATACGTGTTGATGTACAAACCACATGACTAGTCTATGATGTCCTAGAGAAAATTTAGTTGATGACAAATGACAAGACATAAATGATTAGAGAAATAACGAGACATAGATGAGCATAATGACATGATGCTGGATGCATTGGATAAGTTTGTTGAGCAGATGGTTGTTTGATGGTAGTGATGACATGTAGAGTAAATTGATGTAATGTGACAAGGATGTAATTTGTATGTATCTACAAGCTAGGATTTCTACCATTTTTCTTGGTTGGATCTCGAGAAAAATACCTAGCTGAGCCTTGGAATACAAGTTGGTGCTTTTGATTCAGTTGAATCTGATAGAGCCCACGGTTGTAGCCGTTTGAATACAATATAATAAAGTTTACAAGTTCGTCTTATGATGTGTTTTGTGTTGTCTATGTAATTGATTGATGTTGATGTAATTCTGATGATCTTTGTTTAAGTAGTTGAAGAAAATTGAAATTGTAAAAGTGTTGGCTAACTGATTCACCCCCCCCACCCCCTCGTCTCAGTGTGCCATTGTGTCTAGCAATTGGTATCAGAGCGAGCCTTCATCACAAGTCTAACCAAATTTAAGGAGATTAGTGGACACACAATGGATGCAAAGTTAGAGTCCCCCAACAATGATGAAGTTCCAATACTTGATGTGATCAATTACTTTGGATGGAGAAGTAAGATGAAAGCTTACTTGAAGAAATTCATTGTTTGGGAAATTGTGGTTAATCCACCTGTCCAGCCCAGCAAGAAGATAAAGACAACATCAAAGAAAGACAATAACATTTCCTTGAAGTTTCTGATGGATGGATTATCAAGCCCTATCAAAGAAAGTGTAAAGGAGTACAACTTTGCCAAGGATATCTGGTTCAAGTTGGAAGAAGAATACAAAAGGAGGAGTCAAGACAAAGAAAAGGAAACACAAGTCAAGGATGAGAAGTGAGGAGAAAAGGAGGAACAATCTTCAAATGTAAGTAAAGGTAAGAACTCTTCTGTTGGTGATAATTCTAATGACATTAAAGTTCCATTTACAGAATATGAAAAAGAAGATTTGTTAAGGGTCAATCATACATTTGCAAGCACCCTATTGGATGTTAATCTCAAATTCAATCCAAGATTCAAGAAGAAGATTTTGGGGTCATTTGAAAAGTACAAAAAGGAAACAAAGACATTGCTCATGAGATTGAAACTAAAGAACACAGATTTGCAAGATGAGCTGGAAGATCAAAATGATGAAGTTAGAAGATTGAAGACTGAATTAGCAAAAGAACAAGGAGAGTCTGGTAAAGACCCTAAAGAACTTGAAGCGACAAGAAAGGAAAATATTGATTTGAAGACTTAGTTGGAGGAAACCAAAAGAGTAGAAGATCTCATGAAACTACAGCTGAAAGAAAAAGAGATTACAGATCAAAAGCTTGAGTTGGAAGTTGTAAGTCTTAGAAAGAAAATTGAAAAATCAAACAATCATGATTGGTTGTCAAAGATCACTCTTTCACAAATATGGTCTTGGATTCAAAAAGGTAGAATACAAACTTAAAGAAGACATGTGGTCACCCAAGACTCCTGAAGTTGGATCCACATCCTTCACAGGAGAAAGCAAAGCTTTTCATATACCTGCACATGACAACAAAGATCTTGGAAGTTCAAGAATGCAACAAGGAGCTAGTTCTATCCCTCAAAGCAAATTCTTTATAAGAGAAGAAACTCCAAGATGGAACCAAAGTCCCAGTTATGAAAATGGATTTAATGGTTATTGTTTTTCTTGTTCTAACTTTGCTCATAAGCCTATGGATTGTAGAAGAAGTTGTGGAAGACACAATGAAAAGATTAGATGCTGGACATGTGACTGAATTGGGCATGTTGCTGCTAACTGTCACACCTTGAAATGCTTCACTTGCGGTGGAGTTGGCCATAAATCCCAAGAATGCTCAAGCTCAAGAAGGCAATTCATGAGAAGCTTCTGATACCCATCAGCAAGGAAGGTCAATGAATCTTAGAAGAAGAATGATACCAACAGATTTGAAGACCAAAGAATGAATGATCTCAGCCAAGGACACTCTAAAGTATGGGTGAAAAAGATCTGTTGAATATGAATGAAGTAGATCAATACAGGGAAGATGGATTCCACATGGCAAGCCAATACTGAGGTCTCTGAAATATTTTAGTGCACCTTATGTTCATTATTGGAGGATGAACTCTAAGGTAAATTTGGCCACTCTAAGACAAGTAATAGGTCCAAGGATAGTGTCTTATACAAGGCAGGGATGAACTCTGAACTATGTGAGGTGATCCAAAGAAGTGGCATAATGATAGGGGGAGTAATAAATCTATTGAAGAGATCAAGCATCCAAACAACTGAATACAAAAGAAGGATATTCATGATGAAGAAAACTAATGTAGGTTCTGAACAGTATGATCAAGACAAAGATCAACATGTTGATGTGTGAGAAATGGATACATGCTAAATGATTATATTATTGACCCTCTCTCCAACTCCAATATGATTGGCAAGAAATTCTACATGAAACACTTATCTGGGAGGACTAAGGAAGTATGTAGCTTGGCCTTCATTACACAAAAGTGTGAAGAAAGATGACAAAACTTCAGCAGAAAATGTCACACATGTCAATTATTGAAGAGACAATTCCCTTAGCTCAAAATTGGTATCCAAGTTGGTTGAACTTGGAATATAAATATGTAAAGCTAAAGCATTCACTGGGAAAATAAAATAGTTGATCAGGAAGCAAGCAATTCGGATGACAATTACAACAATACTTGATAAAGGGAGCATGCATACGAAGACCAAGGAGCCGAAAAGGAAGATGCATGTTAGGGGGAGTATGTAAAATATTGATGCTTGGAAAGTTGATACATGCCTATCTTTTATAAATTTACTAGATAGAACTTTGATGAAGTTTGATGCAGCATAAGCCTAGGTGGAACAATTTAGAAGGAAAAACTAGCTGCAAATATTTGATGGACGGTATGTGTGAAGATGGTAAGTGATGATCTACCAACAACAAGCCTTAATCATAACTTGACATGGAAGTTTTTAAAGATACAATTTTTTTGGGGTATTGTGAAGCCTTTAATGGCTACTTGGCCCTTTGTCATTAATGTCAAAGGGGGAGAGAAATTAGGTTTACATCAATGACAAAGGGGGATATTGATGAATATGGTTGTCATTGATGATAACATATTAATGACAAAGGACAATGACATGTAGAATACACATGGTGACAAGCAAGCAAGCACAACAAATGTTGATGACAAGGCTCAAGCATTGATGACTTTGGAGGTGGATGACATGATAAAGAAAGATGAAAAAGAATGAAGATGATGACTTGGCAAGGAAGCTTGATGATGACATTGATAACCAAGCATGGAGAAAACTTGATAAGGAAAATGACATGGTTGACATAGAGGACATGCATGATGACAATAACAAGCAAGCATGACAAGATGATATGTTAGGATATTACAAGACAAAATATGACAACAGACAAGCATAACAAGTATGACAGGTGTTGGTAAGATGGACAAGCAAAGATGATTTGGTGACATGGCTTAATGACAAGGTTAATAGGAAGATAAGGACATGGCATCGAATGACTTAAAGACTTAAGTAAGACAAGCATGCTTGAAGAGGTCGTGAACATACCTTGCAGACATTTGATTATGATGCATTTAAACACATTACACCTTGTATGTTGATTATCTTTGAAACCCACACATGGTGATTTGATGAAGTTTATGACACTTGGATAATTACATGCCTCGCTTGATGGCCATTGGACACTATTGAAGCAATGATGATGCATTTGAAAGGGATCTTCAAGCTCTATCCCATATTCTTGAAACACTTAACAAACCTATGAAATGGATGATGTGGAAACCCACCTAACGCAAGCATACACTGTCCACCTAATAGCCTTTTAAAAGAATGGGAAAAACAACCAAAAAGAGTCTTGATGACAAGTCGGCCCAGTAAAGTAAAATTAAATTATTAAATAAAAAATTTGATGAATTCTTAGTATGTCGGCTCAAAAAACTGATGAAAAAATAGTATAAATGATCAGTCACACGCCCTCATTTAGGGGGCAAGAAAAACTCGATTCTAGCTCTAAAATTCATGGGTACTATGGAAGCCAAAAAAAAAAAAAAACGCGGCAGCAGACATTAATATCTCTGTGATTTTTGGACTGTTTACTGAGGCAAATAATGAAGAATTTGTGGGTAACAAGAGCTCTGTGATTTCGGGGGTTACTGGTGCAATGAGGCAACAACAGGAGAGGAAAAGAACAACAAGAGTTTTTCCTTTAGGTACAAAATTTGTATGCTTTTATTAACTCTGATTTTTGGACAGAACTGATATGAGGCAGCCACAAACAATGATCATCTATTAGCACTAGAACTCATGTGATTAGTCTGAGGCAACAGCTTGGAAATTTGGGCTATATCTCTTTCTTCAAGCTTGTACACAAATCCATAGTAGTAAGAAGTAAAACACTGGATTTGAATTCGTGTAGAAGTGAACCCTTGGGCTGAGTTGAAGGCTTTGGTGAAATATTGTACACGCAATTGCAAACTTAAATCAAAGTATCTCCTTTCATAGTGCTATACATGTAATTCTGAGTTGACAAGCTTGAAAAAGATACATTGAGACCTGGTGTAAAGCAAATCAGTGTTGAAGGAACTCATTTGAGGCATACCATAGTCAAAAGGTTTGTGTATATCAAACTAAAACTCAGATTGCAGACCACATTTGAGGAGCAAATTGTAAAATATGGCATCAAGACTGAGGATGTAAAATAGTTCGATTATCAAGATTACTGATCCAAGATGAAACTCAAATCATTTATTGGGCAGCTTGATGACAATATTGACAAGGACATGATATTGTAAGGAGTGGACAAGATAAGCGTTGATGTACAAACCACATGACTAGTCTATGATGTCCTGGAGCAAATTTAGTTGATGAAAAATGACAAGACATAAAATATCAGAGAAATAACCAGATAGAGATGAGCATAATGACATGACGTTGTATGAATTGGATAAGTTCGTTGAGCAGATGGTTGTTTGATGGTAGTGATGTCATGTAGAGTAAATTGATGTAATGTGACAAGGATGGAATTTGTATGTATCTACAAGCAAGGCCTTGTACCATTTTTCTTAGTTGGATCTGAGAAAAATGCCAAGCTAAGCCTTGGAATAGAAGTTGGTGCTTCTGATTCAGTTGAAGCTTATAGAGCCCACGGTTGTAGCGGTTTGAATGTAATATAATAAAGTTTACAAGTCCATTGTATGATGTGTTTTGTGTTGTTTATGTAATTGATTGATGTTGATGTACTTATGATGATCTTTGTTTAAGTAGTTGAAATTGTAAAAGTGTTGGCCCACTGATTCATCCTCATGTCTCAGTGTGCCATTGTGTCTAACAATTGGTATCAGAGCGGGCCTTCAGCACAAGTCTAACCAACTTGAAGGAGACCAGTGGACACACAATGGATGCAAAGTCAGAGTCCCCCCAAAAATGATGAAGTTCCAGTACTTGATGTGATCGATTACTTTGGATGGAGAAGTAAGATGAAAGCTTACTTGAAGAAAATTCATTGTTTGGGAAATTGCGGTTAATCCACCTCTCCATCCTAGCAAGAAGACAAAGACAACACATGTGAAAGACAATAACATTGCCTTGAAGTTTTTGATGGATGGACTATCAATCCCTATCAAATAAAGTGTAAAGGAGTACACCTCTGCCATGGATCTCTGGTTCAAATTGGAAGAAGAATACAAAAGGAGGAGTTAAGACAAAGAAAAGGAAACAAAATTCAAGGATGCGAAGCAAAGAGGAAAGGAGGAACGATCTTCAAATGTAAGTAAAGGTAAGAACTCTTATGTTGGTGATAATTCTGATGATATTGAAGTTCCATTTACAGAAGATGAAAAAGAAGATTTGTTAAGGGTCAATAATGCATTTGCAAGCACCCTATTGGATGTTGATCTCAAATTCAATCCAAGACTCAAGACGAAGATTTTGGGGTCATTTGAAAAGTATGAAAATGAAACAGAGACATTGCCCATGAGATTGAAACTAAAGAACAAAGATTTGCAAGATGAGCTGGAAGATCAAAATGATGAAGTTAGAAGATTGAAGACTGAATTAGCAAAGGAATAAGGAGAGTCCGGTAAAGACCCTAAAGAACTTGAAGCAACAAGAAAGACAAATATTGATTTGAAGAAGACTCAGCTGGAGGAAACCAAAAGAGTAGAAGATATCATGAAACTACAGCTGGAAGAAAAAGAGATTACAAATCAAAAGCTTGAGATGGAAGTTGTAAGTCTTAGAAAGAAAATTGAAAAATCAAACAATCATGTGAAGTTCAATAGCAGCTCGGTTATATTGGATAAAATATTGGATTGTCAAATATCCCCCTTTGACAAATCTAGTCTTGGATTCAAAAAGGTAGAAGACAAACTTAAAGAAGACATGTGGTCCCCCAAGACTCTTGAAGTTGGATCCACATCCTTCACAGAAGAAAGCAAAGCTTTTCTTATACCTGCACATGACAACAAAGATCTTGGAAGTTCAAGAATGCATCAAGGAGCTAGTTCTATCCCTCAAAGCAAATATTCACAAGAGAAGCAACTCCAAGATGGAACCAAAGTCCCAGGTATGAAAATGGATTTAAAGGTTACTATTTTTCTTGTTCTAATTTTGGTTGTAAGGTTATGGATTGTAGAAGTGATGGAAGACATAATGACAAGATTAGATGTTGGACATGTGACTGAATTGGGCATGTTGCTGCTAATTGTCACATGTTGAAATGCTCCACTTGTTGTGGAATTGGCCATAAATCCCAAGTATGCCCAAGCTCAAGAAGACAATTCATGAGAAGCTTCTCATACCCATCACCAAGGAAGGTCAATGAATATTGGAAGAAGAATGATACCAACAAATTTGAAGACCAAAGAACGAATGATCTGAACCAAGGACGCTCTAAGGTATGGGTGAAAAAGATTTATCTGTTGAATATGAATGAAGTAGACCAATACAGGGAAGATGGCTGCCACATGGCAAGCCAATATTGAGGTCTCTAAAATATTTTAGCACACCTTAAGTTCATTATTGGAGGATGAACGCTAAGGTAAATTTTAGCCACTCCAAGACAAGTGACAGGTCCAAGGATTGTGTTTTATACAAGGCAAGGATAAAGTCTGAACTATGTGAGGTGATCCAAAGAAGTGGGATAATGATAGGGGGATCAAGAAATCTATTGAAGAGATCAAGCATCCAAAGAACTAAATACAAAAGAAGTATATTCATGATGAAGAAAACTAATGTAGGTTCTGAACAACATGATCAAGACAAAGATCAACATGTTGATGTGTGAGAAATGGATACATGCTAAATGATTATATTATTGACCCTCTCTCAAACTCTGATATGATTGGCAATAAATTCTACACGAAACACTTATCTGGGAGGACTAAGGAAAAATGTAGCTTGGCCTTCTTTGCACAAAAGTGTGAATAAAGATGACAAAACTTCAACAGAAAATGTCATACATGTCAATGATTGAAGAGACAATTCCCTTGGCTCAAAATTGGTATCCAAGTTGGTTGAAATTGGCATTAGAGAGAATTTGAGGTCAAAAATGGGCTTCAAAAGGACCAAAATGTACTATAAAAATCAACCAATTACATTCTAGTAGATGACATCATCCCCCATGGTTGAGGTGGCATTGCATGAGTTAATAATGCTTATTTGTCACATTTTCTATGGTGGATGAAAATCCATAGTTAACTAAGGTAGTGGCACAAGTATTTTTAAGTCATAAAGTGAAGTACTCACAATAAAAGTCATTTCACACTTTCTCATAAAATAATATTATTGTTATTTTCAAGTAAAGTACTCACAATTCACTTTCTCATAAAATAATATTATTGTCATTTTCATGTTTTTTAATTTTAAATTATATATCCACTCAATTGTATTTAATATCATAATGTCAAACTAATATATATATATAATCTTGTACTTTTAAAATAAATCAAATTCATGAATGATATTTATATGAAAAAAATATGTTAGTTATGCATATAAATTAAATTCATTTTTGTTTAATTTTATTTACAAGTTCAAGATATAAATGTTAAAGGACAATAAATTTTTGGGAATTTACAGTGAATCTTAGTCACATCATTTAGAGTTATTTTATTAATTTTATTTATAGTCAATTTAAAAAAGTAACTCAACCATGGTTATTTATATTGTGCATAAAAAGTAGTGTAGGAGGTGAGTTGTCATATATACCTACCCCATAAAACCCCTAACTCATAATATTTTAATATATCTTATATTTTGTAGTACATCTCTTAGGAGGCCCATTTTTGACCTCAAATTCTCTCTAATGAGTATAAATATGTAAACCTGAATCATTCACTGGGAAAATGAAATCTCTGATCCAGAAGCAAGCAGTTCGGATGACAAGTACAACAGTACTTGATAAAGGGAGAAGACATATGAAGGGAAAGGAGATGTAAAGGAAGATGCATGTTAGGGGAAGTATGTCAAATATTGATGCTTGGAAAATTGATACATGCTTACCTTTTATGTATTTACTAGATAGAACTTTGATGAAGTTTGATGGAGCATAAGCCTAGGTGGAACAATTTAGCATGAAAAACCAGCTGCAAATATTTGATGGATGGTATGTGTGAAGATGGCAAGTGATGATCTAACAACAACACGCCCAAATCAAAAGTTGACATGGAATTTTTTAAAGATACATTTTTTTTTTTGTATTGTGAAGCCTTTAATGGTTACTTGGCCCTGTTAGATTTTTATCATTCAAGCTAGCATTATGATCTTAGGATTTTTAACTGAGAGAATAGCATGCATAGTAATAAAACACAAGAGACAAGAGACACAAAGAATTTTTCTCGGGGAAACCATAAAGGAGAAAACCCCGCAACTTCCTTAGAGATAGAATCAACACCAAAAGAAAAACCCGAAAACATAAAGATGATCTCCCAACAGCAGTAGTCTCTCTCTTGTCCCAGCAACTTCTCTCTCTCACTCATGCGCCCCAATGAGTGAGTGTGTGTGTGATAAATAGAGAGGCTCACTCTCTATTTATATTCTTTCGTTCACTTGAAGCCCACTCCAACATGTCAGCCTCACTTAACAATTACTTACTAGATCTGACATCTCTAGGAGTGTCTAATAAACCTGTTGCCCCACAACTTGTGGGGACTTTGCCTCCTCCGACCAACAAGGAGGGTTATCCTTAACACAACGGTGGGGACTATTGCCCCGACTTACAATGACTCACATAGGGTTGACTTCTCTAGGATAGTCTAATAACCCTAGGGCCCCACAACTACGGGGACTTTAACCCTTGACCAATAGGAGGATTACCCATAATGACTTGACATGACTTGTTTACATTATAGAAACTCCCGATTGGAACATCGGGGCATGACATGACTCAAATACATTACAAACACTTCCTAGAATAAACATTGGGGTACAATACATAAGATATACAAGTGAATACATTCCGAAGTTACAATTACATCAACACTCCCTCTTAACTAGGAAGGTATTTCTCTCGACACAATTTATCGGCACAAGTCTTCTTTTATGTATCATCTAGATCATCATCGTGTCCTTGTCATCTTCGAGTCATCTTCATCTTCGAGCTATCTTCATCTTCAAGTCATTTTCATCTTCGGATTTGGATCATCACTGGAACATCGTCACTGGATTTGGATCATCACTGCTGGATCATCATCACTGCTGGATCATCATCACTCGATCTGGATCATCACTCGATCTAGATCATCATTGGAACATCATCACTGGATCTAGATCATCACTCGATCTTGATCATCACTACTAGATCATCATCATGGGTGCTATCTCACGATTCTTCTCGTCACAGGAAGTTCTACATAGCCAACCCTTTTTCATGCTAGTTGTAGGCCTAGCCTCCATGTAGGTCTTCTTCAGTGCTTATATTTGACCCTAAGTCAGAATTTCCCGCCCAACACTTACATCTGACCATGAGAGGAACACATCCAACACCATGTCAGAAAGGCACGCCCAACACTCACATCTGACCATGCGGGAACACATCCCACAACCCTGTCAGAAAGGCCCAGCACTTACATTCACCAGCATGATAGGACACACCCACTATCATCTGTGAAAGGCGCAGCACTCACATCCACCAGCATGATAGGACACACCTACTATCATTTGTGGAAAGGCTTAGCACTTACATCCACCAGCATGGTAGGACACACCTACTACCATCTATGGAAAGGCACAACACTTACAATCACCAGCATGGTAGGACACACCTACTACCATCTGTGAAAAGGCACTGCAATTATATCTAACCATGGAAGGAACTTAATCCTCTCACCATTTCAAAATGGCTCTTAGTCCCAGACTGAGGGTTCCTAGTAACTGACCAAGTGCCTCCATTCTCCCAGAGAATGGAATCATCCTTATATCTGATCAAGTGGGAACACATCCATCAATCACATCAGAATGGTCATGCACTCATATCTGATCATGTGAGAACACATCCCATAGTCATATCAGAATGGCCCTCAGTCCCAGACTGAGCTTTCCTGGTAACTGACCAGGTGCCTCCATTCCTAGAATGGCAACAACCCTTATATCTGATCAAGTGGGAACACATCCCTCAATCACATTAGAATGGCCATGCACTCATATCTGATCATGTGAGAACACATCCCACAGTCATATCATAATGGCCCTCAGTCCCAGACTAAGCTTTCCTGGTAACTGACCAGGTGCCTCCATTCAAAGAATGGCAACAACCCTTATATCTAATCATGTAGGAACCAATCCTACAGTCATATCAAAATGGCTTAGCACTCATATCTGACATGGAAGGAACCAATCCTCTTACCATGACAGAATGGCTCAGCCCTTACATCTGGCCATGGAAGGAACCAATCCTCTCACCATGTCAAAATGGCTCACAAACTCATCACTTCCCTTTAGAGGGAACCTCGATCTGGAGAACACCAAGCTTCTCCCTGAAGTATTCAAACTTCATTCTGGCCAATGGCTTTGTCAACACATCAACTATCTGTTCGTTCGTCGTAACATACTGGAGCTTCACTGCTCCTCTCTGCACCATATCCCTAATATAGTGATATTTGATCTCGATATGCTTCGACTTGTCGTGGAACACCGGGTTCTCCGAAAACTTCACACAACTCTGGTTGTCGCAATACATACAAGTAGCATCCAACTAGAGATAAAATAAATCAGACGGTAGCTTCCTCAGCCATACTCCCTCACAACTAGCTGAGTAAGCTGCGACATACTCTATTTCAGTTATACTCAGTGCCAAACATGATTGCTTCCTGCTAAACCAAGAGATCACACCTAATCCCATACTGAAGCAACACCCTGAAGTGCTCTTCCTATCGATGGCACTGCCTACCCAATCTGAATCAACATAACCTTCCAGGTTAATCTTTTGATTCGCCTCATACTTGAGCCCATAATCAACTGTACCCTTTAGGTACCTCAGAATATGCTTTGCAACAATCAAGTGAACATGTCTCGAATCTATCAGGAATTGGCTCAAGGTATTCATAGCAAAGAAAATATCTGGTCTTGTATTCATTAGGTACATCAAGGACCCAATCATCTGATGATACATCGTAGCATCAACCGTCTCTGACGAAGCATCACTCAATAGCTTCATGTTCGATTCCATAGGTGTGTTCATGGCCTTGCAGTCCATCATCTTGAACCTCTTCAGGATCTCTACTACATACTTCCCTTATCCAAGGAAGATTCCATTCGCATTTTGCCACACCTCCATGCCTAGAAAATAGTGCATCGACACATAACAAGAGCATCACTGGTCTTTTGCCTTCAACCTTCGGAAGCAAAGGTTGGGATCCACTTTACTCTCAGTAAAGCCTAGATTCATCAGCAATCTATCCATCCTGTCGTACCATGTCGAACCTTAGGATCTTCTGTAGTCACTCCCTTTGAAGCATTATACTCCCTCTGTCTTTTGTACTTTATGCACTAAAACATTATGTACTGGAGTGACAAGTAGTTTCCTCTGCTACTAATATTCTATGTATCCATCTAGGGTCACTGGATACCAAGATCCTCTATCTTTGAAACCATTCTTGCACCCATTTGTGAGCTTGTCATCCTCTATAGGATTTCATCTTCAACCTTGTAGCTAAGGTTAAAATCTTCATCAAGCTCATCATGTATGTGTTATCCCATGGGTGTCTTCTGAACTCGTACAAGGCCTTATTTAATTTGCACACATGAGTCTGCCTGTCATGTGCCTCAAATCCCACTGGATGCAACTGTCTCTTCGTAGTCTATGCCTTCTTTCCATGAGAAGCCTCGTGCTACGAATATTTCCTTGTATCCCACAATGTTTCCATCTACTGCATGATGGAACTACAAACTTCCCTTCATGTATCGATACTGCATCCTAGACATCATTCTTTTTGAACTGGTCTTCCCTTTCTTCTTGGTTACTTCTTCATAGCTTGAAGGTTTTACATCAATGATGTGGCTGCATTCGTCATATTATTCTTCATCTTGAATTGTTGTCACTTATTCTTCGGAACAAGTCGCATCCTTCTTTGCTTGTAGGCAATTATATATGCGAACTTTCCTACAAGTCAAATGCATTTGTATGGTTAGAAACATTTCATAAGGAATATTCATACTGGCAAATTCTTATGCATAAATATATGTTCATGCAACTACTTTAGCCAATGCAACATCCCTCCGTATCTCACGGAAACTTTCTAGATGCCTTCCATCTCTACCAGGACAACATTGAGATTGTGCACTAATCCAATATGTCAGCAAAGAGGTTTCATTCTAGATAAGCAACAATGGAGAGTTGTATAACACCATGAGCTACTTACCCATCACATGCATATTAGTAGTATATTGTCATTAATGCAAACATTCTATCATGCATAATACATCAACTGAATATAAACAAATGCATAATCAAAACAATATCATGAAATGACAATTGAATACTTATCTTTATTTGTTTCATGGGTAGACTCCTTCTTGAGCCTTCAGCTTCATCATCTTCTTCATTCATAATAGCATCGTTTATTATCCAAATGCTAAGATGGATAAGAGGTTCTTCAAGAGTTGAGTTCTTCGTATTCCTCATCGCTTGAGGGATCTTCTTTGGATGGTGAGAGCTTGATCTTTAGTTGCTCCCATCTTCTCTTCTCTTATTATGAGTCAAGCTTCTTCTTCTTCTTCCTAGAGTTTGCTGAAAGTAATCACTTCCTTCTGGCACACATTCCTCGCATGAATGAATCCCATGATCCTAGGAGGCCATTCAAGGTGGTTATCATAACTTCTGCATTCTCCATTTCTTCTTCTACCGCTTCAAGTTGTTCTTTGATTTGAGAGACCCTTGTAAAGTATGATTGTATGGTCTCTGCATTTTGGATCTTCACATTCTTCAACTAGTTTCTTAAGGTAATATTCTGAATTATGTTCTTCCCTTCAAATAGCTTGGTCAAGAAATCAAACATCTTTGGTGTCTTTAGGGAAGACACTTGTGGTACAAGGTGATCCATGATTGAATCAGCAATGATCTTCTTGGCCTTGACCAAGTTCTTCTGGTATAAGGCTTTTAGCCTCATCTCTCTCTGGAACTGGAACCTCTCTACTTATGTAGGTGTCCAATTCATTTTCTTCAGAGAGATCATATAATTCCATGCTTGGAAGTTGTCAACTTCACCAAGCTTATCATCAATCTGATGTGGTAGATCACTTTGAAATGAGAACCTCAAATGAAAATAGCAAAAGATTAGATCTTACCAATTTGAGGTGTCCGTCTTGGTTTCGGAGCTGGCTAATCTAGGGTTTGTCAGAGAAATCCTAATTTTCAAAACCTGAAATCTTTCAGATCTGATTGGATAGAAAGATATACCTCTTCAAGGTGAGCTTTCCAATGTACTCATTTTCTGAAAACAGTGGAGGGAAGCTCCCGGAACGAGGAAGCCCTAGTTTTCCAATTTCTTCTACAGAAATGCCTGATACTGTTTCTGTGATATCTCCAAAATTTCTATTCTTCTATGTCTGAAACTTCGTACTAAGGTAGCCTCTCCTGTCCCTGTTTCAACACCATAGGTTTCCTCAGAATTGGTTTCACCAATTGGGACTTATGATCATTCTCCCAAGGTGACCTGTTACAGGACTACTTAGAACAACGAAGTTGTATAGACTGCCACGTGTCACTATTTCATCTTCTGGGTCTGAAACTCAGACCATAGAAAGTATAGTCCGCACCCTTTATAGAACATCTTCAGAAATTTTATTTGGACCTTTGTAGCCAAAGATATAGCGATTCTCCCTAGGTGTCATGTTTAGGGATGAATCCTGGAAGAGGCTGCAACCCTAACTTGGAGGGATCATATCTCCCAGAATATAGCGAATATGAGGCTGACTTTTGGATACAGTGGAAATCAGGATTTTATCTTTGGCCTGTGAAAGTTTTAGCTCCTGATCCTTCTCCAATCCCGAGATATAGCGAATCTACCAAAACTTATTAGTTTTAGTATTTTAGGGTTTTTTTCTGGCCTGGGGTCAAACTAGGGTTTGACTTTCCCGGAGTTATACCCAACCAAAAATATCAACCAAGGTCTCTAAACTTCAATTTTGATGAGGAGAGAAATCCTATGTTGGGCTCACTCAAAAATTCCTCTTCTATAAAAAGCCCTAATTTCCCGCACTAAAAACTGAAAATGCCCGGAATCAAATTCCACTTCGACAGAAAGATGTGCCCTTCAATGGAGAGTCAACCTAGCATACTTTTGTTGATGGATTGTGGAGAGAGACCCAAAAAGTAAGAAGCCCTTGCTTTTGCAGCTGCACAATGGCTTCTTTTCAGGTTAGCTCTGATGCCATGTTAGATTTTTATCATTCAAGCTAGCATTATGATCTTAGAATTTTTAATTGAGAGAATAACATGCACATCAATAAAACACAAGAGACAAGAGACAAAGAATTTTCCTCAAGGAAACCATAAAGGAGAAAACCCCACAACTTCCTCAGAGATAGAATCAGCACCAAAAGCAAAACTCAAAAACATAAAGATGATCTCCCGACAACAGTAGTCTCTCTCTTGTCCCAACAACTTCTCTCTCTCACTCATGCGCCATAATGAGTGAAATGAGTGAGTGTGTGTGTGATAAATAGAGAGGTTCACTCTCTATTTATATTCTTTTGTTCACTTGAAGCCCACTCCAACATGTCAGCCTCACTTAACAATTAATTACTAGAGCCGACATCTCTAGGAGTGTCTAATAACCCTAGTGCCCCACAACTTGTGGGGACTTTGCCTCCTTCGACCAACAAGGAGGGTTATCCTTAACGCAACAGTGGGGATTATTGCCCCGACTTACAATGACTCACCTAGGGTCGACTTCTCTAGGATAGTCTAATAACCCTAGGGCCCCACAACTGTGGGGACTTTAACCCTTGACCAATAGGAGGGTTGCCCACAATGACTTGACATGACTTGTTTACATTATAGAAATTCTCGATCGGAACATCGGGGCATGACATGACTCAAATACATTACAGACACTTCCCGGAATAAACATCGGGGTACAATACATAAGATATACAAGTGAATACATTCTGAAGTTACAATTACATCAACATGCCCTTTGTCATTAATGTCAAAGGGGGAGAGAAATTAGGTTGCCATCAACGACAAAGGGGGAGATTGATGAATATGGTTGTCATTGATGATAACACATTAATGACAAAGGACAATGACATGTAGAATACACATGGTGACAAGCAAGCAAGCACAACGAAGGTTGATGACAAGGCTCAAGCATTGATGACTTGGGAGGTGGATGACTTGATAAATAAAGATGACAAGGAATGAAGATGATGACTTGGCAAGGAAGCTTGATGATGACATTGATAACCAAGCATGGAGAAAACTTGATAAGGAAAATGACATGGTTGACATAGAGGACATGCATGATGACAATAACAAGCAAGCATCACAAGATGATATGGCAAGATATGACAAGACAAAATATGACAACAGACAAGGATAACAAGTATGACAAGTGTTGGTAAGATGGACAAGCAAAGATGATTTGGTGACATGGCTTAATGACAAGGTTAATAGGAAGACAAGGACATGGCATTGGATGACTTAAAGACTTAAGTAAAACAAGCATGCTTGAAGAGGTCATGAACATACCTTGCAGACATTTGATGATGATGCATTTAAACACATTACACCTTGCATGCCGATTATCTTTGAAACCCACACATGGTGATTTGATGAAGTTTTTGACACTTGCATAAATGCATGTCTTGCTTGATGGCCATTAGACACTATTGAAGTAATGATGATGCATCTGAAAAGGATCTTCAAGCTCTATCCCATATTCTTGAAACACTTAACAAACCTCTTAAAAGGATGATGTGGTACCCACCTAATGCAAGCATACACAGTCCACCTAATAGTCGTTTAAAAGATTGGGAAAAACAACCAAAAAGGGTCTTGATGACAAGTCGACCCATTAAAGTAAAATTAAATTATTAAATAATTTTTTTGATGAATTCTTAGTATGTCGGCTCAAAAAATTGATGAAAAACATTATAAATAACCAGTCAAACGTCCTCATTTAGGGGGCAAGAAAAACTCGATTCTAGCTCTGAAATTCATGGGTACTGTTGCAGCCACAGAGAAAAACGCAGCAACAAACATTTTTATCTCTGTGATTTTCGGATTGTTTACTGAGGCAGTTAATGAAGAATTCGTGGGTAACAAGAGCTCTGTGATTTCAGGGGTTACTGGTGCACTGCGGAAGCAACAGGAGGGGAAAAGAGCAGCTGGAGTTTTTCCTTTTGGGATAGAACTTTTATGCTTTTATTAACTCTGATTTTTGGACAGGACTGATATGAGGCAACCACAAACAATGATCATCTATGAGCACTGAAACTCGTGTGAGTATTCTGAAGCAAAAGCTTGGAAATTTGTGCTATATCTCTATCTTCAAGCTTGTACATAGATCCACAGTAGTAAGAAGGAAAACACTGGAGTTGATTTCCTGTAGCAATGAAGCCTTGGGCTGAGTTGAAGGCTTTGGTGAAAGATTGTACACACAATTGCAAACTTAAATCAAAGTATCTCCTTTCATAGTACTATACATGCAATTATGAGTTGACAACCTTGAAAAAGATACATTGAGAGCTAGTGTAAAGAAAATCAGTGTTGAAGGAACTCATTTGAGGCATACCACAGTCAAAAGGGTTGTGTATATCAAACTAAAACTCAGATTGCAGACCATATTTGAGGAGCAAATTGTAAAAGATGGCATCAGGACTAAGGATGTAAAATAGTTCAATTATGAAGATTATTGATCCAGGATGAAACTCAAATTATTTATTGAGCAACTTGATGACAAGAATGACAAGGACATGATATTGTAAGCAGTGGACAAGATAAGTGTTGATGTACGAACCACATGACCAGTCTATGATGTCCTGGAGCAAAGTAAGTTGATGATGAATGCCCAGAGAAAGAACCAGATAGAGATGAGCAGAATGACATGACGTTGGATGCATTGGATAAGTTTGTTGAGCAGATGGTTGTTTGATGGTAGTGATGACATGTAGAGTAAATTGATGTAATGTGACAAAAATGTAATTTGTATGTATCTACAAGCTGGGCCTTGTACCATTTTTCTTAGTTGGATCCGAGAAAAAGACCAAGTTGAGTCTTGGAATATAAGTTGGTACTTCTGATTTAGTTGAAGTTGATAGACCCCACAGTTGTAGTCGTTTGAATCTAATATAATAAAGTTTACAAGTTCATCTTATGATGTGTTTTATGTTGTCTATGTAATTCATTGATGCTGATGTACTTAAGATGATCTTTGTTTAACTAGTTGAAGAATGTTGAAATTGTAAAAGTGTTGTCCCACTGATTCCCCCCCCCCCCCCCCTCTCAGTGTGTCATTGTGTCTTACAACAACTTGGCTTCGCTGGGCCTTGGGGTGAAGAGTGGGAAATTTTTATGTATAACTTGATCACTACAAGGATAAGGCTTAGAGAAAATCATGACGCAATGGTTTAGGTCACAAAGAGAGCAAGAGGGGCATACAAAAATCCAAGATACGAAGTTTCCATAGACTATGATGGAGAAGTGTGTGAGGTTTGGAGATGGCATCTTCCATGGAAACTAAAAGCTCCCCTAAAAGCAAGGATATGTGAAGTTAAGCCTTAACAAGAATCTTCACATGGGATAACCTACAAAAGAGATCATGACGTGACCCTAGTATATGTGTTTTGTGCAAGGAACATGAGGAGATCATCTCTCACATATTCCTTTCATGCCACTTTACAAAGGAATTATACTTTACTGTTAAAAGGATAACTGGAGGTAATGGAAGATGGGAATGATGAACATCTCTAGACGAGACTTTGGCAAAATTAGTTGGAGGATGAAGAGATGAGGAAGGATCATCATTCTTTACTAGTGTTATGGGCAAGAATGCATGACAACGTATTCTCACTTGTGATGATTTATTATAAGGTTCAAGGGCTTACAAAGCCTACAATCAAGTTATGAAGAGAACAAAACAAAGGAAGATTCAAGAGGTGGAGATTGACAAGTCACTACCCTATGCTTTTTATGGTGCATCAAAAGTCAATCAAGGAATGGGGCAAGAGGAGTGCTTCATATCACTAAAGCACAATGCATCCATTTTGAAAGTGGTTTAGGGAGAAGGACGGACAATGATGCCAAAATTCAAGTGATTTCCATACCAATGGGTATAGCTTTGGATTTGGGGGTTAAGGAAATTTAGATTTTCAATGATCCAAAACTAGGCATATCTTGGCTCAATAAAAAATAGGAATTTATTATTGTACAAGTCGTCATTAGAGCTAGAGATCTTCAATCCCACTTCTAAGTTTTTTCATGCAAGCATGTAAGGGAGCACAACCAAGGGGTGGACAATCTATCCAAGCTAGCATGTGAAAGACGAGGGATCCTTGCATATGTTCCTTACCTTTATGGTCTTGAAGAGGTCCTCCCTCCTAAGGAGATTTCTTATTAACTTTGTTTAGTGGTTATGTGACATTGTTTTTACTTTGAGGCAACTTTTAGAAACATATTAGAACATCTTGCTCTCGTATTGATATTGTCCTAGTAGTTGTATAAGAAAATCACTCATGTTACTACGATGATGTTTCTCAAACATAAGTCCAGTTACTTACTACACAAACCTAGGGAAGGCATTGAGACATGCAAAGCAAAAAATTAGCCATGTGATGCAATATCAAGGATTCACATGTCACAGAAATAACTAAAGATTCCCTAGAAGAATTTTACCAAGGTATGCTAAAGATAATAAAATATCAAGGGCAAAATAAGAGATTAAGATAATCTAAACTTTCTTTTAAAGATATGTTCTATATAAAGAGTCGAACAAACTTGACAATTTAATGTGAAGCATCATAGGAACAATATTCAATCATAAGCATTCATAGGATTTTTTGATTCAATGCAAGTTTGAAAATATCTCATTAGTGACTTCAATAAAGTCAAAAATTTGATCACATAGTTGGATGGCCCAAGCTGCATTAACCCAAAAACTAATATGCAAGTTTAGCAAATTCAAGAAGTTGGCCCAAAACCCACAAAACCAATGTTAGCTAGCGAGGGCAAAAATTAGTAGTTTGGACAAAACTACTCTGAAAAAATGGATTGCAAAATATTGTATCACTAATAAGCTAGAACCTTCACAAGCTTTAGGGGACTTTCCAATTTGGGGTATTTTCCCTATAATTACTGCTTGAAAGATATTGAAAAGTGCAGTTTTGGTCACTAGAGTGAATAGTCAACAACAAGCTCAAAAAGTAGCGAGTTGTCATTTTGCAAAGAGTGCAAAAAATGCAGAGAAATATCTAAATTACTAGAGAAGTGATCAACATCATAGATGCTCCATTCTCTTACTGTTGGTGACAAGTTGCAGAAGCCAGTCTCAAACCCATTTTCACGTGGTAATAACTGTTGAAAATTGCTAAACTGCCAACATTTAAAAAAGTGTAGCAAATAGCACACATACATGCTTATGTGTTATCCTTCCAATAAGCATTCTAGACACTGTAGGATTGCCAAACATAGCTAACTAATGAAAAAGTAACACTGATTTTTCATAAATTGCTGCAGAGCTAAGTCTCTAAACTTAATTTAAACAGTAATTTGGCAAGATGAATAATTTCCAATAAGTCTAAAAATCCCATCAACTTATCCATATGAAATCATTGATATAGAAATACTAGGATATAGTCAAATGGGCATTATAACCTAGGGATACCCAATGAATTAACATAGTATATGGAGTTTCAAGAGATTAAATCTATAGTTAAAGTTTAGATGGAACATAAGTAGACTCTCATGATAAATTGTTCCAAAGCTTAACAAAGATAGATGCATTCCCGAGGATAAAGATATAGATGCATTTACAAGAAGGAATGAAAATTTAATTACCTATAAAATATTTTTAATATGAGCACATAATGCAACATACTACTGTGCCAATACGCATATATAAGCTTCTAATCAACAATTATTTGATTCAACATTTTTGGGGCAACGACATCTATAAGCTTTTAACTAGGAATTGTTAAAGTTGCCATCTTTTGGGCATATTTTATATCATTAATTTCACTTCAAGCTTTTTTTTTATATTTTGTCATTGAGATTAACCTTTTTACACATGAGGATTATATTTGCTCATTTAGAGGGGACAGCTTTGCTTATGTGGCTTTATTTTTCTATTTTGTCATTGAGATGACCCTTTTTACACATGAGGATTATATTTGCTCATTTAGAGGGGACAGCTTTGCTTATGTGGCTTCATGCACATATGTTGAGGCATTTTGGATGATTTGGCACTTGGGCACACATGTTGAGCATCTTGGGATCATTTCACTTGGATCTCACATCTACATCCTTTATTTTACATCTACACATGGGACGAGCATTTTTCTAAACAGTCTTTCTTTTATTGGAAAATGTGGCTACCCATCCTCAAATGGAAACAAGCCATAAACTCCCAAAAAATTGCCATATTTCACAAAGACAAGTTTCCAAGGATTTATTCTGTGATAAATTTGCACGTCATAANCTCCCCATCCTCAAATGGAAACAAGCCATAAACTCCCAAAAAATTGCCATATTTCACAAAGACAAGTTTCCAAGGATTTATTCTGTGATAAATTTGCACGTCATAAGTGTGGATATAACTTGTAATTACTTCCACTGCTAAGGGTTGAATTATCGATTTTAGGAATTTGAGATTCAGTTATAACTTTTAGGAATTCGAGTATCCATTGGCCCTTGGGTGTCTTTGGACTTTGCGTTGTGCCTTTTCTTAATCTATTTTGTTCTTGAAAGTGACCCGATATTTTGCAGCCTTTGTTCTTATAGATGCTTCCTCACTTCATGCAGTTCAAAACAAATGTAAAATCCAGTCAAGACGAAAAGTTCAAGTCATGCCTTACGGTTCAACACTATTTAGTCATATATAGCATAGTGATTACAGTCCTGATGACCATGGAATGATCTCTTAGACACAAGACTAACACAGAAGGAAGTTAATTCATATTATACATAGTGATTGAGAACTCTAACCACAATTTGCACCAGAGTTGCGTACAAAACATTTTGATACAGGACATCGCAAGTCCATCATAACTCTTAACGAGGATTGAAGTAAACCATATATACAAGATATACCACAGTTCTGCCAATGTAAGCTAAGTCAGAATTATTGGGATAGGCACGCACTAATTATCCATTATTCTTGAAAAAAGCCTTATCGAATGCAATAGGACAGTGTTGGTATAGAGTCTAGACTAGATGAAATAAAGCAGTCATTGGATTAATGCAAGCCTACATAAATAAAGGAGAACATGTTTTCGGAAATTTTATCAAATAGGTCAGGAGCTAACTGCTTTGAATGGGCAGATTTCAGTTTAATTCAGTAAAATGTATTATGACTTAACATAAAGCATAACAGAGCGTTGTGCAAAGTCACAGATTTAAAATTCACGTTAACTATCTCGCTGTACGGAGTGGGTCTATAACTTTTCAAAGCTAAATATTTCTTCATTACATAATTTATTAGAAGATTACAAGGTACAATTAAGTGGGATTATATCATATATGTCATTGTACATAGAGCAGTTAGAAATCAGTCTACTGCCATAGACAGAAATTGAATACAACCCATTACAAGGTCTCTAATACTAAGTGCAACATCTAGTTTGCGCATTGTAATATCCATTGGCTTTCAGCAAGCTTCTTCTGGAAAGCAACGAAAGGAGCATTATTATGCATTGAACTTCAAATGCTTGTTAAGGATCAAGTGTCTCTAACTGGGTGTGATCTCAGACCATAATAATCTAGTATTTTCAAGACAAAAAATAACATTAATCATAATTTCTCTGAATTCCATGAAAACATAACATTTTTATGCATTAAAATGATGTCTGACATTTGTAAATTAGCGAACATCTTATATCCCTGAATCAGATCTTCAAAAAATGGAACCGTGCTGCAGCGCACAAAATTATCATAAAATAGCATTGGAGGTTATCTACTAACAACAAACGTCTCTTTCCCATCATCGCTGATAACAGTGTATGAAAGTTTAAGTTTGATGGCTTCCTCTTCAACGGTTACTCTTTCTTCTTTCGTCAACCATGGAGATAGATGCAAAGCTACAAGCTCTTCCTTGTCACCCAGGGTGTTATTTCTCAGATGCATGTCACCTTTTAAGCATTTATACTTGCCAAAGGAATCAAAGCCAATGACCTTGGTCTCTTCTGCAAAACTGAGTAGGATATTCTTAATAGCATCATGCCAAATAGGCTGAGCTACCTTGAGAAATTCATGCATTGCTGAATCTGGAATATTTACTTTTCCTAAATCAGTTTCATCAGGGCCGCCTCTTCCATGAAAATCAGACCCTCCAAGCTTCAGTAACTGGTAAGCATCAGCTAATTCATGAAATCCTATTTCATAAAATATACCAGAGTAAGAAAAACGGCCAAGGAAAAATGACTGAAAGGTAGAGACACAATAAGTCCAAACCAAACGGTAAAGCTGATCTGATGATGTAGTACTCATAGGTGCAACTACTAGCCTGTAGGAGAAAGGGGTTTTTAACTTTGACTAGATCAAATTAAAACTACAAAGACATGAAAATGCAGCGACCTTTATCAAGTTCACTCCTAAACAAAGAATCAGAATAGTCAAATAATCTGCACCGAAAAGACCTTACCAGCTGCTTTTCCATCACTTCTGTAGACTTCGATTCCATGAAGGCCGGCTGCTTTAAGCTTTCTTACAACTGAAACAGGGTTCTTTAATCCCCATGGATGAGCCAAGATAGCTACTCCTCCTGTCCGGCATATCAATTGTATTGCCTTTTCCGCAAGAATCTCAGCACCCCTGCAAGACAATGGCAATTCAATCTAACTTTTAGAAAGACTGAATTCCATTATGAAGTTCAATAGGCAAGTGCCATATAACATCAAAATCTAAGAGGAATTAAATGTTGCATACGTGGCATAAGCAGGTCCTCCATCATAGAGATATTTACTAAATGCCTGCTTTACATTATCCACATATCTTGCCTCAACCATTGCACGAGCCACATGCAGTCTCCCTGGAGCTACACCATCTCCTGCTATGCGTGCAACATGCTCCAACTTAAGAGGCATATTCAAAGCCTTAAGCTTCTGTAACATAGCTTGAGCCCTTAGGTAGCGTCCTTCTCTTATACTGGCTAAGCATTCTTCCAGTTCTGAAAAATTTGTAGGCCCACAACTACCATAATAAGCTAGTATGTGAACTGGTTCTCCTTTTCCAGAATCAGCCCTGTTAAGAAATGAAAATTTTGGATAAAACTTAGTAACATTTTGAATTCAATGTTCCTCAGACTCAGACTTTATACCTTGAACTTAATGCATCTCCATGCCCCTAGATTAGGTTCTAACCACTTGGCAGTACCTATTGATTTAATTGAGAATTGTAATTTGCATAAACAAAACAATTTCTGTCTGCCATTTTCATCCTCATATAATACCCTGACCAGACAAACAATAAAAATTCAAGTGACAGTCGCTTGCCAGTAAAAGCACAGATCCTAGATGATTGGGCATGATGATTGACTAGTTTAGGCATTCAATAAAGCCACAGCATCTGTTTAAATTTTGTACCTATACAAAGAGTTAATTGCTCAGAGTGACCCTGCTCATTGGTCGCAAGCATTTAAATTGTAGTCTGCTAATATGAAACAAATATTATTTTTCCTTTGAGCTGGTGAGACTTAGCGTGTTCTCTCTGTGGCTTAGCCTGTCAGTGTCAGAGGGACAGGGCCCAGGTGACCTGCAGCATGCACCAAATTGTTCTCTCTTACCAGAAGAAAGACAATAAAGGCCTATTAGCTTACCGCTGTGTTTGCTGACAAAAGAGCAGGCTCTACCAGGCTGCCCCTATGGGCATCAATAGAGATGGATTCTGGAAAACACTTCTTCAATTTTGGCATAATAATTCTTGGAGGAACCTAAAGGTTTAGCAAAGAAATACACACTGCTAGAACAAAATTATGATAAAAAGAAAGCTGTCTTACATTGGTGTAAACATCGCACTGATTTCAACACCTGGAATTAATCGGATCCCATACTTATTGGCAACTTCCAAAGCAACCGGTATGCCTGCCATAGTGTCATGGTCTGTCAGGGCAAGCACCTTCACCTGTTATGTGCATGCTGTATAACATTTATAAGTCATCCAAAGCCTTCTCCCTACAGAAAACAAATTTTGCTAGCAAGTCCATTTAACATAGCTATGTTATAACTTATTTCCTTAACACTCCAATGCAATATCTACAGAATGCACCATGTGAACAAAGTCAATTTGAAATAATGAATCAATAGGTTTTGCAATTAATCACATCACATTTCTCTGTTCAGATGCCCTTTAACAACTGTCTAGCACCATTGTCATCTTAGAAATTAACCAGTTGTGAAAAAATGTGAACATCACATAATCAACATTGCAAAGCCTGGAGATGAACAGCCTCAAGCATACTGCTAACAAAGCAAATATTTATGTACTTCAAAAGAAATAAGGTCAAAAAACAAAAAAGATTTACCTCTGCAGAGCCCCCATATATATGGCAAAATATGTGCAAAAGGCAATGCTTTTTTATTTTTGTAACTGGGATGAATCAGTAATTGGGCCAGGATCATACTCACGTGACATGGGGTTGATTCTGATCTGCTGCCACTATACCTCCAGGTGTACCATGCGGCCCCATACACAGCACACAAGGCTAGTCGAGGTTTGAACCCGTGACGTCACAAGGAGTGCCTTAACACAGCACCCTATCACCAACTGGTCTATGCCTTGGGGGCAAGACAATGCTTTAAGAAATAATATCAACAATAAAAAATAACAACAACAGATAAGCTTATTAAAGTCCAACAAACAACCAAAAGTAGGTCAACAGGACTGTTCAGTACATAAGTGGGGATCCATAGTGGGAGTTCCAAGACCACTCCGATAAAAGCAAAAAGCAAAGCCAATCTATAAGATCTAAGCTTGTCAATCTCAACACCAAAGAGAGATACAGTGCTCTGGCCTGTAATAGGGTAGAAGGAAAAGAACATCAAGGCTCCAAGTGCCTGATGCCAGAAGGAGATAGTTTTGAAAATTGAAATGGACTCGGAATCGGTTGAGGGTTAACTCAGACTTGGAATCAGAATCGATCATTAATTGGCTGATTTGAATTTAATGCTTCAATTTACTAAAAAATACAACAAATATTTAAATTTTAAAGAAAAACAACATTTTCAAGATTCTAATCCATGATTCCAAAGCATTAGAGACAAAATATCCAAAGTATGCTCATGAAAGATGGGCATATTGTCATGTGTGCTGGAAATGCACAGTGGTATGTAGCTTATACTTTCTATATGTTAAGGGAAGACCGAAGATCAGGTAGCTTTTTTTTAACATTAGAATAGGGGGAGCTAAGAGATTTTCTGTCTTGTTGTGATGAACTGTAGTAGCTCGCTGGTCTTGTGATTTTACTATTCTCATGCCCATAGTTCATGCAACCAACTGTTGTTTTCTTGCACAAGAGTTGTGTTGTGCAAGAAAAGAAACACATTCCCTCAGTGATCCCAGGCATTAAGCTGAGCAATCTGAGCATTTCTCCAAGGCTCTAAGACAATGAATCGACTTGGGCAAAGAGATCTTGTTCCCCACACGATTTTGATTGCTAAGTTTGTTGAGTGCATCGGGGATCGATCTGGGTGCATTTGGGGGTCGATTTGAGTGCGTTGGAGGTCAATTGGAGTTGTTGATGTGATTTTACACATTCCATACTGTCTATCAGCCAAATCGACCTCATTAACAGGTCTGGGAGTCGAGTTAATCCAGAACAGCAGTAAAGAAACACCTAGCAGCCAATAGAAGACAAAGAAAACAGGAGCAATACACACAGAAAACTCGGCCGATTTTTTATGTAGACCGGCCGATTCGGTACCGAACCGATCTACAGACCAATTTGAAACAGTTGTCCATCAAACCGGTAAATCGGCCGAAACCAAAACCGAATTAACCAATTTTTAAAACTATGGGAGTAATAATGAACTAGGAAGGATAATGATAGAAATCCCAGATGAATATTTGCACCACAGATAGACTAACCTCAACTCGGCTGGTATTGGGGGCCAATAGACCAATGTTGCAAACAGTGTGTTAGTGAATACATTCCCGAGGATCCAGAAAGAAACTTATCAGCAACATCAAGGGAAAATTTTGGAAAAAACTCAGCAAACTCAAAAAAAAAATTCAACTCTTTTCAATCATTTAAACATCTGAAGCAACCCACCTCCCTCTAACCCTTTTATGGGCAAATGTAACAGTGAATAATGATATAATCTCTTTGTTCTCAATCCCCTGCTTTCCCTCTTCAAACTGAACAAAAAAATCCAAAAATCTCCTGACTAAACCAATATTTTCCAATTTCTGGCAATATATTGCAATATTTTAAAATTTGAAATATCATGATTTTTTTCAAGTGATAATATTACTGAGCTGAGAGAATCACAATATATTGTGATGTCGGTGAAAAATTCACAATGTTTGCACACTGCAATAGACTGACTTGTTAAACTATACATGATTTATTGAAACTAACTTTTCTTTACCCCAAAGCCAACCAATCCTTGGCACCTACAAACCTTAATCCAGACAACATTGACTTATTTGTAGCTTTCCACAGACCATGACCTATACTGCTATCGTTTTTCTGTGGCTTATTAAGTTATTTCATCTATGTTCAGATTATGATCTAGGACAAATAGATAATTAGGCAGGAAAGAAGAATCATATGGATTCTTCAAGATTGGCAAAAGATATCTCGTTTTACAGAATAGATGCTGCCCAGTTACTTTCAGTTTGAACAAAGACACACTGCTTCATCTAGAGAATTTCGTAAGTTTAAATCTTAGCACCTCAGTTTGCAGCCAGAATAAGAATCTTAAGAAAAGATATCAAATCTATTCAAGTCGGAGTCAAAGCACACTGGGCATTTCTCACTTCTTGTTTCCATCCAGAGGGGAGATATGCATGTCTTTACTTTGGTGAGAAATGAATGAATGTATGATCTACTTTTTCCTGTGCACCAATGAAATACAAGATGCATTTGTTTACAAAACAAAAATATAATTCTGTACCCTCATCTGCCTTGGTTTGAACCAAACAGTTGTCTTTCTTTGTGCATCATGCACATATATACAGACCAAATCCATAGCATTTCAAAAGGGACTCTATTCATGAAATAGAAAAGTTAATATCACCCCAATGGTAATCCTTATTCTGTCCATTGGGCTGCGGCTTAGTGGTTGAGACATGGCATTTGCCACAATAGTCATGATTGATATCCCGCGCCAAAGAAAGTAATCTCTCTTGATAAATTTGGTCCTGTGAGCTGACCCAATCTGCATCTTTATTTCCAGGGCTTGGAAAAAAAAATTTGGAACACAAACGAGCACTCAACTGAAGCATTTAATTGTAACAAAGCATTGAAATAAAGTCCCTGGGCCCCTTGAAGACGCTTGATTGAGGGAGATCAAAGATTTTTGACACTCGGCCAATGGGAGAGAAACAAAAAAGCCCAGTTGAGGGAGATCGAGAGTCTTTAGAAACTTGACCAATGGGTGGGGAACAAAGACACTCAATCGAGACCCAGGTTCAAACCACAGCAGGCATAAAACCTGATCATGTGTATGAGTTGGCTGAGTTTGGTGGCCTCCACATTAAAGTAGGCTTACCATGACAATGCAGAGTTGGGAAACAAAGCTTCCTATGGATTTTAAAATGCTGCATTTACTCTTAACCAAATAAAAAAACGATAGGGATCCTTATTCTATTAGTTCATCACATCAAGATGGATCTTGTTCAGTGTTTCTTTTTAGTTTTTACTAATCATTATGCAGCCTTTTGCTAGCTAACCTTCTCTTTTCTTCTTGAAGTTCCTTCAAGAAACGTGCCCTTGGGTGTCGAATCTGAGGGGATTCTGTTCTGGCAGTTACGCCCAAGGCTTGCAACCAGTCTCATCAGAGATTCAGAAGACAGCAAGAATGGAACCCGAGTGGACAACTTAATACTCAGTCAACATCACCAGTGAACCATTTGAGGGGTCAACAACTTGATTGGTAGAATGGTAAGTTTCACACTCTCCCCCATCCAGGATCAAATCCCCAATAAGACATTGGCCCTGCGTTGTGATAAGGCTAGAAAGGTTGACACCCCTGGAATAGAGGTCCCTGTGAGTGTGCCTCGGGAGATCTCCACCCTCACTAATCACCAGTTATTGGTATATATGATTTCCGGGCTGTTGGATATGGTTATAAGGGCAGACAGCTGAATTTGAACCTGGGTTTCACCCAGGTAATCCCAGTCAGTTATGGATTGAATGGTTTAAATAAAAACAAATAAAACAACGCCAGTGAAACAAGTTCCCATTGGCGTATCACCTGATCTTTTGAATACCTGTACAAAACATTGTCTAGATTCCCCTATTCATCAAACTCATACATTATGACCATGCTAGGTAGTTATATTTTATTCAACAAGCCTCCTAGATGCAGACAATCAACTGAGATCACATAAATTCTATATTTTGAATCCATTATGTAAAGCCCAAAGTGAGAACATGCAAAGCTAATAAAAAAGGTGGGTATACTTGGTTATACTTGGTCCAGTTCTGAGGGATATCGTGATAGAAATGGAATGCCCAAATAAATAAAAAATGCACAAAATCATTTCCCAGCAGATTTTATATTGCAAAAACAATATTAAGCCAGCATGAATTGGGTACATCAGAAAACCAAATAAAAGCATTTCCATATGGGGCCCAAAGAATCTCAATACATGTTTATATTGCAATCTCACCATTTTCTGATCAGAACCGACATGGGTACAATGAGCACTCACCCCATTCCTGTTGGCTCTGTCCACGACAGCCGAAGGAGAGAGGAACCCATCACTGCAAGTGCTGTGTGAATGCAACTCAAAGATAACAGGACGCTCTGGGCATCTCAAGCTTTTGGGCAAATCCTCATTGATGGCCACATCCGAAGGCGAGGCAGAGTCCAGACAAAACCATTCCTGGATGTATTTGGTTGCCATGGAATGCTGTGCCGCACTCCTCTTCTTCTTCTTCCCACTTTTCTTCTTCTTCCCATTACCCATCTTTTATTATTGGTCACAGACAAACCTAGATATTGTTGTTATTGTCTAGTTGAGGAGGATGACCATGAAACAGGGCTGCATATGAAAGAAGGGCGTGTATTATTTGTTTGAAATGTGTTTGTGGGTACCACATTACCCAGTGTATTATCTGTTGAAATTCCTTTTTAAAGTGTTGCAGCCCCAATTTTGTTCAAAGTGAAACCGCCCAGATGAAAGGTGAAGGGCTTCAGGCCTAGGTTGAGTTTAGAGCTTTGGAAACTGTGCTGGACGACCAAATATAAAAATGTATAAATAAGTATCCACCTTTATAGTCCCTGCAGAAGGACATGCGGGGGTTAATAAAGAAAAAAGTATCCAGATTTATATAGGTTGCACTGTTGAAGGCTTATCTGCCTCAGAGGCAAAAATGGCTTTTGAATGCTTATCGACTTTCCTGTATGTATTCGAATAGACCCCACAAGCTTTGACATTTCATACATGATACGCTGGTGGAGTTTCCTAGATGTAAATTATAATTATTTTAAAGTTTTGATTCTGGCAAAGATCTTAGGCCGTTCAAGTATTGCACAGTAGGCCATATTTTGACGCAACCTCTTCTCTATCGACTTCTTGTATTAGGTTGGCAAAAGCTTCGGCCAAAAAGACGTTGTACAAAAACCCTTTTCACATCCACGTTGTTTTCGAGAATATTTTCTTTTACCATTTTGATATTATGTACACTAGCGTTTACCATTTTGATATTATGTACACTAGCGTTTGCACTTAGAGGGTACAAATATTGAGTCTTTCCATAATTGAATGAAGCACAAAACAGGGATCCATTTTTTTGAAGTTATTGGAGAAATCTATTCTCGATTTGCGTGTTCGACTGTGCGAAACACAAAAAATCGGAAGTTACAAGTTCGTAATAAAACTTTCTGTATTTTCGACTTCCGTTTTCCGCAGTGCGAAATGCAGAAATTGGAAAAATATTTGTCTCGTATTTTTTTTATCTTATTTCTCGATTTCTGCTTTCTGCATTATGGAATGCGGAAATCGAAACTTTGATTTTTCTTTTGGGAATTTTTGTTTTGATCTGCTTTCCACAGTGCGAAATGTGGAAGCCGGAAACACTAAATCCAAAGTTTCCCAATAATTTTTCCGAAGTTTTTATTTGCGCGCCTTCATCTCAGCCGTTTGTTTTTCGCTAAATCCATGGTCTAGATTTGTTTTGCCGTTAAGGTTTTGGCTATATAGTTTGTTTGAATTTTTGAGGTTTTTATCATTTGTTTTACCTGCGTTTTTACTATTTCTGGAGATTTTTATTGCGCTTTCTTTTTGCTTGAGCTTACATCTGTCACTGGTTTTCAAAGCTTCCTACTAGTAAGTTAACTGCTTACAACTATTTCTCCTGCTATTTTTACACTGTAGTAAGTTTTGACCAGGTTTGCCAAATTTCGAGTATAAATGGCATCTTTGGGTCGCATAAATACAATATAAAAAATGACTTTGCAAGAAGAAAGGTCCAAGGACCCAAACGCCAGAGTCTTCATAGACACTAGTGGGCGTATTTCTGAAAACCAATATTTGTACTGGTCGAGAATCTATTCTATTTTCGATAATGATGATTTCTCGAGTATTCCTCATGACCAGTCGACTTACATCAGATTTCGGAGCTCACCGATCCATCTAATTGCCGCCAGACCACCATTTATGCCCTACACAGACGCGGTGAAGTGGGCACTCGACGACGCTAACCTTGAGGAGCGAGTTTTCAATTACCACATTGGCGTTTTTCTAGCCTCGTTCAAACCTGATATTTTTGCCAAGGCTTACGCGCTTGGACTTCCGAAACAACTACTAAACCGTAAGTTCCTTGATGAAGCAATCTTCTGTTTCGATTACGAAGATGTGGTGAAATCATGGATGAAAAACTCTACCATGTGTATTCCATAACTAGGTAATATCTACCCTACTTCATGGTTCAGAGAACCATTTTCACTACTTGCAGCCATGTTCTGTCGGTTATATGGTGAGGCAAATTGCACATTTTTCAAAGCAAAATGGGTTCCGGCAGCTCAACACTTTCTTCTTATAGGTACTGAGTCCTTCAATTGGGCTCAAATATTATCTGTTAATTTGGAAGAGAAAATTGATAAATCCCAAAAATCCCTAGAAAGCAAAAAACCCCAATTTTACATGTTGGCCTATGTCATGGACGTTTTTTGTGTGACTTCATCATTTCTTGACTTAGCTTGGAATTGGCAGAAGGATTGTCCATCGGTCCATATTTACTGCTCTGACATGTGGGAGGATAGTTTTGTTCCTCGCATATATGACATCTGCGACCTTTTCTTAGGGTCCATGTATCATAAGATCTTCAAGGCCGATGCTCTGACATTTTTAGTAAGAGCCAGGGCTTTAATTAGTCTGCATGGAGATTGGTACGTCAGGGAATATTTCTCTTATTTTAGAATTTGGGGAAGCAACACCGTCCATTTTTTGCCCATAATTGTTCCAGACTGCATGGTCTTACAGGAATTTTCCTTTCAAACGGTCATCGATGGCGCCCATCCAAAATTGGCTAAGCAAAAGAGGAAGACTTGGCCTAAGTTCCCTCTGTATATAGATTCTTTGGTTATATAGAATTCTACCCATGCAATTGTGTTGGGTGAGGAGATTACAACTATGAAGCTGGGAGAAGCTATCAAAAGGATGCATGATCCTAAGGCCTTCCTTGCTAGCCTTTTTCCTCAAGAAAAGGCTAAGTTCAATTATACACATGAAGATTTGCCAAATGATTCCATGTATAGGGCATTTGTTGATTTTCGGGAAGCACTGGAAAAGATCATTGTTTCAGAGATAAAGTCCCATGTTTTCAACTATCAAAAAGAAATCAAGGAGTCTACCCTTCATTTTAGAAAATTGAAATTTGAAGAAGAGGAAAAGGTTGTAAGGGAAAACATGGAAAGAGAAGCAAGACAACAAGCAGCATCAGCTTCTGCTTTAGTATCCCAGTCCAAAGACAAAGGAAAAGCTGTCATAGAATCCCCTGGGAGTGCTCACTCTTCCCAAGAGATGGAAGCTCTTCAAAGAGGGGAATAATTTAAACAAGGTCTAGCCAAGCTTAGTGCTCAACATCAAACACATGTCCAAGAGGTTGAATCTCAACCAAAGAAGAAGAAAACTCAGCTTGTTTCTCAGCAACCACAAGTGCCTGAAGCATTAGTGGCTCAAACAGAGCAAATACCTCAGCATGTACTCAGGGATCTACAATGATTGCAGATAGCTCCACTTTCCCTTCAAGAGCAAGTGCCTCCTCAAATTCCTGTGATCTGACAGGTTGAGCCTCAACTCCAACGTGAGATTGAGATCCATCAAATTGATAGTGATCTAGAGGAGGATACTGGAAACCCCACTTGACCTGTCAATATATTTACCTCCAGGACATCTTCTGTCCCTGATTCACACTTTTCATGAGATATTTTTCATGCTTTATTCCCTCAGTGTTCTTTTTCCCATGTGGATTTAAAGCCTATTCTTGAGGACACTTCTAGAGACCCATTAATATCAGTAGAATTGGCCAGTGTTACTCCCCCTCCTTCCCCACATGTTTCATCAATTCCCCATACATCTCAGACTCCCACCACATCTTCTTGTGACCCTTTTTCCCAAGTGGAAACCCCTTCCATCTCTATTATCCCTTCTTCACAAACTAGAACCCCTATTCCCACTTCTTCTACTTCTCTCATATCTATCTTCCTTACTTCCACCTTGGACATTTCTCTCCTTAATGTAGAAATCTCGGTCTCACAATCAGAACCTCAGTCATCAACCTCACCCCAAAAAGAAGCCCTTTCAGCTGCAGAAGACATGGAAGATTTTGGAGAAGATGTAGTTGTTTTCTTAGGGAAATATTTTTGGAGCAAGAAGGACAATGCCATTTTGAAGAAAGGTTCGAAGAGGACAAGAGAAGGCACACTCAAACATGTGCCTGCCTTTAATCAAATTGTTTGGAGAAATGATGCCCCTAATTAAAAGCTAGGAGCATTAGATACAACAGCTGCTATGGGAGCCTTTGCATGGGCTAACTATAACTCAATGTCCCAGCTGACTAAAGGTCTCCTTAGCAAGGAACATGAACTATAGAAAGCAAGAAAGGATCTGGAAGCAGTCGAGGCATGACACCTTAAGGATATTGATCTCCTTAAACAAGAGCATCAAGATAAACATAGACATTCGGAGAAGAAAATTGTCAGTCTCAAGCATCAACTTGAGAAATCAGAGGTCTCGAACAAGCAACAGGCTAATCACAATGCTACCCTAGAGCAACAACTCAAAGAATTATAGATATCTTCAGTTGCCTCATCATTTTCAACATTAACTGCTGAAGAATTTAAACAACTAGCTTGTAGGGTAAATGAGTAGTATCATCAATCCATGGTCAGCCTATATACAGGGTTGTCTGAAATACAGGAACTATACAAATCATTTGAAGAACAGTCGAATGTCCTGCAGGATCATCATACTCGAAAAACTATAGCAATTAAGGGGTTGGAAGATGTGATTGGTTGGAAAACACATATCAGAGACATACCAAAGGATATGCCAATCATGGATAAAGTTCAGGCTAAGAAAATCGAAGTGACAATTGAAACTTGGGGAAGCCTTTGCGATGCAATAGGAAGCATCATCCAAGATGGCCAGGAAGCATGCAAGTGTAGGTGGACAACTTCAGAGGTTTTACTCGGTTTCTTAGGTTTTACTCGGTTTCTTAGGGTTGCCTATGCTAGAACCAATCGAAGAAGCACCTTCTCCCAAGCTAAAATTAGATGAAGTTGAACGATCTTTTGCTGCAACCAAGGAGCAAATTTAGGGTGTCACCTAGCTTAACCTGCAGGAGATCATAAGGTGGATTGAGACACCTAATTCTGTGATGGTTAGGATAGAGGTTTATGTTGGTAAATGGAAAATGGTGAAGAAGAGGGAGATCACGTCTAAGATTTGAGGGCAGAAATACATCTGGAACGGGCTAAATCTTGGGACATTGATTTCTTGATGGACTTAGATGCCATGTGGCATTCCGCCCTTGCCCAAACTTAAACTGTTTGATCTTGTAATCCCACATGTTTGGAATTTTCTTTTTTTGTAATACTTTGTAATATAATTTAAAGGGAAAGATTTCCCAAGTAGGGGAGATGGATTTTTGAGAGACTACATGTTGAAGTATTTCATATATGTTAAATGAATGTTTTTGTTTGATTTATGTGATTTATTATGTTGTTGATGATTAGTAAATGATATCTTATACTAATTTGTTAATTAGTACTACCTCTTGGATGTATTGAATATTTCTTAGCTTCTGGATAAACCTTATACAATATTTGGTTTGAGATTTATTTGAAGTTGGTTATGAAGACTGATCTTAGCCTGGATATTTGTATGTTAAGAAATCAAACCCTTTTTACCTTTATCTTTTTCAATCATCCAAACTTGGTTTCATGCCGTATATCTACCCGGTCAAGTGGGAAGTTGATCATGCAATCCCTAAAGAACGGTTTTGCAATGACCAGTACTGGAGAAGGACAACGAAAGACATATTAGGAAAGCTCTGTAGTTTTGGAAACATTGTAATGTTTTGCAATTGAATAAAATAACAATATTACTTATGTTATGTTCTATGGTTATTTATTAAATTTGTTTCATCAATTTTGAGTTATTCTTCTATATTTGTGGTATATTGATCATAGGTTGCTGATATATTAAACGTGTTGATTTATGTATTGATTTTGCATTACAATTTTGACATATGAAATGTACATTGAAAAAATGTATTTATTTAATTTACATACTCTTTAACTGCAACTAATGAATGGTTATTGATTCTTAATACTAATTTGTCAATTAGTATGACTTCATAGGATAGTTTTGTATTCATATAATATTTTAGATAAAACATTGCAATTGTTATGGTTGAGTTTTAGTTAAAGTTCATTTAAGGAAATCAGAGTTGATCTATATTTTTTATACATTGAGTAATTATTTCCTTATTATCAATTATATATCATAATTATCCTACCTAAAAACTTTCATAGTAAGTGTCTCAGTTTCTTGAGACCGTTTAGTCTAGAACCCAATTATTTCAAAATTTCTTGGATCTTTATTGAAACAAAAGCAGATCTCTTACATCAACAAGTTACCAAAGAAAAACAGTACATATATATAGAAACAATGAGAAGCTTCAACCACAATTTGGTTTTAAAGACTTTGAAGCAAGTAAGCTTTCCTCTTGTTTCCTACGTTGGACATATGGATTGTCTTGCATTCGAGAGTATCTAGAAAAAGAGAAAGGTGGAGAAATGCGAAGGCCTGAAAGAGATGCAACTCTTGATATTGCAGTGAATGTAATCCCTTGTCTATCAATGTTTCCAATATCTATTGTTACATTTTGTAGGGTCATACCTTGGGCTTTATGAATTGTTAAACCTCATGCCATACAAAGTGGTAGTTTCCTATGGGGTCCTCTTGTTATGGGAGATATTGGAACATAAGTGGGAATAGAAGCATCTCATAAGGGTCCTTTGTAATGGAGGAATTCGACAATAACAAAGGATGGTAAGGTAGGAGGTTCTTCATTGGAGTTGTAGACAATGTCAATGACTTTTCCAAGTGAGCCGTTAACAAGTCCTACTTGAACCCATAAATTAGTTGTTAACATGACTTGTTGACCAATAGCAAGAAGGACATTTAATGGCAACTGTTCGTCATCAATGGATTGGTGGGCATGTTTGTTCCTTTGTTCTGCAAAGCAATGTGCAATTGGCATATTAAGTTGTTTCAGCATGTGTTTGTTGTGCAGTGCAATAGAGCTATTTGTGGGATACAAGTGGATAGATTGTTGAAATGAACATTTTTCCACATGTGAAAGGCATGAGGTTGTTCTTGTCATCAGGAGTGCCTAGTCTTCAACAATTGGTGTTGTATTTCGAAGGTTTAGCAAGAGTTGGCAAAAGGCAGTTTGAGAAGGGCTATTTCCTTGTTGTTGGAAAATCGTTTTGAGCGTGATAAAAGTATCAAATGTACGCCAGAGAGTAGTTCCAATGGATGAGCGTGCATACATGGGGATGTCCTTTATAGGAGGAAATTGTCCGAAGTCACCAAGAAGGATTATGGAACAACCACCAAATGGGATTGCACAATGCGAGGGGAAAGCCTAACGTAAGCGTGCATCAATTTGAGTTAACATTTTTGAGCCAATAAAACTCATTTCATCTATGAGAATATAGCGAATATGGTTGAGTTCTTCTTGAAGTTTTGAAAGGGATTGGCCTTCAAGGGGGTGCATTTCACCAATGGGTATTTGAAGAGATGAATGTATTGTAGATGTATGTATGTTAAAAGTGGAAACACCAGTTGGAGCAAGGAGAAGAAGTGGGGAGGCAGTTTGTTCAGATGCAGTTTGGAGTGCAGATTTCAAGCAAGATATGGGGTAAGATTTACCAGTGCCTGCAGTACCTTGAATCACCCTTTTGAGTGGTTGAGCAAGTGTAGTGTTTCTAAAATGGTAAATGACAAGATCAAATACTATGCGTTGTGTGGCAGATAAGGAATCAAGCGAATTGGACAATGACGGGGTGTCTTCATGTAGTTGGGTGGACAAGCGATTGAGGTCAATGAATGATGTTGTTGTCTCATGCAAATGGGTGGTTATATTGTTATGTGCCCAATTGTGATTTTTGTCAAAGTCACGAAGTCCAAGCATTTCAAGGTCATCAATCTGGATGTTGTTGTCTAGTCGCATTTGAGAGAGAAGTTCCCATTCATCCATGCTATGGGGTAAGGGAAAGGTAATAACAATGGAGTTTGAATCATCAGATAGAGGTGTAGAGGGTTCTTCTTGTGCATGTTCAACATGCCACACAACATATGTGCCTTTAATGTGATGCTAATGAGAAATAATTTTAGAAGTTGTTGTTCCAATATCCTGATGGATGGAACGAAAATGTTTGTATACAAGAAGTTTGCTCCAACAAAACGGTTCAAAAGATGAAGAATCAAAGGGAGGAATGTAAGTGAATTGTGGATAGACTCTAACAATATTGGGACACAAGTTTTGTTTCCATGGATTTTTTTTCCTATTAGGCGAGAAAGACCAAGAATGAGTAGCTTCAAGCAGGGTTATATGTTCAAGAGAAAGGGGTCTTTGCATGTATGCAAATATGAAAGGTGGGGGGGGGGTTGGAGGAGTGTTATTAGTGCCATTACAAACACGATGGAAGACACTTTGGCTCACATTTAGGGAAAAGAAGTGATGGCTACAAAGCACAAGAGGGAGTTTTTGGAGCATGTGACACGTCTCTTGTGCACTAATGTCTCGTTCTGCAACTGTTTGTGCAAGGAATTGTTTGATTGGATGAAGAATGGGGTCGTCACTTGGTGCTGCATGTGCAAGGTGAGAGAGAATTGCATGGTAGCTTTCTGATTTTGGCTCTACTTTGGATCCATACTTTGAAATGTATTTGAGGACATCATTTCTAGAAAGAACACGTTGGCAATCAACATTAGCCCTCCATATTGAAAGCATGGTAGGGTTGTGAATATTTAGAAGGGAATCATTTCTTTTAGGATTGTAGGTTTTACATCCATTTGGATCAATGAATAACGAAGAAGTAGCTTGTAGGTCATACAGAAAACCATAGCGACATTGAACAAATGTTCCTTTTTTGCGAAGGCAAGTTGATTCTAAACATCTGGTGTGCCTTTGAACAAAATTTACAAGTTCTTCATAGTCAACTGAGTAGTTTGATGCAAATATGGATGGTGATGCAAGACTGCATTGATCATTTGTAGTTGAATAGTGTAACCCAGATGTGGACAAGTGGGAATTATGAGGATTCCACGCTGTAACACATGTGCGAAAAACAAATTGCAGCTTCAACGGCAAGAACATCTTCCCATTCTAAGGTGTCCATATTTGGTGCATTTGCCAACCAAATAAAACAATGAATGTCTGTGGATCCTCTATGCTTCCATTCATACCTACATGGGAGGAAAAACAATATATTAGAAATGAATTGTATAAAGTGAGAAACACGAAGAGACGAATAAGAAGGAAGAGATGGTAGAATCCCTGCACCAAGAATCCGTTATATGAAAACCTTTTTAAAGCACCTCTTAAAGGACTGTTTTGAATCTATTTTGCATGTATTGTGATGCAATATATGGTTTTGATATGTTGTTGTGAATCTTCCATTGATAGTCTTGAGCTAAACCGATAGGACGTCCAGTAGGCATTAGAGCATGCAAATCTGGCCATTTTATGTCAGCTGCACTAAGGGTGAAAAAGAACGTTGGTGTGCCTTGTTGATTAATCATATTTGTGAGTTCAGGTCTACTTTTGTTCCAATACAACCATGTTCCACGTAATGAAGACCCAAACCTTGCGATCCGGTCACCAATTTTGTCATTAGGCATGTATTGCAATTGGTTAACAAGCTCAAATTTTGTGGGAGGTAATGTATCTTCAAGATTAATTTTGACAAAAACAGAGGCAGTAGCATCACTCCAATGACGCATAATTAGATTGACGTATATGTAGTATCGGAAGCAAGGATGTTGGCCAAATGTGTTGTCATGATAGTGAATGAGGTGAAGTGCATATTCGCGCATATCAACTTCATGAATGCATGGTTGTTTAAGCATTTTTACACCTATGGGGAACAAGGTTGGAAAAGCCATGGAAAGAAGACCTTATGTGTTGTACTCATTGATAGGGGAGATTCCTATAGGGGGTCAATAAATGGAAGGTGGTAGTGGGATATTTGGTATGTGTAACAACTGTCTAATTTCTTCAACCTCAGTTCTAGAATTAGTTTGTGTTGAAATAAACGAGGATGATTCTAATTCATAGGGTTCAAATGAATTTGGTGGTTGAACTGTACATGACAATCTTTGCTGATGAGATAAAGTATCATTGTTATTAACATGCATAATCAAAGGTGAAATGTCTGTTGAAATAAGAGGTAAAGAAGCTAATGCAATTGGGTTGACTTGTACATCCTTGTAGTATGGGTTGTTTGCCATTTTGTATTGAAGGGCAGCAAGAACACGTGTTTGACTAACAAACAATTCATATGGATTATTTGTAGAGTTGCATTTGCAAACAACAAGGATTTCAAGTTCTGATATTAAATGGGGTAGGTATGTGGAAATATTGGAAATGTCTCGGGGGAAGCAGATAGTATGGCCAGAATATTTATATTGACCACCATGAGCATGTGTGACTTGTAAGATTGGGTTAGCATGCCTAATGATCATTCCTTCAACTTGTGTAAGTACTGCAAGGACAGGTGGTTAGATTCTCAGGTCCATTGTTTTGCAATGAAAAGCAATGGCCTTTTCGTTCTAGAATACAACAAGAACAAGTGTATGCACCATGGAAATTTTTCATTACAATCCTAGGGTAACATTTTTTGCAAATTGAGCAAACATGCATATCAACCAGTTGGTCCATTGTTTTACAAAATCGGTGATGTGCATCATTGAGGCGGGTGTTCGATGGATTTAGCATAGGGGATGGAAGTGAAGGTCTGTCAGAAGGTTGGGAAAGGGAAATTGAAGAAGACATATCCACAGGTAGACGAGTAGCTTTGTAAAGAAGATGTTGTTTCTTGTTGTTTTTATCTTTGTTATGTGCATATACAACTCTTCTTTGTGCATTGGCTTGTTCATTGTCATGAGTCGGCATAATTCCTACAAGAAAACCGTAAACTTGTTAAATGCTTAGAAGCTTTGATTGCTAACAACGACACATTTTCTATATGTATTAACTACAAAGTATATGGATATAAAGCAAATGTTAATTGATTGCATATTGGGAACTAAGAATGTACCTTATAAAAATATTTATGGAGTAAGTATTTTTTTCAAGTCCTATCTTGATAATTGTAAGAAAGCAACAATATAGAAGAACAAAGTGTAGTATGAGAAAGCATATATGAGAGAAAAATTAAATGTAATTATTGTTCTGTACAAAAGAATGAAAAGTTGTGGTAAGAAACAAGAGAACAAAGTTGTTTATTTTATAAAAAAAACAATAACAAATTAGTACTTTATTCGAAGGTTACCATATAGATTGCATCAACAATTTAGGTAAAAAAACGTTAAGTGATCACTTATACAGTTGAATTATGAGACTGCAAAATAAACGTGCTAGAAGAGAGTTAAAAAAAATACCCTACTATGTTGAACTATGAAATAAGGACTTAAAATTGAGAATTGAAAGCATTATTACATAAAATAAAGAATGCTTAAGTATCAGGTCGAAAAAACCTATATATTTAAATGTCCATCTAAAATTGTTGATTATGTGTTTTCAACCATGACAATTACAACTTCTAGGCGTGCAATTCCACAGCAGGTCTCTGTTCTAACTGAAAGAGTAAGAAGTAATTGTTTGTTGCAGATCCTCTGGACTATTTCAACAATTGATGTTGCTTCAGTTGAGAGAAGACACAAGTCTTTTGTAGAAATGCCCATGAGTTGGTTTGCATCATCATCAAAAGCTATGACCCCATGAAGGTATCCAATGACATCTTCCAAGTCAACCTTTAGTATGTATCAGTAGTCACATTCAAGAAACTCGCCATCACATTTACCACAATGCCAAATGTCTCCAATTTTGTGGGAAATATTTTTCATGCATTGTATACCATCAACAAAAAGAGGGCATGCAAGGAAATGAAATTCATCCATGTTAACATTTGTGATGATTGCTACAAGAGAGTACCAAACAGGTTTTTCATATGGTTGAAGAGTTTGTAGATCATTGATGGTAATGATTTTATGAGGAGCAGAATGAGAGGCATTGAATTTTCGGCTCAAAGATGGTGATGCTGAATGAAATCCATTGTCATGAAACCATCTCTGGAGAATTTAAGTTTTTTCAATCTCCGGGTTTATAAAAATAGTAGTGTTGGAAATAGTCCCAACAGTTTTTCCATTAAAATCTGTAACATGGCCGCCTTTGATTGCTACAGCTGGAGGAGTAGGTACATCGTGAAGGTTTGCAAGCTTGGCTCCTTCAATTTGGCAATGCTCTCCCCAAAGTGTTATGTCAATACTATAGCATGACATGTCACCGAGTCCAATGTTGTGCCTAACAGTATCAACACCATCTCGTTTTCATATAGTGGATGTAGGTGAAATTCAAATGACAAGTCCAACAAGGTCAACCATGGAATTGACAGATATAGTTTGAATCTCCTGAATAGTTTTAACATTAAATAAATATAAAGGTATTAAGGGGTATTCGTCTAAGTGTGGTTGGATGGTTGAGGAGGAACCTAGGAAAATCTCATTATGGTTTTTCAAATGGTTGAAAATTGGATTGGATGTTTTCACTATGCCATTTGATACTATGTACACTATTCCTATTTGTATTTGGTCATTCAAAGAGAGTACCAATTCATTGAATGTAGATATATGTATTTCATCGTGTGAAGCATTAACAAGGTCAATTCCAAACACATTTCCAGACCCTTTTTGGTTGCCATATTCATGTATGTTTGTCTTGGAAATAACTCGACCTTGAATGTTCCAAACTTTGCTAGAAGAGGAGAGTGATGTGAATGGGATAGTCGATGCAGGAAAGGAAAGGTTTTCATTTATTGATCTAGGTTTCACTGCAACAGAGGAACTACTATGCAAGAGAGAAGCTACAGGTAAGTGGTAAGGTGCAGGATCTCTAATAATTGTTGCATCCACTGTGACAACTTCAAGTGTAATCAATGCAATAGTCCTGTGAGAAGAAGTATGTTAGAGTTCAATGGGAGAGAAAAACATTGGATGCATGAACAGTGTGAAATTGATTAAGTGAGAAAAAAACAACGAGGAAATTAAACATATGTTACATTATGTACAATGTTGCATGTACATTGAGTAACTTTGATTATAGTTACTTCTTTTAGCTGTCCATTTTCTACAGGAATACTATATATAATTGGAAGCAATAACTCATGCTTGTGAAGGCCGTTTGAGATAGAAATTCGGAACCAAATAAATGATGAGTTGAGTGAGTTCACTTGGTTTAATGAGGAGATCTATACCAGCGGGAAAAGGTTGACAACACAATGTAGAAAAAGTGAAATAGAATCTTCAGTTAGCATAGTCTCCATAACGTGATGGTTATTTTTTCTTGTGGAATGAAACATGGCATGAAAAAATAAAATAAAATTGCAATGTAACATATTCGTGTGACCTAACTAAAATGCATATATAAAAAAGAAAATCTTCGCATGAACATATGCCATGAGTCTGGGTATTGTTATTCATTATTTGTTATAAATATTAAATGTGGACCATGACAAACATAGAACCACACCTTATGGTTTTTCGAGCTTACAGAAGATATTTTATATGTCATAAAATAGTTAGAAGAATAGCGCAGACCTTCTGGGCCAAGGTTTTAATATATTTTCTCTGTGTTTTCTTGGGTGACAGTCGGAAACCGGAAAGACATCCAAAAGATAAGATTAAAGCGTGCAATTGAAACTTCGAAAATAGAAACTTTGGGAAACTTTGGATTTGGCATTTTCGTCTTCTGCATTCCGCACAGCAGAAAGCGGAAGTTGGAAAGAAATTTATTTGAACGAAAAACGTATCGAAGTTCTGCATTTGGCATTCCGTACTTCGGAAAGTGGAAGAAAAATAATTTGCGAAGAAAAACATCAAAGCTCCAATTTCTGCATTCTGCAGTGCGGAAGCTGGAAGTCAAAAAAGTGAGAAAAAAATAGACAAAGACTTTTCTGGCTTCTGCATTTCGCACGGGGAAAAACGGAAGTCAGAAAGCACAGAAAGTTAATTGCGAACATGTAACTTCCTATTTCTGCATTCTGCATAGTGGAAAGTGGAAGTCGACAAAAAATAAATGAAATTTTGGAATCCGCATAGGCGGAAGGCAGAACCTGAGAATAGATTTCCCTGATGAGTTGAAAAAAATGGATTCCCACATTCCACATTACGGAAAGCAGAATGTGGAATGCGGAAGCGCTACCCAAGCTCTACTTAGATAAAGACTTCTTATTATACTTTCTTACTCCAGTTTTTATAATTTATGTTAACGACTCATTTAACTTGTTTTTTTAGTTGAATCAACTTCATTTTCTTAAAAAAAAAATTATTATGCAAACAAAATAAATAATATAAAAATTACATAATTGTAAATTTTAAAAGCTGTATATTGTTGAAGATTTAAATCCCCCAAATTTACAATTTCCTAATTGTAAATTTAAAAGTTTGATATTGTTGAAAATTTAAATTCTTCAAATTATTGTGGAAAAAGTTTCTTATATTTGAACTAAAAATGTATCGAAGTTCCGCATTCCGCATTGTAACATATTCATGTGACCTAACTAAAATGCATATTTAAAAAAAAATCAACCCATGTGACATTTTTAGTTCATTTTTATTTTTGAATATGTTATATGTTATATGTTACATTTTCTGCATTCTACAAAGTGAAAAGTGGAAGTCAAAAATAAATTTATTTGAACTAAAAACGTATCTAAGTTCCGCATTCCGTATTTCGGAAAACGAAAGAAAAAACATATGCGAAGAAAAACATAAAATCTGCGATTTCTGCATTCCGTATTTCGGAAAACGAAAGAAAAAACATATGCGAAGAAAAACATAAAATCTACGATTTTCGCATTTCACGGTGCGGAAAATGGAATTCGGAAAAATGAGAAAAATAAAAAAAAGCGACAAATAATTTTCTGGCTTTTGCATTCCACACAGCGGAAAGTGAAAGTCGAAAAGCACGAAAAGTTAATTACGAATATGTAACTTTTGATTTCCACATTTCGTACAGTGAAAAGCGGAAGTCGACAAGAAAGAAATGAAAATTCCAGAATCCGCATAGGCGGAAGGCGGAATCCAGGAATAGAATTCCTCGATGAGTTGAAAAAAATGGATGCCCACATTCCGCATAGCGGAAACCGGAATATGGAAGGTGGAAGCACTACCCAAGCTCTACTTACATAAAGACTTTTTATTATCTTTCTTATTATTGTTTTTATAATTTATTTTAAAGACTTATTTAACTTGTTTTTTTAGTTGAATCAACTTCGTTTTCTTAAAATGAAATAAAATAAATTATTATGCAAAAAATTGAATAATATAAAAATTACATAATTTTAAATTTCAAAAGTTTCATATTGTTGAAGATTTAAATTTGCCAAATTTTCCTAAATGTAAATTTCAAAAGTTTTGTATTGTTGAAAATTTAAATTCGTCAAATTATCGTGGACAAAGTTTCTTACATTTGAACTAAAAATGCATCAAAGTTCCACATTCCGTACTTCGAAAAGCGGAAAGCAGAAGAAAATAATTTTGCGAAGAAAAACATCAAAGTTCCTATTTATGCATTTCGCAGTGCAGAAACCGGAAGTCAGAAAAATGAGAAAAATAAAAAAAAGGGACACAAACTTCTCTGGCTTCCGCATTTCACATAGTGGAAAGTGGAAGCAGAAAGCACGAAAAGTTAATTGCGAACATGTAACTTGCGATTTCCGCATTCTGCACAACGGAAACCGGAAGTTGACAAGAAAGTCTTATTGATGAAAAATGAAAATTCTGGAATCTGCATAGGTGGAAGTCGGAAGCTGTGAATAGATTTCCCCGATGAGCTAAAAAAAATGGATCTCCGCATTCTGCTCTACAGAAAGTGAAATGCGGAAGGCGGAAGCGCCCACTATTATAGTGGCCTTACAACTTTAGGCTGAGTTCCTTACCTAAAACAAGTGCATCATAAAAACTGATACCTATCATTTTATTGACATAGCATGAGTATTACACCATTATGAAGCCACATAACCAATACAAGTCACAGTCCTTTTGCAACAGAGCAGGAGTCACAGTCAATTAAAATAGAGCAAGGGTGTTTCACCATCTCAAAAGCAACATTTTTATTTAGCCTAAAAACTGATACCTATCATTTTATTGACATAGCATGAGTATTACACCATTATGAAGCCACATAACCAATACAAGTCACAGTACTTTTGCAACAGAGCAGGAGTCACAGTCAATTAAAATAGAGCAAGGGTGTTTCACCATCTCAAAAGCAACATTTTTATTTAGCCTAAAAACTGATACCTATCATTTTATTGACATAGCATGAGTATTACAAAATTATGAAGCCACATAACCAATACAAGTCACAGTCCTTTTGCATCAGAGCAGGAGTGACAGTCAATTAAAACAGAGCAAGGGTGTTTCACCATCTCATAAGCAACATATTCATTCAGCCTAAAAACCGATACCTATAATTTTATTGACATAGCATGAGTATTACAAAAATATGAAGCCACATAACCAATACAAGTCACTATCCTTTTGCAATAGAGCAGGAGTCATAGTCAATTAAAACAGAGCAAGGGTGTTCCACCATCTCATAAGCAACATCTTCATTTAGCCTAAAAACTGATACCTATCATTTTATTGACATTTAAAACACCTCTCTTGACACACACACACACACACACACACACACACA
>LPNX011012197.1:1409135-1586810 GCA_001517045.1 Pseudotsuga menziesii
ATAATCAAAACATTTAAGCAGATTGAAGGAATACCTACAAATTTAATCCAAAATTAAGATATAGGCCCATGTCTGAATCAAATGGCAAGCTTTCTTGCATTAATAGAGCAACAATGTATTGATGAAGCATTAATGTGGATGAAGGGAAATGGGTAAACTGTATTCCATCGACTGAAGCAACAGTGAAACGAAACCATGACCAAATTGACCCCACAAACTGTGATCCTAAATCCACAAAATCCCTCAAGAAAATACTAGCCTAAACCCACAAAAACTGCTAGACTGAAACTTTCACAAAATCCTAGGTGTAAAATCTTGGAAAGGGCTATGCCGAATTGAGAGAAATGAACTACAGTGAAGGACAATGAAACCCTATACAAAAAAATATGCCAGGACTGGTCATTTAGGGAAACAGATAGAAGGCTAGTGAAAACACGCAAGCCACATGTCAGAAAAACACGCTAAACACCAAGTGAGAAGAAGGATCTGCAATTGGAAATCAATCCATCAAGTCCATCAATCCATTCACACACAGCACCAGATGTAACATAGAGGACACCTGCGGTCTGTGTGACAGAAGTTCCAAAATCAAGATTACAGAATCGGGGACCCAACTGAAGTGCAGTAAAAAAAAACAAAATTGATCAACATGCGTGCATGGAAAAAAATCTAAGGACAATCTATCCATCATGCGTAGCAGCAGTTGTAATAGGTGGCTATTTGGTCAGCATGAAAATGATTTCTTTGAGTGGACATGTTTGAGAGAGAAATCGGCCCCACAGACAAAAAATTAACCAGTAGAAACGACATAAAGGCCCTTCTTTTTGACATGTTGACTGCTGGAATTGATACATCGACAACTACTATGGAATGGGCAATGGCAGAAGAATCATGTTGTGATCAAGAAACTGCAGGAGGATATGGAGTCGGCTATCAGAAAACGTGTCCATGTAGAACTGTCTGTCACCCATTAAACACGCGAGATGCGAGACACAACACTTGTTTAGTCCCCATTCGCTAAGTTGATGCGACACGTGTCAAAATTTTAGTGGCTAAGGAGATGAGGAACCTTTTGAGACTGCGTCTCCATTGTGAAACACCTTCGGCGTAAATATTTTATAAATTTAAAATGAGTAATTAAGGTAGATATATATTTTTATAAATTAAAATAAAAAATAGAGAAAGTGATTAGTTTAAGTTTATTTACGATGAATCTATTTTTTGTTTGTTATATATTAGGTTCATGTTTACCAATTACCAATACCAATGTTGAAATTTAAGATCAATTTGAGTGGGTTGAGTTAAAATTAGTGGTTTAATCTTGAAAATTGCAAGTTTATTGCCAAAACTTTTATTTACATCAAAGTTGTTTAAGGACTCAACGATTTCTATTGGACGACGAGTTTTTTTATCGGAAATAAGTGAAATTGTGTTTCTAAAATCTAAACCAATTACTATTTTAATTAACATAAAACCTTTAAGTTTGACAATTGTAACAATAATTTTCCAAAAATTCTCCTGGATTTTCTGAAAATCCCACTAGAAAAATCATCGAATTCCAGTGGAAATCGTCGAAGTTTTAGACTAAGACATTTACATCTAGTACCATTCTTCTTTCAAATGAGAAGAAGTGCTTAAAGTGTGTGTGTGTGTTTCGACGATGGTTCTTAACTAGAAATACTTATACCTACTAATTAATAGCATTACATCATATTCCTTCTTAAGAGTGTCCATAAGACCAACTTTGGTTTAAGAAAGGTGAATTACTTAGTTTGCTTTATAATTTTATATGTACAAATAAGTTTAAGAGAAGCATTCCATAATCACCATATCTTTGATAAGTTAAAAATATTAGGAAAGTCATTATTGTAAAAAATATATTGAAATTGCGATCTAATATGGGTGTGCATAGAACACTATAAAAGAAAGTGTTTTTTTGGTGTACCCATCCGTCATTCTAATTCTGGAAGGGGTTAGATACATATTTCATGTTTCTCAATTTTACTTCATGGAGCTAGAATTCACATTCAAAATATTTTAAGCCTCCCATGGGAAGTGATGTGTGGGATACTACATCTAGAGCTTCACCTTGTCCACCATGCAACCTAGAGAAGAGTATGGAGAGTGAAAATAAAAAAAGGATGAAAAGTCATCTACATTTCCAGCCCAAGGAGCAGAGGTTGTTCAAGATGTCAGAACCGCACAGGAGGTCGGTGACACCAATGATGTGAACAACAAGTTGATGTCAAGATTAACGAAAACCACAATCCAATTGTTTCTTTTGATACTGGAACAATGAAATCCATTATGGAAGATGTGCCAAAGATTGGTGCACGAAGGTAAATGACCTTGGGTGTTCCTTTGAACTCCATGAAAATGGAAAAAGCAACCATGGATGAGTGTGTTTGGTGGTTCGATGAACAACTGATTACATCCTTGAGAGTTGTGGAAAAACAACTATGATGATGACAGAGAATGTTGAGTTTGGAATTCGTTATTTATGATCAAATATTCAGTAAGATTGCCACCATAGTTTGTTGATGATTGTCACTTACAACCAAGCATGTGTAGGAGTTGGCACCGTTTTGGACAGCAAAAGGTATCATGATCGCACACTAAAGAGGTCTTCAATCGATGTTTTTTCAAAGATAGAGTGTTAGCTAGCACGTATAAGCAACAAAGGATTGGTTCCATGCTAAGAAGTAACTCATCCCAATAACACAGAATAAGCCACACTTGTTCCTGTAGATTTGTTGCACGATCACAAATTTTTTGTAGGATCACAAACTTGTTGTACAGATTGTTGAAGGATCAAAGATTTATTGTTGATTTGTCATGGGATAATAGATTTATTGTAGATTGTTGTGGGATTGTATAATGCTTTTTTGGAGGACACATAACAAGCAAAGACCGATATTTGACTAGGCTTCGTTGCACTGCCAAGATGGACTGTCTCCAAGTTTGAGAGGGATATGGGAATGGATATTGAGTCTAGAGTGCATATCAGGTGATTGCAAAAAGCTAGAGCCATAGCCATAAACAGAGCCAATAAACAGATCCAAAGTTAGAGTCAGAGTCATAGCCAAGATCCAAAGTTAGATCCATGTTCCAGAGAAGTAGACAGAAGGTTGATTGACCCAATTGGTTCTCAACCAAAAGAGCCATATTGAAAACCAAATCCAATAGCTAGATCCAGATTCATAACTATAGCCAAGAGTTCATAACTAGAGCCATGGTTCATTTGGTTCTCTAATATTTTGGAGACCAAAAATCCTTTCAATTGCAAGGCGTGAGCTAAATTTTGATTTAAAAAACAATGGATTTAGTTTTGGCTTAGTTAAAAATTGGCAAAAGATTAGGTTCACTGTTAAGGATAGGGCATAAGACATAGTGGTGGTGTGAAGGGTCCCCATGTCACAACTTATAGAGGCATATGCTTACATAAACCAAGCACCTCATTAGTAGAACCAAAGCACAAGATCCAATGGTGAACACATATCCATATATATGATCCACATTGGGCAAAGATTGTGCAAATTGTCATCCTTACCGACCTTTCAGGATAAAGCGTTATTTGGAAAAGCCCAAACATCCAGATTTTAGATTGGGGAAATTTGTTGGTGTGATGTGGAATGCGTGATGTGGCACCTGATGTTTGGTCCATCATGGCTGAAGTATTTTTCATAAAACCCAAACTCCTATATTCCCAAATTCTCAAATCCATCCCTCTTGTGCTTAAGTCATTTCCTAGAAAACCTGGACTCTCAGATTCTGAGCTCATTTGGATCTAGCACTTTGTGAGTGGAGCGTTTCTTAGGAAACCTAAACTCCCAAATCACAAATTCATTTGGAATTAGTCCTTTGCAAGTGCATTATTACTCCAAAAAAATGGACTCATTCAGAACTAATCATTTGCAAGTGCAACGTTTCTTAAAAAACCCAAACTCTCGGAATCATCTGGATCCTGTCCTTTGTGAATGGATTGTTTCTAAGGAAACCTTGATTCTTGGATTTAGGACTCATTGTAACTAATCATTAGCAAGTGCAATGTTTCTTAGCATGCTAAGGAGAAGGCCATAAGAGAGTTTCAAAATGTGAAGAAGGAGTTGACTGTGACTAGTAGAACGATCATTGTTGAAGGAGGGGTTCTGAAGTTCAATGACATGCACCAAGATCCAATGCATAAGTAAGGATACAGATCACCACCATGAAGGCTTGTGAAGCTAATGGGTTGGGGATGCTTGACCTTCCAACTATCCCCTGGTCCAACTATCCTATTATTTACTCATTCTTCGCTAGAAGAAAGGGGGGAAGCTTGGGGTGGGTGAAGAGTCACATTTAATGTTGTTCGAATTCCTTAGGGAGATTGAAGACTTGCTAAGAGTTTGTAACCTGCATATTGTCAAATAGTAAAAGGTTTGATTGAATCCTTTGAATGCTAGTTTTCCCATTTTATGGTTTTAGGGTAAACATCATCTTCTTGTGTAATGTTGTTAAATGTGTGATGGTTGTTATGCTACATTGTTTTATTTATTGTATGTTATAAGATGTCCTTGGTGTTAATGAGTTAATTTCCAAATAATTTATTGTTGTAAATGTCTATAGTTTCTTCATAGTTCTGAGCATTCATGTTGGTAAAACCATGAGGCTATAATTGTGTAATTTATGTATCACATACAACTTGGGGACAAATCTAGTAGAGGATTATATATAACCTCTTGTCACCCAATCTAGAATAAACATGCTATATATTGGAATCAAATTTGAATCTATCACAAGAAACATCACCTCTTGTCAAAGTGCACATTAGACATAGGAGGCGTAACCAAACAAGAGAGGGTAGAGACTTTGTAGAGTTTGGCTTATTGGCCTAACCTATGGGTTGCTAGTGTATCTGCATAGTAAAAAACAAAAGAGGAGACTAACTCAACATTATGTTCTTCATTTTCATTATAGCTAGTTGTTGTGTGTAGGTTACACTTAAGAACATGCCTTGAAGTCATTTTGAAGGATAGAAAGCTTTGTATAACACAAAATAACATAGACTATGAATAACTTTTTAGCACAATATCTATGCTCATGAGTTGAATGGGCTATAAGTCCCTCGATTATAGATGAAACATAAAATAAGAAATGTATGTGCTTGAATATAAAACACAATCGAATTGACAACTATACTTTACACACAATACACATAATTCCTTATATTCATAACATGAAGTGAATACAAATATTGCACATTCATACATGTCCAAAAATACTTATATTTTGACAAAATAAGGTCCAAGCAACTGGCTGTGTAAGAGAAAATTTCCACCCAATTATAGGTATGAGCTACAAATACCACCTCGAAGTCGACTATGAGTCCACCAGGGTGAAGGAAACACCTACAAACCACACTCTCTCCTTAGCCCAACCCATTTTCTCTCATGCTTAGCTAACCTACTCATTCAAAGCACTACTGGAATCTCACTCAACCATCATAGCCACACCACTCTCTTTCATTGTCCCACACAACAAAAGAAAGGTATTTTCCTTCACTTCTCCACAATTACCTTAATAAATTGAATCCCTATAGTGCTTATCGAGAGTGTGTAGTGAAAGTCTAAGCTTCCGTGTGTGTTAGGAACTTGTGTCAACCCTTCTATTTATTTCGTTAGTATATTTTTGTTGGACGCATATGCTTTGTAAGTCGTACCGTGAGTATATTGTATTATCCCACATTCATGGGGAGTAATAGTTGTTTATATTAGACTTAGTATATAAGTACGTTTTCAGGCCAATAAAGGATCCACGAGTTATTTTGTATTGAGCTTGCTCAAAGGAGGTTGCCCCTCGAAATGGCTTGCAATCAATAAAATTCCTTCTGTTATCTGTCATTTTTGTTATATCATGCATTTTCATTGTTTATTGTAGGAGGTTCCTCACATATGGTATTAGAGCACTTTCTTGGGCTCACTGGGTGGAATTTCTGCCAATTTTGTTTTTTCTTTTGCAGTGCTTCCCGATGATGTGATTATTAAAGTAGTACTTCTTCTTTGCATGTGTATTGTTCTTTAGAATAAGAGAATAAACCCTATCCTCTTAACTGTGGGAAGTACTTGGGAATAACCTAAAACTCATTGTGAGGAGTACCAAAGGAAACCCGAAGTAGCTGGCCATTCAGAGGACCTAACAAGCTAAAAGGGAAAATACCCCTACCTAATTGACTAGTTCCCATCCGTGAGGTAAACCAAGAGTTGTTGTTTGTGGAAAAGCAGTTATCAGTTTTACCTGAGCCGTGGAGTGAGGAGTACTGCCCCAATACACAAGTCATTCGACAACATTAGTGGCCGAGTGAATCCCCTAAACCTTTAGGAAGCGGAACACACTTGGGGTACATATCTATTTCCAATTGATAAAGCGCAGATTGTATCTATCCAGATCTACCACAGATAAATTCCACCGAACTGGAACAAAAAAAATAGTTTTAGCTTTGTTTCCTTTGAAAATTTACTGGAAGCCTTGTAATTCCATTATGCATATTTAATTTCTTGAGGACCCTATCCCAAATTCCACTTCTCGAAGCCCAAAATTCCACATTTGAATATTTTTAGGGTTTTCCATAATTTTTTCGATTCTCACCCAATCACATTCAAATTTTGCCATAGTGTTTATTTCCTAACTCTGCTTCCTTGTCCCTCTTTGACAAATTTTCCCTTTCTTTCACCCCGATTCTGAAATCCTTATTTTCTCCTTCCTTGTCTCTGATAAAGTGCCTAAAACCTAGTCAAACCCTAATTACCCACCCGAGTTTTTTCCAACCCCAGATTCTAAAAACATTTATGTTTTTGTTTTTCTACCCATCCCCCCCCCAAAAAAAAAAACTCCTAGTTGTGGTTGTCACCCCTGCCGGAGCGAACAAACAAATGGAAGACGAACTTGTTGCCCTTAAGATATAAATCCAAGATATTGATGAAAAAATTCTCAACCTCCATCTTCAACATTCAACCATGAACAATAGACGACAGCTTGAGTCTTCTGTAGACACTGGGTTCTCTTCGTCCAGCAATTTTCATGGGTCGAAGCTTGATTTTCCTCACTTCAATTGTGACGATCCAAATGGATGGATATACAAGGTAGAATAATATTTCAATATGCATAACAATTTTGATGTCAACAAAGTCTCACTTGCATCCTTTCATTTGGAACATGAAGCCCTTCAATGGTTTCTTTGGTACATCAAGGCTCATGAAGAGCCAAACTGGACATATTTTTTCCAACTCCTTTTGCAACGATTTGGCCCTAGTGCTTTTGATGACTTCACAGAAGCACTCACTAAACTTCGTCAAACTACAATCGTGAGGGAGTATGATACATAATTTTAGAAATTGGCCAATCACATAGAAGGATTGTCTGATGCATTCTACATGAGTTGTTTTATTAGTGGTCTGAAGGATGAAATCCGATTAGAGGTTAAAATGTTCTATCCCAACACAATGATGGAAGCCCTAGGGTTGGATAAGTTGGTGGAGGATAGGATCATAACTCAACAACACTGCAAATCCAATTTTGTTCCATTCAGAAATATCATTCCCCAAAGACCTGCAATCACTCTTGCTCCTAGAACCACTCCTATCAAGCATTTGTCTGAAGCTGAGACGTGGGCACATAGAGAAAAATGGTTTTGTTACAATTGTGATGAGAAATTCACCTCGGGACATTGATGTGCTAAGCAAAATATCTATCTCTTAGATGTGGATTCTCCGCATGCACCTGAAATTTTTGATGATACTAAGGATCCAGTAGATGATGAGGACGACATTCAACAATTTCTTGTTGACCCTCCTGCTCAGGACGACCATCCAAAGATATCTCTTCATGCATTAACCATAGTCACCATCCCATAAACCATGCGGGTCAAGGGTTTCTTCAAGAAGCTCCCTCTTATAATACTCATTGATTCTGGTAGCACTCATAACTTCAATGACCCTTAGATCGCCAAATAGGTTGATTTTTTTATCCATCCTTGCTCCAGCTTTGAAGTCATGATTGCCAATGTAGGCACCTTACCTTGAAAAGGGAAATGTCGTAATGTGAGAATATCTCTTGGAGATTATAACTCATGCTCTAACATGTTTGCATTGCCTTTAGTAGATGTGACGTGGTTTTGTGCGCTCAATGGTTACGCACACTTGGCCCCATCTTATGGGATTTTGCTAAACTTTGGATGTAGTTTTCAGACAATGGAAAAAAAACACATTGAAGTGATTACAACCAGGGTCTCTTAGCATCATCAGTTCACATCGCATGGAAAATATCCTTAAGAAGAATTCACATGGTGTCATCGCTTAACTCCATTTCATTTAGATGCAACCTTCAATGGTCTCCACTATTCCCTTGGATCTACACCAAATTTTGGATTGATATACATGTGTATTTGCTGAACCAGTGGGATTTCCACCTTCAATACCGAGGACCATTGTATTCTACTCCTTCCTGGAAGCGTCCCTCCCAATATCATGCCCTGTCGCGACTTGTTTCACCAAAAGACAGATATTGAGATGCTCGTTCAGTACTTACTGAAGCAAGGTATTATTCGCCCTAGTACCAGTTCCTTTTCTTCACCAGTTCTTCTTGTACAAATAAAAGGTGGGTCATGGCGCCTCTCCATTGAATTTTGAGCACTTAATCACATCACAATCAAGGATAACTTTCCAATTCCTGTTGTTGATGGGATTCTTGATGAGCTTCATGGTGCTCATTTTTTCTCCAAGTTGGATCTTCGTTTTGGGTATCACCAAAATCGATTTCATGAGGATGATATCCCTAAAATGACTTTCCGCACACATGACGACCACTATGAGTTTTTGGTCATGCCCTTTGGACTCACAAATTCTCCTTCCACATTCCAGGAATTGATGAATAAAATATTCCGGCCCTACTTGCAGAGCTTCATTCTTGCCTTCTTTGATGATATCCTCATCTATAGTAAAACATGGCTTGAGCATCTCCAGCATCTGGATCTTGTATTGCAACTTTTCTGTGATCATCATATCCATGCCAAATAGTCTAAATGTGTTTTTTGGCAGGAGGATGTAGAGTATCTCAGGAATATTGTTTCAACATAAGGGGTTCACGTAGATCCTACCAAAATAGATGCCATGAAAAATTGACCACATCCTCAGACACTCAAGAGCCTTTGTGGGTTTTTGGGACTAGCTGGATACTACCACAAGTTTGTCAAGGATTATGGGAGATTGCAGCTCCATTAACAATTCTATTGAAAAAATGAAGCTTTTACATGGACACATGCTATTGCGTGTGCATTTGAAAAACTAAAACAAGCTGTGTGTACCACACATGTTCTAGTTATGCCCGATTTCTCCAAGTCCTTCACTATTGAGAGTAATGCTTGCGACAATGGACTTAGTGTTGTTCTCTTTCAATATGAACATCCCATTGCATTTACCAGCAAATCCCTTTCTGGTAAGAATTTAGCCACCTCTACATATGAGAAGGAAATGATGGCTATTTTGCATGTAGTACAGAAGTGTTGGCCATACCTATCAGGGAATCATTTATGCATCAAGACTGATCATCAGAGTCTGAAATATTTCTTGGAACAACGGGTCTCATCCCAAACACAACAAAAATGGGTTAGCAAACTCATAAGTTATGACTATGAGATCACTTACAACAAGGGTAAGTACAATGTTATGGCGGATGCTCTTTCCCGCACATTTGATGACCATGTTTCTCTTTCATATATTTCTATGCCTATTCCAAATTGGATACAATCTATTCAGCAAGGCTATGTCAATGACTCTTCATTATCTGAAATCATCCAATGGTTGGCCAGTAACCCTTTTGTTGTACCGCATTACTCTTAGGATGATTCTTCTTTGAGATACAAGGGTCATTTGGTGCTTCCCTAGAGCACCAGACTATGATACCAGATGTAAGGAACCTCCTACATTAAACAATGAAAATGCACGATATAACATAAATAATAGAGCATATAAGGATTTTTATCGATCGCGGGCCACTTCGAGGGGGAAACCTCCTTTGAACAAGCTCAATAAAAAATAACACATGGATCCTTCATTGGCCTCAACACATACTTATATACTAAGTCTAATATAAACAACTATTACTCCCCATGAATGTGGGATAATACAATATACTCACAGGATGACGTACAAAGCATATGCGTCCAACAAAAATATACTAACCAAAAAAAGAGAAGGGTTGACACAGGTTCCTAACAATGTGTCTTTAGAGAATTCCATGCAAAATCAAAACCATGGATTATAAAACATTTAATGAGTAGCATGAAAAAAAAATCATATGAAATCCCACACAAAAATGGTAAAATACAACTAACATTGCTTATGAACATAGAAGGGAGGAATCTTAGAATTGTCAAAGAAGTATATGGCATTCCATGCTTCCATAACTTCATGGGAAGACTATTCCCACCAACCTCACACATGAATCCAATGATTGGATCTAACAAGTCAAGGCAAGTAACTAGTTCATTTAAGGCACATGGAAACAAATGGATGATTTCTATGCTGACACTTGGCAAAAGAGGATTTAATCTCCCATAGGCCCCCTTTTCCTTTCCTCTCCAGTGGAATCATAGCCCCTATAATGCTCTTTACACAACCATCTTGGACCATTTTATTATTTCCCAACATAATAATAACTTTTGAGTCATCATGACAAGCCCAATCCATGGCCCATATATAAATATTTACATCATACATGCTTATCCATTCACTAATTGGGCCTTGGCCTTGAGCTCCACACGAAGAATCCATATTAACATATTTACATCATTTTACATAATATGTTTTAGTACATTCTAAGGTCAAAACTGAGGATATTACAATCCCCCATTGGAATAACACTGTCCTTAGTGTTTTATCAAAATCATAACAAGAACTAGATATGCCTCTCCCATGACATCCTCCATCTCCCATGTAGCATCATCAGGACCAAAGTGCTTCCACACCACCTTAACTTGTTTGATGGATCGGTTTTAGCGTACTGTTACTTTCTCATCAAGGATACATAATGGCTATATTTGGAACTCTCCAGTGGGTTCCACTTGGATCATTAATCACGTGGTTAGGATAATGTACATATTTCTTAGCCAAAGAAACATGGAAAATGTTATGAACTCTAGTGTTAAAATGCAATGCAATTCTATATGCAACTGACCCTATCCTCTCAAGCATTTCAAATGGCCAACAATATATGGGTGACGAATTGGCACAACTTCCAAGCCTCAAAGAACTCTTCCTTATCCTCACTCTGAGGTAAACATGATCTCCAACATTAAGTTCCCTATGCAGTCTATTCCTATTTACATAGAGTTCTTGTCTATCTTGGGATGCCTTCATATTCTACCTGATCATTACAACTTCCTGTTCCATTTCCTTGATCATTTATGGCCCAAGCAAAATCATGTTCACTGGATTGTCCCAACTCACTAGTGTTCTACACATCCTTCCATACAAAGCTTCAAATGGGATCATTCTCAATGATGCTCGATGCCCATTGTAATATTCAAACAATACCAAGTATACATAATATTCCCATTTGGATGGTTTATCCATCACATACATGTGAAGCATGTATTCAATCACTTGATTTACTCTTTCCATTTTCTAATATATTTAGGGATGGTAGGAAATATTGAAAATTCAGGTGTGTATCGAAATATGCACAAGACCTTTCCAAAAATTTGATGTAAATTTTGTATCTTGGATGGATATAATTACCTTGAGTAACCCATGTAGTTTGAATATTCCTTTCATGAATATTATAGCTATCTTATCAACCCTATGAGTAGATTTAACTGTAATAAAGTGTGTTTCCTTAGATAATTTATCTACCATGACCATGATGCAATCATGCTTTCTTTAAGTAGTTGGTAATCCCGTGATAAAACACATAGCGACCACTTCCGATTTCCATTTTAGAATTCAAAACACTACAATAGACTCGCTGAGTGTTGATGTTCAACCTTTATTTGCTGGCATTTCATACATATGGAAATATGCTCAACAATATCATTTTCATTCCCGACCGAAAATACTGCTTCCTTGCTGTAGCAATTATTTTTGGGTATCCTGGATGGCCAAAATGTGGCATTTCATGGATCTAATCCATAACAATTCTTCTCAAAACTACAACATTAGGAATATACATTATATTTCTATAGGTAAGAGGTCCATATTCCTCCAATTTTATAGGTAAGAAGTCCAACTTCCTCCAAATGATAACCTTCGTACCTCTTTTCCAAATTCAATTGTTGTAATTTATCTTTTGATTGCACATAAAGTTCATCTTTAGTAAGGTAATTAACAATATTTTGCCTGAAATCTGATAGACAATTACTAATGGTTGCCACATGCATTACATGTATTTTCCTACTAAGTGTATCAACGACTTTATTTTCCTCCCTTTTATGTGTTTGATTTCATAATCAAATTCATATAAAAATTCTAACCATGTAGCTTGTATTGCATTTAATGTCGGTTGCTCAAACAAATATTTAAAACCACATTAGTCAGTTCTAAGCTAGAATTTTCTACCTATCAAATAATGCCTCCACTTTTTTAAGGCATGCACTATGGAAACAAGCTATAAATAATGGGTAACATAATTATTTTCATGTTCTTTTAGCTTTCTTGACATAACATAACGCATTATTACCTTGTATAAGAACTCCTCAAATTCATGATGACACCATTATGCTTGGAGGCATGTCCACAATCATAATAGAAAGGTTCAAAAGAGTGCTCTCCACTTTCCTTAAAGCATCATATGGTAAGATAAATGCTTCCAAATCAAAATCTTATGGATGCAATTGCCTTCCTGGAACCATGTCAAAGATATCACAAATCCTTGGATTCGAAGGACTCATAGTTTGGAACTCTTTCAATTACCAGGGAATTCCCATATTCAAAGGGAAAAAAAGAAGGTAGACTGGCATGATCTGATTGACAAAATTAAAAAAAAATCAATGCTTACGGAACCAGATGGATCAACCCAACATAAAAGTTTTTACTTATCAAAGTTGTCCTCTCTGCATACCCGATTTATGTCTACTCGATTTCATCACCACCTAAGCAAATAATATAGGAAATCAATGGAGAGGTTCAGAAATTCCTCTAGCAAGGAGGAAAGGCAGCGAACACAAAACAAATAAATTTGATAAACTGGGACACCGTGTGCATCCCAAAGCAGTATGGTGGAGTGGGAGTTAGAGATCCCCAAGACATGAATTTGGCTCTCGCTGCAAAAGTATTATGGAGATTTTGCACTGGAGAGAACACATGGTGGAAAAAGGCCCTGCAGAAAAAATATATGACAGGTAATAGAAGAAGGTGCATTGAGAGAATAAGCACGAGCAGAGCTGGGTCTCCAATCTGGGAGCTTTTCAAAAAGTCAGCATATATAATACAAGAAAACATCTATTGGATTGGAGGGAACAATAAACATATTAAAATATGGCAGGATAGGCTAGGATCGAAATCCCCATCAAACTTCTGTCATGAGCTAAACGAGTTGAAGGGATGGTGTGAACGCAACAAGTACAACATGCTATGCGATATTTCAGAATGGATAGGAAGTGGTAGATGGAAAGGGTGGAAGAATACTGAACCCACAAGGAACCTTCAAGATTATTATAGAGCGCTCCTCATGCTCATGCATGGGAAAGCTCCAATGCATAAAAAAAATTGCAGACAACTGTGGATGGGGAAAATCAGGAGCATATACGGTGAAAGAAGGCTACCGTATGATATATAAAAGTAAGAACATGCTAATAAAAAATAACAGGTGGAATAAAGTTTGGAGCAGTTATGGGTTGCCAAAGATCAATGTCTTCTTCTAGATCCTTTCCCACTGTAAAGCACTCACATCCAAGAATCTGAGGAAGAGAGGAATCGTAGGGCTGCTACGTTGCATCCTATGTAAAGAGGAGGAAATCTTGGAGCATGTTTTCACAGAGTGTAAATTTAGGCATAAAGTATGGAGTAAGGAGCTTAAAGAATTAAATATGAATATTACGCTGCCAACGAATTGGAATGATATATTCTTCAGTTGGAAAGATACTATTAGGTCTCTTTCAATAAAAAAACAGTCTTTACTAGATCATAGGAAGCTCTCCCAAGATTTATTTGCTGGAAAATTTGGACCACAAGGAACAAGAAAATCTTCGAAGGAATAAGCTCATGCATTAATAAAGTTTTTGCCTCGGCAAAGGCCCTATTGTTGAGGTATTTGTAACTTTGGAATGTATTCATTTGTATATCTTATGTATTGTACCCCGATGTTTATTCCGGGATGTGTTTGTAATGTAATTAAGTCATGTTATGCCCGATGTTCCAATCGGGAAGTTTCTATAATGTGAACAAGTCATGTCAAGTCATTGTGGGTAACCCTCCTATTGATCAAGGGTTAAAGTCCCCACAGTTGGTGGGCCCTAGGGTTATTAGACTATCCTAGATTAGTCAACCCTAGGTGAGTTATTGTAAGTCGAAGCAATAGTCCCCACCGTTGTGTTAAGGATAACCCTCCCTGTTGGTCGGAGGAGCAAAGTCCCCACAAGCTGTGGGGCACTAGGGTTATGAGACACTCCTAGAGATGTCGTCTCTGGTAAGTAATTGTTAAGTGAGGCTGACATGTTGGAGTGGGCTTCAAGTGAACGAAATAATATAAATAGAGAGTGAGGCTCTCTATTTATCACATACACACTCACTCATTGGGGTGCATGAGTGAGAGAGATGTTGCTGGGACAAGAGAGAGACTGCTGCTGTCGGGAGATCATATTTATGTTTTCAGGTTTTAATTTTGGTGCTGATTCTATCTCTGAGGAAGTTGCATGGTTTTCTCCTTTATGGTTTCCCCGAGGAAAATTCTTTGTGTCTCTTGTCTCTTGTGTTTATTGATGTGCATGTTATTCTCTTAGTTAAAGATCCTAAGATCCTAATGCTAGCTTCAATGATAAAAATCTAACATGGTATCAGAGCTAACCTGAGAAGAAGACATTGTGAAGCTACAGAAGTTAGGTCTTCTTAATTTTTGGGTCTCTCTCCACAATCCATCAGCAAAAGTATGCTAGGCTGACTCTCCATTGAAGGGCACATCTTTCTGTCGAAGCAGAATTCAATTCCGAGCATTTTCAGTTTTTGGTTCGGGAATTAGGGCTGCTTACAAAAGAAGAATTTTTGAGTGAGCCAAGCATATGATTGCTCTTCTCATCAAAATTGAATTTTAGAGACCTGGGTCGAGATTTTTGGTTGGGTGAAACTCCGGGAAAGTCAACCCTAGTTTGACCCCGAGCTGGAAAAACCCTAAAATACTAAAACTGATAAGATTTGGTAGATTTGCTATATCTCGGGATTGGAGAAGGATCATGAGCTAAAAAATTCACAGGCCGAATATAAAATCCTGATTTACAATGTTTCCAAAATTAAGCCATAGATTCTCTATATTCTAGGAGATATGATCCCTCCAAGTTAGGGTTCTAGCCTCTTCCAGGATTCATTCCTAAATAGGACACCTGGGGAGAATTGATATATCTTGGGATAAAAAGGTCCAAATGAAATTTATGAAGATGTTCCAGAAAGGGCATAGAATTTACTTTTGTTGATCCAAGTTTCACACCCCGAAGATGAAACAGTGACACATGGTAGTCCGTACAACTTTGCTGTTATGAACAGTCCTGTAACAGGTCACCTTGGGAAAACAATAATAATTCCCAATTGGTGAAACCAATTCTAATGAAACCTATGGTGTTGGAATAGGGAAAAGAAAGGATACCTAAGTGCTAAGTTTTAGACACATAGGAGTAGTAATTTTAGAGATATCGTAGAAACAGTCTCAGGAATTTCTGCAAAAGAAATTGGAAAACTAGGGCTTCTTGTTCCGGGGGCTTCCCTACACTGTTTTCAGAAAAATGAGTACATTGGACAGCTCACCTTGAAGAGGTCTATATTTCTATCCAATCAGGTCTGAAATATTCCAAGTTTTTAAAATTAGGGTTTCTCTGACAAAGCCTAGATCAGCCAGCTCCGGAACCAGGATGGACACCTCAAATCGGTAAGATCTAATCTTTTGCTATTTTCATTTGAGGTTATCATTTAAAAGTGATCTATCACATCAGCTTGATGATAATCTTGGTAAAGTTGACAAATTCCAAGCATGGAAGTATTTGATCTCTCTGAAGAAAATGAATTGGACACCTGCATAAGTAGAGAGGTTCTAGTTCTAGAGGGAGATAAGGCTAAAAGCCTTACACGAGAAGAACTTGGTCAAGGCCAAGAAGATCATTGCTGATTCAATCACGGATCACATTATACCATAAGTGTATTCCCTAAAGAAATTGAAAGAGATGTTTGATTCCTTGACTAAGCTATTTGAATGGAAGAATATAAATCATAATATGACTTTGAGAAAACAGTTGAAGAATGTGAAGATCCAGAATGCAGAGACCATACAGTCATACTTTACAAAGGGTCTCTCAAATCAAAGAACAAATTGAAGCGGTAAAAGAAGAAGTGAATAATGCAGAAGTGGTGATAGCCACCTTTAATGGCCTCCCAGGATCATGGGATTCATTCATTCAAGGAATGTGTGCCAGAAGGAAGTGATTACTCTCAGCAGACTCTGGGAAGAAGAAGAAGCTTGACTCATAATAAGAGAAGAGAAGATGGGAGCAACTAAAGATCAAGCTCTCACCATCCAAAGAAGATACCTCAAACGATGAGGAATATGAAGATCTCAACTCTTGAAGAACCTCTTATCCATCTTAGCATTTGGATAAGAAACGATGCTATTATGAATGAAGAAGACGATCAAGCTAAAGGCTCAAGAAGGAGTCTACCCACAAAACAAATAAATATAAGTATTAAATTTTCATCTCATGATATTGTTTTGTTATGCATTTGTTTACATTCAGTTAATGTATTATGCATGATAGAATGTTTACATTAATGACAATATACTACTGATATGCATGTGATGGGTAAGTAGCTCATGGTGCTATACAACTCTCCATTGCTGCTTATCTAGAATGAAACCTCTTTGCTGACATATTGGATTAGTTCACAATCTCAATGTTGTCCTGGTAGAGATGGAAGGCATCTAGAAAGTTTTTGTGAGATATGGATGAATGTTGTATTGGATAAAATAGTTGCATGATCACATATTTATGCATAAGAATTTGCCATTAGGAATATTCCTTATGAAATGTCTCTAACCATGCAAATGCATTTGACTTGTACGAAAGATCGCATACATAATCGCCTACAAGCAAAGAAGAATGAGACTTGTTCTGAAGAACAAGTGATGACAGTTCAAGACAAAGAATAATATGACGAATGCAGCGACATCATTGATGCAGAACCTTCCAACTATGAAGAAGTAACAAAGAAGAAAGGGAAGACCAATTCAAGAAGAATGATGTCTAGGATGCAGTATCGATGCATGAAGGGAAGTTCGTAGTTCCATCATGCACTAGATGGAAACATCGTGGGATACAAGGAAAGATTCGTAGCACGAGGCTTCTCACGAAAAGAAAGCAGAAACTACAAAGAGAAATTTGCAGTCACTGGAAGTGAAGTCACATGACAGGCATAATCATGTGTGGAAATGAAAGAAGGCCTTGTACAAGCTCAGAAGACACCCATGGGATACCACATACATGAGGAACTTGATGAAGATATTAACCTTTGCTACAAGGTTGAAGATGAAAGCCTATAGAGGATGACAAGCTCACAGATGGGTACAAGAAGAATGCTTTCAAAGATAGAGGATCTTGGTATCCAGTGACCCTAGATGGATACATAGAATATTAGTAGTAGAGGAAGCTACTTGTCACTCCAATACAAAATGTTTTAGTGTATGGAGTACGGAAGACAAAGGGAGTATGATGCTTCAGAGGGAGTGACTGTAGAAGATCCTGAGGTTTGACATGGTACAACAAGATGGATAGATTACTGATGACTCTAGGCTTTACTGAGAGTAAAGTGGATTCCAACCTTTCTTCAAGGTTGAAGGCAGAAGACTAGTGATGCTCCTGTTATGTGTCGATGCACTATTTTTCTAGGCATGGAGGTGTGGCAGAATGCAGATGGAATTTCCTTGGGGCAAGGGAAATATATGGTAGAGATCCTGAAGAGATTTGGGATGATGGACTGCATGGCCATGAACACATGTATGGCATCAAACCTGAAGCTATTGAGTGATGCTTCATAAGAAGCGGTTGATTCTACGATGTATCGTCAGATGATTGGGTCTTTGATGTACCTGACGAATACAAGACTAGATATTTGCTTTGCTGTGAACACCTTGAGCCAGTTCCTAACATATCTGACACATGTTCACTTGATTGCTGCAAAGCATATTCTAAGGTACCTGAGGGGTACAATTGATTATGGGCTCAAGTATGAGGCGAATCAAAAGATTAACTTGGAAGGTTATGTTGATTTAGATTGGGAAGGCAATGCCATCGATAGGAAGAGCACTTCAGGGTGTTGCTTCAGTATGGGATCGGGTGTGATCTCTTGGTTTAGCAGGAAGCAATCCTATGTGGCACTGAGTACAACTAAAGTAGAGTATATCGCAGCTTGTTCAGCTAGTTGAGAGGCAGTATGGCCGAGGAAGCTATTGTCTAATTTATTTGATCTCCAGATGGATGCTACTTGTATACATTGTGACAACCAAAGTTGTGTGAAGTTTTCGGAGAACTCGATGTTCCATGACAAGTCAAAGCATATTAAGATCAAGTATCACTATATCAGGAATATGGTGCAGAGAGGAGTAGTGAAGCTCCAGTATGTTGCAATGGATGAACAGATAGCTGATGTGTTGACAAAGCCATTAGCCAGAGTGAAGGGAGAAGCTTGGTGTTATCTAGATCGAGGTTCCTTCCAAGGGGAAGTGATGAGTCTATGAGCCATTCTGACACGGTGAGAGGATTGGTTCCTTCCATGGTCAGATGTAAGGGCTGAGCCATTTTGTCATGGTGAGAGGATTGGTTCCTTCCATGTCAGATGTGAGTGCTGAGCCATTCTGATGTGACTGTAGGATTGGTTCCTACATGATAAGATATAAGTGCTAAATTCCATTCTCTGAATGGAGGCACCTGGTCAGTTACCAGGAATACTCAGTCTGGGGCTGAGGGCCATTCTGATGTGATTTAGGGATGCGTTCCCACATGATCAGATATAAGTGTAGGTCCATTCTGATGTGATTGAGGAATGTGTTCCCACTTGATCAGATATAAGGGTTGATGCCATTCTCTGGGAGAATGGAGGCACCTGGTCAGTTACCAGGAATCCTCAATCTGGGGTTGAGAGCCCTTCTAGCATGGTTGCAGGATGTGTTCCCACATGGCTAGATGTTAGTGCAGAGCCCTTCTAGCATGGTTGCAGGATGTGTTCCCGCATGGCTAGATGTAAGTGCAGAGCCCTTCTAGCATGGTTGTAGGATGTGTTCCCGCATGGCTAGATGTAAGTGCAGAGCCCTTCTAGCATGGTTGCAGGATGTGTACCCGCATGGATAGATGTAAGTGCAGAGCCCTTCTAGCATGGTTGCAGGATGTGTTCACGCATGGCTAGATGTAAGTGCAAAGCCCTTCTAGCATGGTTGCAGGATGTGTTCCTGCATGGCTAGATGTAAGTGCAGAGCCCTTCTAGCATGGTTGCAGGATGCATTCCTGCATGGCTAGATATAAGTGCTGAGCCTTTTCGATAGGGTTGTGGGATGTGTTCCCACATGATCGGATGTGAGTGCTGGGCCTTTTTGATAGGGTTGTAGGATGTGTTCCCGCATGGTTAGATGTGAGTGCTGGGCGTGCCTTTCTGACATGGTGTTGGATGTGTTCCTCTCATGGTCAGATGTAAGTGCTGGGTGGGCCATTCTGACTTAGGGTCAGATATAAGCACTGAAGAAGACCTACATGGAGGATAGGCCTACAACCAACATGAAAAAAGGGTTGGCTCTATAGAACTTCCTGTGATGAGAAGAATCAAGAGATAGCACCTGTGATGATGATCGAGCAATGATGATCCAGGTCGAGTGATGATCCAGATCCAGTGATGATGTTCTAGTGGTGATCCAGATCTAGTGATGATCTAGATCCGATGATGAAGATGACAAGGACTTGATGATGATCTAGATGATGCAGAGAAGAAGACTTGTGTTGCTAAATTGTGTCGAGAGAATACCTTCCTAGTTAAGAGGAAGTGTTGATGTATTTGTAACTTTGGAATGTATTCATCTGTATATCTTATGTATTGTACCCTGATGTTTATTTCAGTATGTGTCTGTAATGTAATTGAGTCATGTCATGCCCTGATGTTCCGATCGAGAAGTTTCTATAATGTGAACAAGTCATGTCAAGTCATTATGGGTAACCCTCCTATTGATCAATGGTTAAAGTCCCTGCAGTTGTGGGACCCTAGGGTTATTAGACTATCCTAGAGAAGAAGACCCTAGTTGAGTTATTGTAAGTCAGGGAAATAGTCCCCATCGTTGTGTTAAGGATAACCCTCCTTGTTGGTCGGAGGGGCAAAGTCCCCACAAGTTGCGGGGCACTAGGGTTATTAGACACTCCTCGAGATGTTGGCTCTAGTAAGTAATTATTAAGTGAGGTCGACATGTTGGAGTGGGATTCAAGTGAACGAAGGAATATAAATAGAGAGTGAGCCTCTCTATTTATCACATACACACTCACTCATTGGGGCACATGAGTGAGAGAGAAGTTGTCGGGACAAGAGAGAGACTATTGCTGTCGGGAGATCATCTTTATGTTTTCAGGTTTTACTTTTGGTGCTGATTCTATCTCTAAGGAAGTTGCGGGGTTTTCTCCTTTATGGTTTCCCTAAGGAAAATTCTATGTCTCTTGTCTCTTGTGTTTATTGTTGTGCATGTTATTCTCTCAGTTAAAGATCCTAAGATCATAATTCTAGCTTTAATGATAAAAATCTAACACCTATGGGTGGACACTTTATCCATAAGAGGAATTAAAAGCTTAAAAAATGAACCTCTTACGGTTGAAGAAAGAGCTTGGATGTCCGACCTCCTTTGGCATCCTTCCCCACGTTCCTGGTTATACCCCTCAAAGAAGCCGAGACTTTCGAGCTAGTAGATAAGGATGAGCAATGATGAACTACAAAATTGGTGGACAAATATAGGAAGCAACTCTTTGTTCTTTAATGGTGCCTCGAAAGGAAATCCGGGGATTGCAAGCACAGGTGGATTAATCTTTGACTCTAAGGGGAACAAACAAAAAGAGTATGCCTGGGGCATTGGGAGAGAAACAAACAATGGTGCAGAATGGGATGCTTTAATCAAAGGTTTGGAGCTAGATAGAGAAACGAGGATTGAGGAAATGAGCATTATAGGATATTCCCTAATTGTCATTAGGGAAGCAATAAATATCTCTAGATATCGGAAGATTCCATCCTTAAAGATGCATCACAGTCTAGTCAAGGAATCCAAAACAATTACCTTCCTTCATGTTTTGAGAGGTCAAAACCAACAGGCAGATAGCATGGCCAATATAGGGGTTGGTTTGCATTGTGGTGTCTTAGAAAAGGATAGCGTCATTCAGGAAAATGTTTGGATCCCTTAAAATATGTTTTGTTTTTGTAATGTTTTGTTTCTGCATTTTATTTCTTGGGCAATTTGTACGAAGATATAACTTCCATAGTATAGGCAATTTTCATGATACCTACAAGCTAGAGAAGAATGAACAAGGTGAAATGGATGTTGTCCTGTTATGGGAGCAATCCTATATGTATTTTGTATCCACATTCTTTTCTATATAATCAAAAAACACCCAACCGTTCTTGTTAAAAAGAAAAAGAACTCCTCAAATTCTTTGCCTCAAATTATTTGTTTACATGCATCAATGCAAACCACAAAATCCTCTCTTGGATTTGTAATTTTCAGAATTGGCGCACTAGTAAGAAGCTTCTTCAACAGTTGGAAGCTTTCTTCACATCCTCGTGTCCACTCAAATTCTATTCCCTTATTTTGAAAATAAGAAATGGGGTGTGCAACCTTGGAGAATCCTTCAATGGACCTCCTATAATAACCAACCATACCCATAAAAGATCTCACATCTATCACATTCTTTGGGGTTGGCCAATTCATAACGTCCTGAATCTTTTCTAGATCCATAAAACTCCTTCCTCTGAAATGACATGACTCAAATAATGTATTTCCTTTGGTAAAAATCACATTTGCTTAGATTTGCATATAACTTATGATTCCTTAACGCTTGCAAAAATATTCTCAAATGTTATTCATGCTCCTCTTCATTTAGAATAAATAATAATGTCATCCAAAAAAAAACTTATCCAAGTACTTTTCACATCCCCATCCATCATTCCAACCAACAGAGGGGAATATTTACGAATTTCATGCTTATAATTTTTTCCCCATGGGGCCATAATACAAATTTATAAATAAGAAATGTATGTGCAATTTCAAAATGCAAAACATAACAGAATTAAAACTCTATCTACACATGCATCATTCATGAATAAACATATTCATCACAATAAGAAAATCAAATTATTCCACATTCATATACAAAGAGAATACTTATCTTTAAACAAGTAGATCCAAGCAACTAGTTGTGCAAGATCATTTTCCCACCCCACCATACATATAAGCTGCAAATACCACCCCCAAGAAGGGATATGAGGCCACAAAGGTTAAGGAAACACCTATAAGCTTTTCTCTCTTATCCTATAACCCAATTGCTCTCAATGCTTAGCCCAAATTCTCATCCAAAGCTTCTACATGAATCTCACTTAGGTATCGCAGTCATGGGACTTCTTCCAATTTCCCCACACAAAACAAGGAAGGAATTTCGCTTCATTGATCCACAATAACGTTAATAAAGCTGACCCTTACAGTTCTTACTAGTGTGTGCAGTAAGAGTCCAAGCAATTTGTGGGCCTTTCAAACATTCCAGGTAGAATCAACCATGGCTTCTCAAGCATCTCGTGAGCAACAAGACTCAATGGGTAAAGGTTCCTATCTTGCCAAACCTCTGTGCTCACATACAACCATCTCCTTTCTCAAATGCCTACATTTTTTTCCTTCACAATTTGATTTTATGATTATGTTTCAATATTGTAATGGCAATGACAATGGAGAGAATAACTTGAAGAAACTCAACATAGTCCAAAATCTACATGAGGATGAGTGGTAAAATCCAAAGGAGATGAGAGAATGGTGAAGATACAACTAACATAACTTTTGACCATAGAAGAAATGACCCTTACAACTGCCATAGAAGTACATTCATCCCATGTTTTCATAATACATGACTACATGAGGGGACTTTCCTCACCAAGCTCGCACATGCATTCAATGATTTGATTTAATTATTAAAAATAATGAATTGCCTCATTTAAGGCACATGGCAGCAATTTGACGAATTCTAAGGTTGGCACTTGGCAATAGAGTATTTAATCTCTCATAGGCCCCCTTTCCTCTTCCCCTTTAATGGAACCATAGCCCCTCTAGTAGTGCTATTTACACAACCATCTTGGACTATTTTATTATTTTTCCAACATAATATTTACATAGCTTTTGAGTTAGCATAATGAGCCAACCATATGGTGCAAAGAGCAATATTTACATTATACATGCCTAGCCATTCACTAGTCAGGCCTTGGCCTTGAACTCTGCACTAGGAATCCATACTAGCATACTTACCCCATTTACATAAATTTGATTTAATACATTCCAAGTACGGTAATACCCGCATGCATAACATTAGTGCATTAGTGAGACTAAATGACACTACCGCAAACTCATAGTGCCTATAGCTTGTTCTAAAGGTTGTTTTCTATATGTATTCTTCCTTAATACTAACTTAATGGGAACCGAACCTCAAATTAATATTTGAAGATACCTTTTCCCCTCTCATTTGGTAAAAAATGTCATCATTCAAGGTATTCAGTTACTTGTAATCAATGCACAACCTAAGGGTTCCATCCTTTTTTGTTCACAAATAGCACTAGTGCTTCCCATGGAGACACACTTGGACGAATGCATTTATTTTCCAACAACTCTTGCAATCACATTTTCAGCTCTAACAATTATAGGGTACTCATTCTACAAGGTGTCCTAGACATTAGCATAGATCCTAGCACAAGATTGATTGTGAAATCAATATCCCTCTTTGGAGGAAGACTTGACTCATTAGGGAATATATCACTGAATTCTTCAAGACTTGATAGTCCTTCAACTTGGAAACTTCATTTTCTAATCCATCTATTACATAGGTTACATATAATTGACAACCTTTTCTAAAGCACTTCTTTAGTCGCAAGGCTGAAAAATTACCTAATAGAAACCATTTTTGGGATGCCATGCACTATGTTTGGGTTTCCTTCCTCATTAATGAATTCCAAAGTTTTGTTGTAGCAATAAAATTGACCTGATGAACTTCCAACCAATTCATTCCAATTTGAACATCATAAGAATCAAGTGAAAAAATATTTAAATTTTTCGATGTGAAGGGTCACTCCATCCCTGATGGACATTCCTCCACCACTTCACCAAATTTTCTTTTGGTTATAGCGTCTAGTTGGACCATGCGTGATTTATTATGCTTTCTTCTCTTTAAAGAAAAAATTTCAACAATCCTAAGAGTAACATGATTGTGAGTAGATATGGGATCAATTAGCAATGTTACCTTTAACCTCAACCATAGATGATTTATGGTCTACACGGCGGTCCTATAATGTAGCATAGATTCTAGGGACAGTCCTTGCTACATCACCCATAGTTTCAACCTCTTGGATGTTGTGAACATGCTTGGAACTCCCATTATGATGTGGACAATTTTTGAGCAAGTGGTCCTCTCCACATCTCCAACATTGAAGGGGATCCCTTAGCTTATCTCCCATAAAATTTTTGGCTTAGCATCACCATGTGATGGTTTCCTTCATTGATTCTTGACACAAAGAGGCTTGAATTCTTTCCTCCTTTTGTCAAACTTCTCCTTCTTCATGTCCTTCCAATATGCCTTTTGGAATCCTAGCTTGCTTTTGTTTTGATCACAAAATCATGTGGCCTTTCTTATAGTCTCATATAGAGTTTGAGGTTCATCAAACTCAATTTGGTCCATGTATGATAAAGGTAGTTAGAAATTGTAAATTTCGACTTTATCATCTTTGATATATTTAACATACATCATCAAATCCAAGAATTTATTTGCATCTCATCCATGGTCATTTCCCAACTTTAACTTATGGAACACCTTGATTTTATCATCATAGTACCTATAAGATTGGTACTTTTGCTGGAAGTACATTTTGAATCGCTTACAAACAATATTTCTTTCATTAATTCTATTGACTTGCCTAAGGTGATCCTTCCATATTATGCTTTTCCATTCATATTAATTATGGCCACCCTTTCCTCCATGTTTCCAGAGTAGTCATGGATTTGTAAATACATTTTCCTCCCTAGAATCCAATCCTCAACTTCTTGTCCATATCACTTCAACATAAAAGGTATGGGGTTTTACCTTATGAAATTATCCATGTGAGCTGTTCGTAAAAGTTCTCTTCCTCTTGTTCTTATGAAATGAAGAACTTGGATTGTTGGTGGAGTCCTTAGAGGAAAATGGCCCACTAGAAGAGAGTTATGGAGTAAATTTCCTTTCTCTAGACATTATCCTTGAGCTATGAGACCTCTAGTGACAATGTATCCTTGAGTTGCTCCCACTCTTATCATAATTGCTTGAGTTTTTTCCATGATTGATTCTCCTTTGAAGATTTGTCAATATTTGAATCATGGCTTCGTTTAGTTGGTTTTTCTCCTTATGAGCTTTAATTATCCTTTCATTATTGTCTCTGCAACTTTGTTACTCCAACCTTAGAGTTATCATGGTATTTGCAATATATAGAGGAGTTACTTGGTTCTAAAAACATTAGATATTTTCATTCTCAACATGTACATTTTCTACCATGGCATTTGTTGCAACTTTATAAGGGTCCCATGTATCATTCCAAGTGATAGTATTCTTGGCCTTGCCAATACCAAAGGATTTTTTATTTCACTATATTGAATGTTGTCCCCTTACTGTCATAGTTATGATATTGTATCTTCAAAAGTGTTCATATAATCACAATGGTTAGTTTTATTACATCCCTAAGAAACTTATAAAATTATTTTTCATCCATTGTGAAAACTACCCATATTGAAAATCTTTGTCAAATCAAGGTTACAAGCTCTTTTCTATTCAACTTGTAGGAATATTTGAAGTACTTATTCAAAATCACATCATGTACATTTGTTCCCCTATGGATCAACTTTCCAATCACTATAACCATGCTCGGTTCTAATTTCATAGATACAAGTTACATCCCTTCAAAATTACTAGATTTGCCTAGTTCTGCACTTTTCCATGTAGGTGCATTTAGTCTCTTAGACCAAGTTCAACAACCTATAGGAAAAAATATAGGGATAACTAGAAAAATTTGTATTGGGTGATTATAATACCAATGATAGGGATTTTGAATGTAATTTCCAAAAAGTACAAATATTTATTATTGAAAGATGATTATTACAAAGAGATTGAGCGACATTAAATACAATGGAAGAGGCACATCTGAATGGCGTGTCTTTCTAATGCCAACATTTAACTAATAATAACAACTAATAATATTTAAATTATTTAATTTACTAATTACTCTAGTTCCATTACAATTCATCCCTCTCTGAGATACTTCGTCCACAAAGTATTGGTAAGTTTTCCCAAGTAGCTTCTTCATATGGCAAGTTTTTCCACTTAACAAGGAATTCATTAACGGATCTGGAACGAAGTGTTTTGGTTTTAATATCTAGTATGCATTTTAGTTCTAGCGCTAATTTTCCTTCATAATCTAGCATAGGTAATTCTGTTTGTATGTGATTCATTGGACCCAATTTCTTTCTTAAAGTAGGACACATGAAAAACGTCATGTATTTTCCCTTTATTTGGTATGTCCAAAGCATAAGCCACTTGTCCTACTCGCTTTCATACTTGATATGGACCATAAAACTCCGGGGGAAAGTTTATGATTTTTGAAGTTTTTAAGTGAAGTTTGTTTGTATGGTTGGAGTCGAACAAACACCCAATCACCTATTTTGAATTCTTGTTCAGTTCTTTTTGTGTCGACTTGTTGCTTCATGTGGTTTCTTTCTTGTTCAATATGAATCTTCAAAATACAGTTGACCTCATCGGATGTCACTAGATAGTCTTTCACTGTTGAAACTTTGAAAATGTTGATAACATATTCCTTAGCCATAAGAGGAAGATACCCATATAAGGCTTCAAAAGGACATTTTTTTCATTGTATGATACGTACTATTGTACCACCACTCTGCAAGGTGGATCCAATGTACCCATTGAGTCTGGTGGTCATTCACAAAAATCCTAAGGTATCCTTAAAGACATTTATTTATGACTTCAATTTGTCCATCTGTTTGGGGATGGTAAGAGGTACTCATAGTTAATGAAGTCCCAACTTGGTGGAACAATTCATTCCAAAGGTTTCTGGTAAATTTGGGGTCCCTGTCACTAACAATAACTTTGGGAAACCCATGGAGCTTAAATATATTCTTCACATAACTATCTGCGACTTGGATAGCCTTTGCTTTTGATGAAATACTAATGAAGTGAACGTATTTTTTTAATCTGTCAATGACTATGACTATGTTATTGTTTCCTTTTGATGTAGGAATACCGATGATAAAATCCATGGCTATCTTTGACCATTTCTAGGATGGGATATGTAGGGGTTGGAAAATCCCAGGAGGAGCCAATGTTTCAAACTTTTGCCTTTGACAAGCATCACATTCAACCACATATTTTTGGATATCAGTCTTCATTCCCTTCCAGAAGAGGGATTGACATATATTGTGGTATGTTTTAAAGAATCCAACATGACCAGCTGTTGGAGAATCATGGTTCTTCTTTAAGACATGAGTTTTAAATTTTGACGAATTAGGTAAATATATCTTTTGTTTGTACCATTGTATGTCTTTCTCCCATGAGTATGTGGAGTTTGTTTCCTTTTTGATTTCAACTTCTTCAATTAGTTTCCTTATCTCTGGGTCTTTCACATACTCAGTTTGGACTTTTGAAATCCATTCAAGAATAATTAAGGAAATGGTGCATAGTAAAGCATCACATTCATGCTTCCTTGATAAGCTATATGCGACCACATTTTTATTACCCTTTTTATACAAAACGTCAAAATAAAAAACTTGGATTTTGCTCAACCATTTATGTTGTTTTGGAGAGAGATTTTTCTGGGTTAGGAAATACTTTTGGTTGTTGTGGTCTGTTTTAACAAAAAAATTTGCCCCCAACAATTATTTCTTCCACTTAACCAGGACATGCATTATTGCTAACATCACTTTGTCATAAGTTGACTTTGTTTGCTTAGTTTGGACTTCTGAAATCCATTCAAGAATAACGAAGGAAATGGTGCATAGTAAAGAATCACATTCATGCTTCCTTGATAAGCTATTTGCTACCACATTTTTATTACCCTTTTTATACAAAACGTCAAAATAAAAAACTTGGATTTTGCTCACCCATTTTTGTTGTTCTAGAGAGATATTTTTTTGGGTTAGGAAATACTTCAGGTTGTTGTGGTCTGTTTAACAAGAAATTTTGCCCCCAACAAATATTGCTTCTAATTAACCAGGGCATGCATTATTTCCAACATCTCTTTGTCATAAGTTGACTTTATTTCCTCACTTGGTTTTAACTTCCAACTTTTAAAGGCGATGTGATGTTTATCTTGCATGAGCATGGTTCCTACACCTGTCCCTGAAGCATCACATTTAAGGATAAATGTTTTTGAGAAACTTGGGATGGTTAGTAATGGAGTGAATGTCATAAGAGTTTTCAACTTTTCAAAACAAGTTTATGCATCTCGATCCCATTTGAAAGCATCCCTTTTTAATAGTGATGTTTAGGGTACCATAATTTGTGCGTAGTTGCGAAAAAATATTCTATAACAACCTTCCACACCAAGAAATCCCCTTAACGATGTGATTGATTTGGGGGAAGACCACTCAATTATTCCCACAACTTTCTTGGGATCGGCCTTGATGCCTTCGACTGACACAATATGCCCCAAAAATTTGATTTCTTTTTTCCCAAAACTACATTTTGATTTGTTGTCGCAGAACTTATATTATTCTAGAAGCTTCAATACTGTCTCTAGGTGTTTGAGGTGTGAGTTACAGTTTTTTCTATAAACAAGGATATCGTCAAAGAAAACCAGCACGAACTTCCTTAGGTATGGATGAAACAATTCATTCATTACTGATTGAAATGTTATAGGAGCATTGGATAATCCAAACAACATTACTTGGAATTCGTACAAGCCTTCATTGGTACAAAAAGTAGTTTTGGGAGACCTTCTCGAATTTGTATTTGGTAATATCCTGATTTTAGGTATAATTTAGAAAAATACTTTGCACCATGTAGCTCATCCAACAATTCGTTGACTAAGGGAATGTGGAATTTATCTTTTATGGCGACTTTGTTTAACGCTCGATAATCAATGCAAAGTCTTTATAATCCATCCTTCTTCCTAACAAGTATGTCTGGCATAGAGAAAGGACTCTTACTACATGTGATTACACCAACATCTAATAATTATTGTACCATTCATTCGATCTCTTACTTGTTTATGTGAGATTTCCTGTAGGAATTTTTTATAATTGGAGCTGTTATTGACATTAAATCTATGATGTGATCCCTAGAACTTGGGGGGGGGGGAGGCCATGAGGAGGTATTTGTAAAATGTCACTATGTTCCCCGAGAAGTTGTTATGATTCCATTGGATCAATATTTTGATTCTCATAGATTTCCCCTTCCATAACATAGCAATGTAAGACGAAAGCTTGAGCTTGCTTTTTTATCATTTTTTCCATCTTATTGGATGAGATGATTTGGGGAGGGTGGAAGTTGAAACCATAAAGATTGTACTTTCTCCCATTTTCATAGAATCTTATAAACTGTTCTTGTAGATTTAATCCTATTGTACCTAGTGTTTCCAACCATTGGACTCCTAGGAAAATGTCAACCCCTCTAATTTCCATAGTATACATCGACGATATTAACTAGTAGTCCTTAACAACTAGCTCTACTTTATGGAATTTCCCATCACACGAGGTGGTTTTGTTCCCTAGTATTGATACTTGGAAGTTGGAGGTAGGGTAGCTAAACCCTATGGGGACTGGAGGGATGGTATGAATATTGCAGAAGGGTGGGTGACAATGGTAATGGGTGGAAGGGTGGTATGGAGTGTGCAAGGGGGAGGAATGGGATGTTGAGGACAATGTAGGGGTTATGTGAAGGAGAACACAAAGAGCAATGGGAGAAAGGGGGAAGAGAGAGACACATGGAGGAATGTAGGGATGAGAGCGTAGAGGAGTAGTGTGAGCATGCTGAGTAGAGGGTTGGACGTGGATGCGTACGAGGAGGTGTGAAGGGGTTGTGAGGGTGATTGTGGGGGGAAACAACGAAGGGAGGAGGGGAAGATTCGACTGAATGACACGATGGGTGTAGCTATGTGGAGACTAGTGCATATTGATAAGGAGAATGGAATGTGTAGAAGACTAAGACACCAAGAATGCTCTCTCTGATACCAACTTGGAATGTAGTTTCCAAAAAGGATAAATATTTATTATTGAATGATCATTTTTACAAAGAGATTAAGTGACATTAAATACAAGGGAAGAGATACATTTGAATGGCATGTCTTTCTAATGCCGACTTTTAACTAATAATAATAACAAATAATATTTAAATTATTTAATTTACTAATTTACTCTAGTTCCATTTCATGATTACTCAACAACTTTTAGATCTTTGATATGATTTCCCAATCAATTTCTATAATCTTTTGGATTAATACTTTTGATTTTTATACTTCTTTAAAACTTAGATTGTTTTTTATCGATACTTTATTATATGTTAANTTAGCATGGCATGACATGTGGGTACTGAGTGGAAGTGGTGTCTTACACGCCATACATGATTTTTGCATGTCATCTAGATCACCACCCTACTTGTTAGGTCATGCCCTCTTCTTCTTTTCCACTTTATTCTTTATTAAATGCTTTGTGGGCCACCCTAGTACCCTCCTTTTCCTTTAGATTATCCACATGGAATGAGTTTATAGGTTGATGTGACTAGGGGTCCATCTCAACCATCCAATTATTAGTGCACATGTTCCCTTGGGCATGATCAAGATCTACACCCTAGATCAACTATGGAGCATGAGGGTGCATGCCTTTTTCACCCGACTCCAACTTCCATAATCCACTTATCACCTTGGTGTTAGGATTTATAATCCTCCCTTTTCCAAACTAGTCTGTTAGATTATATTTTACTAACTTAGGGTTCATTTAGTTATTATTGGGTCCACTAGTACCATTGGGTCCACTTGGGCTAATGGGTACACATGTACCATTCACTAGAGTGCGGGGAACACAGATAGAGATTAACTGCAACTGACTACCACTGCACCTTCATGCATCAGTTTATGCACCTCCTAGACCAATCCATACAACTTAGGAGCCACTGGGAGTGCTGACACCAACCTCCTTCAGTTGTTGGTAGTTGGTGACTAGTCAAGATAAGTTATGCTTCAGTTACATTCATTTAGATGTCCTCCAGTTCAGTTAGCGCCGGTATTGCATGGCTGCATGTGGGTAGGCACCTATTCTCACCTACCACATCAGTTAGACTAGTTTAACTAATTGTAACTGATTGAGAGACTGAATTAGATAACCGGAGTTAGCTAGTTAGCTCCAATAGTGACTTAGACACTTCTAGTTAGCCATGCAGTCAAATTGAGTTGGTAGATTTGAATCATATCCACATGATTCAAATTCTCCTTTATGTAACACTATTGTATATTGCTGGAATTAATGAAGTTTATACTATAATTATACTGAGAAATACTTATATGTTTCCAGTGAAATTTGTCTTGTTCAGCGTGTATTATTCATTCCATTACACTGCATAATAATACAATCTAATTGCACTCATTTCCTGAATATCAGTGGCAGAATAATTGATACATGGTATCAAAGACTCCTCAAGAAAGCAACAATTCTGTCCATTCTCCATTGTACACCAGAAGCAACTGGGTTTCCACATAAGTCCCACAAAGTGTGGATTGCTAGATCTGGATTCCTTCAGAGAAGTCTCGATAGGGGTGACAAAACCTGAGAAATTTTACATGTCGAGATGGAAGGATTGATTCTGATATAGTGTGAATTGTTTTTGTGTTTGCAATGTTTTCTTACAGGTGCTACATATCTTGATTGAGGAAATTGTCTGTTCAGAAGGATAATTGATGGATTCTTAAGCTTTCTTACCCCGCATCCTAACACCCTTCAACTATGTTGATTGGAGGGAAGATATGCAGGTCTCCTTGTGCAAGCTTAGCCTGTACAATATTACCATGGGCTGAGAGATAGAACCTCATCATGCTACTGAGAAAAAAAGTTCTTGAACTGGTTGGATGAATCATTTGGCTTCCTTTGTGCTCACATCTCCAGGGATATCCTCTTTCATCTTGAAGGATTTAAGACTCCCAAAGAAGCTTGGGAGAAGCTTGAATTTTTGTTTGGAAAGCAAGATGAGCTTTGGGGACACATCTTGGAGAATAAGCTGATAGCCTTACAACCCAACAGTTTCGAGAATATCCAACAATTTTTTACAAAATTCAAGTCTCTTGCACTTCAATGCAAGCAGTGCATAATAGAGAGGAAGGATGAGCAACTTGTTCTCTCAGTGCTTAACAAAATTGGTTATGAGTATTCTGTCTTCGTCTCTACCTTCCATTCCAGAAGATATTCCATCCCCAATTGGAATATGCCTTCACTTGACAGCTTTGCAGATTCTTTAATACATGAGCATGACAGGTTGATCCAAATGGGAGTCCTCCAAAATTCCAAGAACCAAGCTCTTATGATGCCAGAATCTACCAATGCAGAAGATAAAGGGAAGCACAATGGGAAGAAGCCTAAATCATCTTATTTGAAACCAAAAGAGAGTCAAAATTCTTCCAAAGGAGCTTCGGGATCCAAGAAGAAAAAAAAGTTTGAAAAGACAAAGTGTCCTTATTGTATGAGGGGATTTCATCCTGAAAACCAGTGCATGAAGAAGCTAATAGACCAATTGTCCCCCTCCTTGAACAAAACAACATTGTTCTTCCACATGGAGCAAATAATTCTGATGTTGGACCAAAGGTAGAAGATCATGAGAGGTGCCATGCCTTGAAGGCTGGTCTTACTCAGTCGACAACTTAATTGATTTATTCTGGAGCATCCAACCACATGGTTGCCTCCAAGGAATCCTTCTCCACCGTCACACTATCAGGAGCACCTAGAATTCACATGGGAGATGACTCCCAAATTCCAGTTGTTGGGAGAGGTTCAATTAAAATCCAGCATAGTGAGTTCAAGAATGTTCTCTATGTGCCATCTCTTGCAACAAACTTGTTGTATGTCTATTAGATGACCCATATAGGATCTCCCAAGAGAGTTACATTTGACTCTGACTCAGTTGAAATCATAGAAAAAGCTACTGTAAAGATCATAGTGAAAGGTATTGCTAATCATGCCACTAAGGCTTATGAGTTCTCACATTTTTTCCTGTCTCACCTCATACAACTATATTGACTCATGCTAACAACACCAGTAAGATATGGCATGAGAGATTTGGGAATATCAATTTCAAATATCTCCAACAACTCCACAATGATAAAATGGTTGAAGGTTTGCCTCTCATCCAAACTTCCGATGGAGTATGTCCTATTTGCTTGGTAGGTAAGCATCCAGAGAAGAGGTATGAAGTTGGGAAGGCACATAGGGCTGCCTCTATACTTGATTTGATACATAATGATGTGGCAGGACCAATGCCCACAACATCAATTAATGGTTGCAGGTATTTCCTACTTTTATTGATGATTGTTCTAGGTTCTGTTGGATATACTTCATGAAACATAAATCAGAATTTTTTGAAAATTTTAAAGTTTTTAAAGATATGGTTGAGAATAGTTTCAGGAAAAAGATTGAGTCCATAAGATATGATAAGGGAGGTGAATACATTAAAATATATTTCCAACATTATTTTGAATCAGAGGGGATTCGAATGGAACACTCAGTTCCATACACACCACATCATAATGGTGTGGTAGAGAGGAAAAATAGATCACTGAAGGAGATGGCAACATGTCTTCTCCATGCCAAGAATCTTCCTCCTTCTCTTTGGGAAGAAGCTGTAAACTGTGCTTCATACATACAAAACAGAGTGCCTCATAAATCAGTGGTTGGGGCCACTCCATTTGAATCATTGCATGGGAATAAGCCCAATGTCTCTCACTTGAGAGTTTTTGGTTCCAAATCTTGGGCCAGAATACCCATTGATAAGGGAAAGGCCTTCCAAGCCCAAAGTGGCGAATGCATTTGCTGGGATATGCAAAGGATGCAAAATTGTACAAGTTGATGGAGGTTGCAACTAGGAAATGCTTCATTGAGCGTAGTGTTCATTTTGAAGAAGATCAGTTGTTTGATCCACCACCATCCAAAGCATAAGAGAGTATAACCACTCTTCCACTAACTTTTGATGATGATGATTTGTTACATGTTTCAGATTTAAATGAAGAGGATCAAGATCAACATGATCCTAGTATTGAGTTTGAACCTCATGAGATTCTAGATCTAGATCCATCATCCATTCCAAACCAAAGGCCTAAGCCTAGATGGGATTAAAATCTCATTGTTGCAGCTAGGCCGATGGTGTTGGGAATCCATAAGACAAAAGGAGAACAAGGTCCCAGTATCAGAATGAGCATGTTGCTCTCTCTCTCACAGATTCGCTCCCTATAGAGTGGTGCAACAAGGTTCCAGGAAGGTGCTACATGATGACAGTGAATGATCAACTACTTGGCCCACATAAGAAGAAAATTCATATTGATAAACTACTTGGACCACAGAAGAAGAAAATTGATCATTCTCTATCTCTTCCATACAGAATAAACACATACAACATCCATTAGATTAGAAGGACATTGAGAGGTTCACCTAGACAACTTCAGGATGTTGCTACATAGAAGAACCATGCCGCTACAAATCGTAGCAGAGTTTTTGTAAGTTATTTCCTAAGGAGGAATTTTCTTTTCTTCTAAAAATAGCTTGTATTTCCTGTTCTTGCTTATTTGGGGGGGGGGTCCCATGAGGTTTTCCCCTATTTTCTCGGTTTATTAAGCAACATTTTTTAATTCTTTTAAGTTGTATATGGGTGAATTTTGGCCTTGTTGCCAGGGCCCGCAGTTGTCCAAGTTAGGATTAAGGGGGGGGGGTGTTAGGATTTATAATCCTCCCTTGTCCAAACTAGTCTATTGGATTATATTTTCCTAACTTATGAGTCATTTCGTTATTATTGGGTCCACTAGTACCATTGGGTCCACTTGGGCTAATGGGGCCACCTGTACCAGTCACTAGAGTGTGGGGAACACAGATAGAGGTTAATTTCAACTAACTGCACCTTCATGCATTAGTTTATGCACCTCCTATACCGGTCCCTACAATTTAGGAACCACTAGGAGTGCCGACACCAACCTCCTTTAGTTCTTGGTAGTTGGTGACTAGTCAAGCTAAGTTATGCGTCAGTTACATTCATTTAGATGTCCTCTAGTTAAGTTAGTGCCAATCTTGGATGGATGCATGTGGGTAGGATCCTATTCTCACCTACTTCTCACCTACCACATCAGTTATAATAGTTTAACTGATTATAATTGATTGAGAGACTGGATTAGACAACTGGAGTTAGCTAGTTAGCTCCGATAGTGACTTAGGAACTTCTAGTTAACCATGCAGTTAGATTTATTTGGTATATTCGAATCATATCCACATGGTTTGAATTCTCATTTATGTAACACTATTGTATACTGCTGGAATTATTGAATTTTATAACGTAATTATACTGAGCAATACTTTACCCATTTCCGATGAAATTTGTCTTGTTCATTATTATTCATTGCATTACACTGCATAATAATACGATCTAATTGCACTCATTGCATGAAGATCAATGGCACAATAATTCAAATACTTGGGGGTGCACACATCACCTCCTCATCCACTACGAAACTTGAAATATTGCCTTTTGAAAATTCCTTCTCAACTCCTATAAACCACTTATCTATCATGGGGCTTGATCTTGCCTTCGTAGCCTTGGATCCTCTATAAAGCTGACACTTGGCATAATAAGGTAGCTTGTTGTGATAGGGAGTCCCATCTTCATCCTTATCCGTATGGTTTTTCCATGCTCGATCTAGATCAATATTCCAGATTTATTATGAGGGTTTAACATGCACATGGTTTGATTTCCTCCCCAACTCTTGTAAACTAGAAAAATGCCCTATGACATGTATCATGCTTGGGTTCTCTACAAGAGTTTGTAAATCACTTTGCAATACTACCCACTCAACTCTTGTAAACGATTTTTTTTCATGGTGGTCTTAGTTCCACCTCATAGTTTCCACCTGAGCACCACCTAGCCCTTGCTGTAACTATTATTTGTTCATCCAACCTACTTGATCCTCCACTTCATATTTCCTGCCCACATGGGATCTATGGGGTCCACATCAAAATTTGACTAAAAATTCAAATTTTACATTAACATGTAATTTGATTTTTGTAGCATACAACTATTATATATTTTTCTTAGAGGCATGCCATTCAACATTTTGGCTGTAACTCAAATTTCTTCCTATAAGAATTGATTTTGGTCCACATAGGTTCGATGTTGCAACTGAGAGATTTGATACCACTATGTGGCATCTCTACCTATCGTTCTGATTCTAGAATATGGTAAATATGGATTTCACTTTTCTTAATTTCACCCCATGGAGCCATAATTGACATTTAGAACTATTTTAAGCCTCCCACGGGCAACATAAAACAATAAATGCATGAGTGATAACATGAATATAAAACACAATAGAATTGACAACTATAATTCATATGCACAATATGCATAAATCCTCATATTCATAACAATACGTAAATAAAATCATTACACATTTATACAGGACCAAGAATACTTATATTTTGATAAAGGAAGATCAAACCACTAATTGATTAACATCAATTTTCCACCCAACCATATGTATTAGCTGCAGATACCACCCCCAAGCCAAGATATAAGTCCACCATGTAAGGACCAAGGCTGGTCCCTATATTCATACTACTAATCTATCAGTTTAATAATTTATCATTTTGTCATGTCTTCATTTTTGCTAAGTTATACATGTTATATTTAGTACATCTATGAAAATTTTGTTATGTTTTGTTTAGGATTTCTCATCATGCAATTGTAAATCAAATATAATTATTGTAGGTATAAACCAAATACATAGGCTTATAGTTTGATTTAATTTTCAACATCATCTAGTTCTGAGTAGTTATAGGATAGAGGAATAATATAGCATGACCATTACAGTCTATAACTTTCAAAACTTAGAAATTGAAATACTTAATCATAAAATGCCTATAAGATTAGTAGTTTCTCCTTGCAAGCTTTTTCCTTGCACTGCAGGCTCTAGTAACTAAAAACTCAACTGCCCAAGTATATTTTCCACCCTCCCAACAAGGAACAACCTCGCTGACTCCGTAGCTCCAAGAAACAATGTTTGTTGGATCGTCATGCCCAAAACCTGAGTACAACCAGTCCAACTAGTGCTATGAATTTTCCCAAATCAATGAAAGACATACCTTCTCTGCTGAATTTCCAAATTGTATCAATCCCCCAATAATGTCTATCTCGCTTCTCATATATATATCTTCTTTACTAACTCTCCTCCCAATATTTCACTACCCCTATCTCTTTATTAATATCTTTAATGTCAGAATTCCCCTGTCAGATTCATTCAGAACTCCAACAACAATAAAATATTTTGTTACTTATTACTATGGTTACATATCACCAACAAACTTAAATTAATTAATTAAATGACCACCTTCAATCTCCACCTACATTCTGACATATTTAATAATATATCTACATCATAATTCATGACACACTTAGCAATTCAAATCAATTAAATGACCACTGTCTACCTTCAACTAAATTATGACATGTATATTATTTAATAATACAACTAATTCATAAATTATAACATACAAAGTAATTCAAATCAATTAAAAGACCATCATCAACCTTCACCTAAGTTCTGACATATCTATTATTTTATAATACAATTAATTCATAATTTATGACCTACCCTATTATTAATCAATGTAATTCAACATAGTTATGACCTAAATACTATTTAATAATATGACTAAATCATATTCATACAATATTAAATAATATAATTCAAGTCATTATCAAACAAGTCATTTAATTTATAATTAAAATATTAATTAATAATTATAAACTAATTAACGCATACTATTTCAAGCTCTAGTTTATCATTTGTTTAATGACGAACCACAATCAATAATCAATCTTAGCCAAGATTACTTACCATTAATTAATAACTTGACGTAATTGTATCAACTTATAACTAAATACATAGTAGTAATTATAATGTGATTATTCACAACCACAAACGCATTAAAGCCCAATTTTAATAGTATAATAGATAATCCACATAAGAAAATAAAGACGAGCTATGTAAGCGTAGCTACTGTTTACATACTTCATGTAGGTACACTAATAGTACTCGAACTCACATAACACGTAATCACACAAGTTATTATCCACTAATGCCTACTTAAATACAAATTTCCAATGTCTAATAATTTACTAACTTAGATAATAATAACTCATATAAACCACGCAATGTACTTAGTTACCATACAATAATCAATCAAAGATTTTCAACACACACATAGTTAAGTAAGTTTCTCTCTACAAATTCAATGGCATTCCTATCTACCTACTTCATTCTATCTAATTCACAACTAACTTTCTCATCCTGTCCTTCCTCTATTGGACTATCATGGAGCATCAACTATATTGACTAAATTCTAGATAGAACCCATAAACAGAAGTGTCGTCTGCATCGACCAAGATTCCCTGACAGTCATCCACTATTCATCATTGCACACCTCGGGGAGAGCGCCATAGCACAACCCTCCCATGACTCTGAGTTTCAAAGGATAAACGGTGGATAATACCTCCACCCCTCCTATGGAACAAGGGACTATGTATACATTGACACAATGACTGCATTGCAATGGTTGTTCTTAGGTTTTGTTATTGAATAACCAATTTGGCTAGTTTCCTAGAACCATGCACCTTTCCAAACATCATAAATATAAACTAGTATTCATACAAACGAATAATACTTCACTTGTGTACCATTTCTCTTTTGGAATTCATGACACCGATGTGCTTCCACTTCGTAGGATCCAACTACCACTTAGCTCTTTTAAACTTGTAGGTTAGTCTTCAAATACGAGATCATGCAATATTGTGCAATCATTGACATGTATAAATATTTCATTAGTAATGAACAATAATGCAAGTCATTTTTCTATGTACCATGCTATTGGTATCATATTCATGCATTCAACATATAATTTTAACTTGGTATCCACGTATCCATCATCTATTGGTTTTGCATGCTAGAGACACAATTAAAATACGACAATGATTCATAATATTGACATCACACACACACATTATATATATATACAACTTCCGCAAATAATAAATCCATATGTCCACAATGTTAGTGTACTTATGAAGTTCCACAATAATAAGCAAATACAACATGTAATTACAGTTCAAAAGAGAAAGTCAAAATTGAGCATTACATACACCCACCCTTTGTAACACAACCAACCTAGGTCACAGGTAAAGAAGGGTACAAGGGCTCTCTTAAGGTAGAGAAGGTTGGTTTTCTGATTTTAGCATAGTGGGAATGTTTATTGAAAAGAAATTGGTAATTGGTAATTAATTTAAAACTTATTGGTTAACTAGTAAAAAACGACACTTATTCAACTTAGCTAGAATTTTGCACATAGTTTCATGACATAGTTTTAAAATCAACTACAATATATAAACCCAAATGGGTGACTTGATTTGGGGCTTCCATATACATCCATATGGAAGTCCATATCAGTCCTATAATCACTGATAAAAACTTAAACAAAGCATGATATTGACATCTCATTCTATCAATGATAATTGTACTAAAATCCTACTAAAAAACAAGATAACTACTAACCAATTTATTTCTTATAAACCAATACAAAACCATGGGAAAATATGATATGTGACATCCATATATGGCCATATGAATGGCCATGGTCATATTTCCTAATTCATCATACAATATACATGTCAAATTACAGATTACTAGGTTTAGGGAAACACATACCTTCTCAGAGTTGTCAATCCAACATTAAAGTTAGTAACACTATAATCCTACCATTTACTTAAGCAATATGAGTACCAAATAAGCCTTTAAGATACATGTTAATAATCATACATAAAATATTAGAAGGTCATAAGTACTTATCATACACAACTGATAATAACATGACAATTTTCCTGCTAATCGTAGATCTCTACTTGGCATATGTTTTCCCACCGAAAGCTCACCCCCGAGCTAAGGTCCTAGAATCTCACACAAGAAGGTCTCTTCTAGGAAGGACACTAATGGATGGTGCAATTTATTTCTTAGGATTGTCCCCCTTTCCCAGAAAGGAAAGAAATGATAGGTCTTAGGATTGTCCCCCTCTCCCATAGCACCACTATCACAAAATATATAGCTCACTTTCCAAAATTGTCCCCCTTTTCTGCAAGACGAGCATAACAAAAAATGATATAACCACACAACATTTTCCCCTCTCGTGATGGATAATATCGCTGATATGACAACACTTTCGACCTCCTAATTCAACTCGAATCTCTACTAGAAAATACGAAACAAGAGAACAACTAGGCCTATATACCTGTTCTGGATTGTCCCCCTCTCCCTAAGGCTCTTGCACAACTAGGACGATATTTCCAAACAGAATTGTACCCCTCTCATATTGGATCATCTCAATGAAACAATAACACTTCCGACCTCCCAGGCCAAAGCATAGACTCGAAACTCCACTTGAGTATTCAAAACAAATGAGAAACATTTCTCCTAACACCATAAATCGATTCCCTACTCGATCATTCACATCACATGGGAAATAATGCCACAGACACCCTTTGGATCCCTACAAGGGTATTCAAAATAAATGAAGAATTGGTATCCAAGACCAATAGAATGGCCTACCAGATCGTCCAAGATTTGCAAGCGAAATTCACTGCAAAATTGTGCAAGTATAATGGCTAAATCTCCCTCTAGAATTTGTAACCCAACCAAAGACATGCTATGTTATGCTCCTAGACCTGCATAAACATGAATGACCAACCTCCTGATGAATCACTCTTACCTCCAAGAGTTTGACTCTCTATCACCGAGGAAGGACTCCCAAATCACTAGGGCTTGTTAACCCAAAAAATACCATGATTAGCTCTACATGACCTACACCACACAAAGACATCTATTTCATTACCATCATTGACCCCCATACCCTTGTAAAGGCTCAAAAACACCAAAAAGGGCTTAAAAACCCATAAAAGAGCCTAAATAGCTCTTAAAGGGGCTAAAACCTCCAAAAGGGGCTAAAACCCCTAAAAGGAGCTTAAAAATCCTAAAGGAGCTAAAGAATGGCCGAAAAGGGCTTAAAATCCAAAAAATGGGCTAAATCCTTAACCAAGGGCTTAAAACCCTAAAAATCAGAAAAAGCTATAAATACAAGGGTGGGGGTCACTCTTAAAACATTCCTCATTTTCCTATCGTTACTTTGCCCGTGTGAGTGCCTTGAGACCCATCTCTCTCAAGCCATTCACCTCTCTTGCTCACTTACTCCATTAGCTAAATCCCATTCCATAGAGAGGTAGCTTCCAACTAGGGCATGGTGGCCCATTTCATCAAAATCAGAAGGTATAATGTGTGTTTCTTCTTATTAGCTTAGTTTTTTACTAACATTTTCATTGCAGTTCTCCATTGATTACTTGTTGTCATTTGTTCATTTTTCTAACATGTTTATTGTAGGGTTTTGTATGGTTCACTAAACCTTTCCTGTAGGTTTCTCTTCCATCCACAGAGACCCTATCCTTCCGTCCTATAGATGGAAGGTAGCCATTTCTACTCGTAGCTAGGGTGAAATCCCTACTACAGATTGGCGACCATACTAGGTCGATCCCAAAGGATCCCTGGGTTTTTACAGTTTATTTCCAGTTTTTTGTTAACCTGTTTATATTTCTGTTGATTTCTAGTTTAGATCTCTATTTTTGTCATTAGTATTGCTGGTCGAGCCCCCTTAGGGCCAACCTAAGCCCATTCGACCACAATACCTGTTACTGTCGGCCGTTCCCAGCTCCTTGTTAAAAAGTTTTCACTTTACGGGCTGGATCACTCCTATTGGGATGAAAAGAGCGACCCAGTCGCTCATTTAGCCCCGAAAGGAGCGAATTCACTCCTAGGAGCCCGATCGCGCATGTTTTTGGTTTTTGGGTGAACCCCTCGCCTATTTTGGGAAAAAACCAACGACCCCCTCGCTAAATTTGCCTCGAAAAGTGAAGCAATCAGCTTCACGACATGAAATCCATATTTAAATAATAATTTATGACATATATTGAAGATGATGAATATTACAATTGGTACTCGCCTTTATAGGCTTGAGTGTCTACAACAAAAGGTCACACCCTTTCAGATACTAGTTAACTAATTTTACTTAATATTTGTTACATTGCCACTCCCTTTAAGGGAGCTTTGTCCTCAAAGCTATTTAGAGAAAGATGTAGTTGTCAAAATTGTTCAGATTCCCATGTGGCATCTTCCTCTGGGAGGTTTTTCCATTTTATAAGGTACTCTTTAATTACTCTCATCCTTAATCTTCTTTCTCTGGTAGTAATGATATATTTTGGTTCAAAAATAATTCTTCCTTTATCATCTAACATGGGAAGTAGTGTTTGTGCCTGTTGGTGTTGACCTATCATCCTTTTTAAGCATGGAACATGGAAGACATTGTGGACATGGCTTGATTTTGGTAGTTCCAATGCATATGCCACGTGTCTGATCTTCTTATTGATTTGATATGGGCCATAAAATTGTGGAGCTAATTTATTCTTTCCACTTTTTTTTAGTGACAATTGTTTATAGGGTTGTAATCATACAAATACCCAATCTCCAACTTCAAATTCTCTTTCTGTTTGATGTCGATCTGCTTGTTGCTTCATTCTAGTCCTTGCAGTGTCTAGATTCTCTTTAAGTATTTGTATGACCTTTTGATTTTCTTCTAAATGGTCTTTTACTGAGGTAGTCCTTGCTTGGTTGGTAATGATATCCTTCCATTTTGGGGGTGCATATCCATAGAGGGCTTGAAAAGGTGTCATTTTTGCTAATGCGTGATAAGTAGAATCATACCACCATTCTGCAAGATGTAACCATTGAACCCATTTATTTTGTTTGTCAGTTACGAAGCAACGAAGGTAGGTCTCTAAGCATTTGTTGACGACTTTTTCCTGGCCATTTGTCTGAGGATGATGAGATGAGCTCATGTTAAATGTCGTTCCAATTTGCTTGCAGATTCTCTCCAAAAAGTATCTTTAAATTTGGCATCCCTATCACTCACGATAATCTTGGGGAAGCCATGTAACTTGTAGATATTTTTACATAAGGATTCTGTGGTTTCCTTTGTAGAATCAGTTCTCTTTACTCCTCTAAAATGTGCATATTTGGTTAACCTGTCTACTACTACTAGTATTTTGTCTTTCCCATTTGATATGGGTAGACCTTCAATGAAATCCATAGAAATTTCCTCCCACTTATGGTTTGGAATATGCAATGGATGGAGTAACCCGGGACTTGATATATTCTCTGCTTTATTTCTCTGACAAGTGTCACACTTTGCAACATACTTGTGAATGTTGACGTTCATACCTTTCCAGAAAAATGATTGCCTTGCATTATAGTAGGTTTTATAAAATCCTACATGTCCCGTGGCTGGGTAGTCATGTGATTCTTTACATACCTTGGTATTAAACTTAGAGTTTGCACTTAAGTAGATTCGTCCTTTGTACCATAAGAGGTCATTTTTCCATTCAAACTTTGGATACTGATTTATGTTGTTAATTATGGAGCAAACCTTTGCATTCTTAGCATATTCGGTTCAAATTTCGTCCAAGAATTCTGGGACTACCATTGATACAACATAGACTTGTACCTCGTCATCTTTCCTTGATAGGGTGTCAACTACTACATTGTCCTTCCCCTTTTTATGTAAAATGTCCATATCGAAGGTAGAGATCTTTTCGATCCACTTTTGTTGTTCATTCATTAACGTCTTTTGCTGTAATAAGTGTTGTAGACTATTGTGGTCTGTTCAAATTAGGAACTTGCTTCCCAATAGATATTTTCACCATTTAGTTAACACATGCATGATGGCAAGCATTTCCTTGTTGTAGGTAGACTGTAGGAATTCTCTTTTGTTCAACTTCCTACTTTCAAAAGCGATTGGATGACCTCCTTGCATTAGCACAGCTCCTATCCCAAATCCTGAAGCATCACATTCAATTACAAATGGTTTTGAAAAATTAGGTGTTGCTAGAACGAGAGTTGAAGACATAATTTGTTTCAGTGTTTCAAAGAATTTTCTTGCTTCATAATCCCATAGAAAGGAATTCCTTTTTAGGAGATTTGTTAGCAGAGCAGTGACATGTGCATAGTTCTTGATGAATCTTTGATAGTAACCTGTTAATCCCAAAAATCCTCGTAATTTTGAAACATTCTTGGGTTGGGGTCACTCCTTCATCGCTTGGATATTCCTTGGGTCCACCTTAACTTCTTCCTTTGATATTATATGACCGAGATACTCTACTTCTTGCTTCCCAAATGTGCATTTTGACTTCTTTGCACAGAACTGGTTTTCCTTCAAAAGAGATAGAACATTTTCTAGTTGCTTCAAATGTTCTTTCCACGTCTTGCTATATATAAGGATGTCATTGAAGAATACTAACACAAATTTCCTTAAGTAGGGCTTAAATAGTTCATTCATAGTTTCTTGGAATGTGGCAGGGGCATTAGTTAACCCAAAAGGCATTAGTTTGAATTCATAATGTCCTTCATGAGTTTGGAAAGCAGTCTTTGTGATATCTTCTAATCAGACCCTGATTTGATAGTACCCTGACCTTAAATCAAGTTTTGAAAAATACTTCGCGTGATGAAGTTCATCCAGCATATCGTCGATGAAGGGAATTGGAAACTTGTTTTTAATAGTTATTTTGTTTAATCCTCAATAATCAATGCATAACCTAAATGATCCGTCCTTCTTCCGTACTAATACAACTGTGTTGCATATGGGCTTCTACTCTTGGTGATGACACCGCACTTCAATAAGTCTTGAACTAACTTTTCTATTTCTATTTTGTGATGGTGGGGATACCGATAAGGTTTAACCTTGATAGGGTTTGAATCTGATTTAACCTCGATTATGTGTTCTATACTTCTTTTAGGTGGTAGCTGCATTGGTAAGTCTTCAAGTATTTGTTTATATCTCTGGAGTAATTTTTGGATTTCTTCTTTGAGCTTGTTCTGTTCGCATTCTTGTCCTTCCATTTGATGGCATTGGACCACATATGCTGATGCTCCTTTTCGAATGAGTTTCTCCATCTGTTGAGATGAAACTACTTGTGTGCCTGGTGGTTGGAAACCATGTAGTTTATAATTTTTTCCTTGGCATTTAAACTTTATGAAATGTTTTTGGTGATTAGCAGAGTATGTTCCCAATGTTTGTAACCATTGGACTCCTAGAACGATATCCACTCCACCTAATGGTAATGTGTATAGTTTTGATTCCAATTTGAAGTCCTGAATTTGGAGTTTCACTTTGTGACATTTTCCGACTTTTTCATTTTTCTTTCCTTCTGCGACCATCACTTTCATGTCCAGAACTGGATGTACAAACAAGTTGAATTTTCTGGCGACTCTTATATCAGAAAGTTGTGAGTGCTTCCAGTGTCTACTAGCTTTGTAACATTTTCATTTTTTATATGCCCTTTTAACTTGAGAGTATGTGGTTGACTAATGCCTGTCATGGCTGCTAGGGAGATTTTGGGGGTCTTGTTTCCAGATGCCATATATGCGGTCGCCTCCTCTTCATCTTCTGACTCTTCTTCTTCTTCTTTTGATTCACTATTCTCAACTACTTCACAAGTATATAATTTCTTTGAGCTGTCCTCAGGGAAACACCTATTTTTAGGATTCCATCTATCTCTACATCGTCGATATTTTACTTCCCTCATTCGTTGATTTTTTAGGTTCTTCCTGTCATCCCTTCTATGTGGAGGGATGTATTTGTTTGTATTGTCCTCTGGAGTCATCTCAATGTTTCTATGTGAATATGACTTCCATTTGATTGATTGGAAGTTGTTAAATTTGGCCTTGACTGCTTTTGCGTTTTGTCTTGCTGCCTCAACATTCGGTATGTCATGCATTTTTAACTCTTTTTTTTTATGTAAGGTTTTAGTCCTCCCACATAAGTTTCTAGTCGTTGTTTCTCTTTTAATCCAAATACTCTGGTAGCGAGTGATTCCCATTGGTGTGTGAATTCTTCGACGTTTCCTTTTTGCTGTAACCTAGTAAGCTTCGAAAAAAATTCGTCTTCATTGATTCCTTGAAACCTTTTGAGGAAATCATTTTTGAACAAATTCCATGTGTATGCGAAGTTGTCACCTTTCCACCACATATACAAGTTATAGGCATGGTTTTCAAGATGCATAGATGCATACTTCACCTTTTCTACATCTGTTGTGATGTTATAGATATCAAAGTATTCTTTTGCTTTATTTAACCATGCTACGCATTGTTCCTCATTTCCACTGAACTTTGAAATTTCTATTTTTGCTTTGGGGGCCTACACTACATAACGCTGATTCCTTCTTGTCTTGTTGTGTGGTGGTGATCCTAAATTGCTGACTGAAGTACACGACTTATCTGAATCGTCTTTTCATTCGTGGTGATCTTTTTTGTTTTTCTTTTCCATCATCCCCATGAGAGTATTTAGCTTGTCGTTCAGTTGGTCTTGTTTTTTCTTCATCCCGTCTAATTTGTCATCTAGCCTTCTATCTAACACAAAAGCAACTTCCTATCTAATTTCATTTTTCAGCTTTGTATTGCAATTTTTTATTTCTTCCTTTAAATCTTCTTGACTCTTACTAATGCGCTCATTGAAATCCTTCTCCAATTTTTCAATTTGGTCCTTTAACTCTGTCGTCATGCTTCTGAGGTGTGGTGGTGAATAATTAGACTCAATTTTGGCTTAGGAGGACGAGTAATATTTGTCGAGGATTTATTTTTTGTGTGTGCTTGACTAAAATCACGTGATAGTAATAATAATAATATAATAATTATTATTATTTTGAAATATTAAAATATAATAATTATTATTTATTTTGAAATATTAAAATATAATAAAGTTTTATATTTATTTAACTTTATTATTATTTTTAAACAATTTTGTTGTTGTTGAAGGATTCTACGTGGAAGCGCGGATGGGTGGTCGCATATGGAAGAGTGGAGGGTGTTGAATAGGGACGTGGAGAATGGAGGTGGAGTGGAGCAAGGACGTGGGAGAGTGTGAGGATTCTGGTCTGTGGGGCCTGTGTAGAATGGAGTGGGAGGAGCGTGGAGCAGAGACTACAGAGGGAAGTTGCAGCACATGGGGATTGAGTGCGTGGGGGTGGAGAGTGGATGGAGGCGGGATGAGAGGCTTGGAGAGCAGAGGGAGGCGTAGCACAGACTTTGTTGGTGGTGGAGCAGGGGACGTTGGGTGATGCAGGTGGAAGTGGAGTAGGAGGCAATGTGTCAGAGATGACGGAGGATGGTTGGAGTGCAGAAGCGTGGACGTAGAGCAGCAGAAGAGAAACGAAAACCAACAATAGCTAGTTGTAATATGACGATGGCTCGGAGGAGTAGGTGTCTCAGATATGATACCAAATGAAGTAATCAACTTCAGGGCCTGAAATCCATATTTAAATAATAATTTATGATATATATTGAAGATGATGAATATTACAATTGGTACTCGCCTTTATAGGCTTGAGTGTGTACAACAAAAGGTCACACCCTTTCGGATACTAGTTAACTAATTTTACTTCATATTTATTTAATATTTGTTACAAAAAGGGCTACCTGTCTCTCAGGATTCAATTTTTTGCTGTTCGGACTGTCAGTGCGGCCTTGCCGCCACTATTCAGCAGTTTGTTTCTTTCTGCAAACAATTTCTGTAAGTTGATGATAGATTTGGTTAGCTATTAATACATATGAATATGTTTTAGGGCTTAGCTAAAGTACTGTAAGTTAGTTTTCAGTTTTTAATTAAACATTGGAAATTAACCCCTTTCCTAGCCCTTCCTCCTCTACCCAGTCATCACCCTTCGAGGTATTCTAGGATAGGGCAAAGGGTCTAGCTCGTATAGTAATAGGCACTTATACTTGTTATTGCTTAAGACCACTAAAAACGGGTGACTTGGAAGGTAGAGAGGGTGGTACGCCCAAGGGGCCTCACGATGTTCACGTCGTCCCTGTTGATCGACCTTGCACTTAGAGAGTGACCTGAGGATCTACGGGTGGGATTAGTCCCATTGTGTTGAGAGCGCAACACTCTTTCCTGGTTGAAGAGGAATACAATCATAAGGTAGTCACCTAACAGGTCTGCAATAGTTCAGGTTCATTATTTGCATGTTTAAATTTTTTTGTTTCAAAAGTTCACTTGTTTCATAACAGGTTGCCCATTCTATAATCTCTGTAACAAACCAAAAATGTCTGCGAAGTATCCATAAACGATAATTGCAGTCACCAAACTAATAACAGAAAATAATTTAACAATCAACAATATTTCATACACTAAACATGCACACAATCACACCAATTAAGCCAACCAAACTCAGTTCATGACACTGAGCTAACCATTAAAATTGATCAATTTACATTAATTAAAAACCTTCCAGTGTTTGAGGACATAAGTCCCTGACTGCCTTAACCATGGGAAGTACTTGGGATCAGCCCTGAGACTCATTGTGAGGAGTACCATGGGAACCCCAAAGTAGCTGGCTGCTGAGAGGAATTTCCAAGCGAAACGAGCAACGACCCCTACTGATTGACTAGATATCCTGTGAGGAAAAAGCCAAGCACTGTCTCCTGGAAGTCTTGGTGGCCGAGTGACCACTTGAAAGCCAATAGGAAGCCACTGAAACTAGGGTCTAGAGCTTCATTACCAGATTACACCATTTGATCTACCAACCAGACACAATTGATCCCCCACGCTCTTCTTCACACCTGAGAGGTGATCAACCACAGTTCGAGTCCTTGAACCAACACCGTTGAGACCATACTTGATGACCCTCTCATATCAATCTGAGCTAGACTTACACACCGCACCATCTATCCCCATGGCTAGTGCAAACCTGGATCCACTTTTCGGGCTGGTGATTGGTAGTGGACCCATGTCCATACCTCACACCGCCACCAACACCCTTGTAGTTGGTCCTAGTACTGCCATGCAGACTATCCTAACTCAAGTGCCTCCAACTATACCTACCAGTCAAACTATCCCACCTGTTATACTTGGGGGCAGTGGCCGTCGCTCACATTGTCCCACCTGTCATACCTGAAGTTAGTGGCCTTTCTGCTCACACTGTCCAACTTGCCATACTTGGGGGTAGTGGCCCATCCACAACGGTGCCATAAGTACCCCCAGTCATGTAGAGACATCATGTTCTTGTAAACCCCACTACCATTGTCGGTCCTTCCCACATCAACCTTGGGTCAAAACTCCCTTTCATGGCACGCCTAAACTTACCTGACTTGGCGAGGTTAACCAATGACCCTATCTATCATCAAGCCTATTTCCCCCCCATGCCAACCAAGATCCCCTTAGACATCCCTAAGTTTGAAGGGAAGGCAGGGGAGTTCCCCCAAACCATATAATGATGTTTCACCTATGGTGCTCATCAAACAATGTTGTATATGATTCGATCAGACTCATACTTTTCCAACACACCCTCACAGGTGGTGCAGCCAAGTGGTACATTGAGCTACCAAAATCCAAGTACCCAGAATTCAACTCTTTGACCTTTATGTTCCTGCAATATTTCTAGCTCCCCGTCAGATATGATGAAGGAGTGGAAATCTTGCTATCTTGCCACCAAAACACTACGACCCACATAACCAACCACATCCATGAGTGGTGACGACGTCACATCTTGTGCAAGATCAAGATTGATGATAGGATCTTCCTTGATTGGTTCTTAAAAACATTGCTACCACCCATAGCCAAGGACGTCGCCTTTGAACGTCCCAAAATAGAGGAAGAGGCCATCTTGAAGGCCCAACAGTTTGACCTAATTTACGCACAGTCTGGATACCTCTACACCATCATTCTAGACGCTCCCCATGTAGTCACCTCTTACCAGGATGCATCGGGGGCATCTCATGATACAGATGGAATCATAGGCTCTATCTCCCATCAACCATAACACCACCCGACACCTACAATGCCACCGAAACCAAGCAACACCCCTAGTGTGGCCTACGCAAACCAAGCTCCTAACTATTCAAGAATGATGTCTCAATCCAGAGTTACAACCTCCTATGCACAAACTGTGCCACAACAGCAGGCCCATGCACCTACTTGGTCGACACAACAATATTTGGGATAGATGCCCGCAATTGTGGCACCCCCAGGCCCCCAAGTTTACTATGCACCACCAGTGCAAACTGCTCAAACCCCTACCTCAGCTTCACCAACACCTTTGGGAAAAGTGTTTGCATAGAAAAATCAGCCCAACCAACCAGCCCCCAATAACCAACAAGGGCAAGCCAGAAACAACTAAGCCAGGAATCAAGGCAACAACCAACCACAAGGAGACGGTCAACAACCAAATCCTCCCAACAACTCCAGGAAAAACTGACTAGCTCAAAATCCCTAGCAACCAAACCCACCTAGACGCAATGCTCTGTTATGCACAAGTCAACCATGCAAACTATGTGAGGTCTATAGGAACTATTCACATGAATGCCCCTTCATGGGTCGCGCTAAGCAAGCCATTCAGAATGAAGTTCAACATGCTACCAATACGACAGCTCCATCTCAACCCAACTCGAAACCACCAGGTCCTCCACCTATGGTGCTCCAAAACCCATTACTAGTCCAAGGACTGGTAGAAACTGCACCTGCTCCCCAACCCAATCCCACCACCCCGGCTACACATCTGATAGCAGAAATAGGTGTTCACCACATGCTAGCCTTGAGAACTGAGGAGGTCAATTTACAGACCAGGTGAAACCAGTACATAGCCAACACTAAACTCACTGACCCATCAGTGGCATCCACGTACAAAACAACCAATACACCTCTTCACTTACCCCCTTTTCCCCCACTCCCCCCATACGGCGGGTTTCCAACAATGCCACGGTTAGAGCCGTTGTGAGCTACAACATTGTGGATGACTTGGCCCAAACACCTACGACTATGTCTGCTCTTGAGGTACTTAAAAATTTCCAATCACAGCGGAAGGCCTGACTAGCCGCCCTCGGTGTTGTAGACCCCTCTGACTCCAAGTTGATCATGTTCGACATAGATAATAGAGAGACCCAGATGCCATCAACTATTCCCTTCCAAATTCTGGTATCCATTCAGAATTTGGTCATGCATGGGTGTATCGTCAACGAGGGGGCATCCACATGTGTTATGTCAACCTCATTCAGGCAAAAACTTGGGTCCCCAATCTTGCAACCATCCACCACTACTCTACGGGCTTATGATGGCCATCCCATTAAAGCCCAAGGTATCCTTCTGCATGTACACATAACATTAGCCAGGAAAATAGTACTGATTGACATAGAGGTTGTCAATGCTCAGTTGGATTATAACCTTCTCCTCAGAAGAAGTTGTATGTATGCCATGAGAGTCATAGCATCCACTATCTTCCGTCTCATGATGTTCCCTCAGGACGGGAAAATCGTGACAGTTGACCAATTAACTTATCACGATCCGCAAGGGATAAAAACACCAACCAATGTTATCCCTATGGTCAACACTACCATCGACGACACCCCCATGACGGTCTCCTTCCCCTTAGTGTCACCGCCATTGACACCAAATGAGACTACGGATTTGTGCATGATCTCATCCAACATTGCTACACCTAAACATCAACCATAGCCGCAACATCATCCGTAGCCACAACATCAACCATAGTACCAATCCAAACCACAACCATAAGCTCACCCACAAATGCACTCGCCAAGGAACTACGGGGGCTCCTTCCCAATCCATACAATTCCCTTCCTTTCCCCCCCGTCTGTATCGTCAGTAAGCTCGTAATGGCTACCTTAAACTTATACAACTTCACGTTGGGGATTCCTGTATGGTACCTTGACCCACCAACCCAACCTCCAATGCCCCAAGTTGTGTTGACCCCCGTTCAACCCATTGTTGTCGAGTCTCATCCTCCACCTGGCCCGCAAAAGCCAACCACTCCACCTACACCTACCCCGCCCCACCCAAAAAGGGCTAGGGGAAAAAATGCGAAAGCACTAATCGAACCCCGATAGACTCCGCCATGCGCAGTGTGCAATGAACAAGGCCATGCAACTCAAAACTGCCCTGAGATTCCCATGATTCACGCACATTTGGATGCCATGGATACATCCGAAAACATCCCTATGGCGGTACTCTCGAGTGGGCCAATAGTGAAAAACAAGTCATTGAGAATGAACCATGCTTGCGCCCTTTGCGGATTGTATGGACATTATTCTCACCATTTCCAGGATTTGTTCGAGTTTCAAATGGCCCTAGCCAACCTTTGACAACATGCCCTTGAATCCGAGATAAATCTAATCAAAGAAGTCCACCCCCTACCACCTTCTTCAGACACCATGTCCATCTACATGATGTCTAGTTCCACAAACCCTCTTATTTTAGCGATCACCGACAGTCCATCAGATCTGTCTCATCGTTGCTTTTGTAACGATGAGGAGATAATTGAAGCCTTAACTGCTCCAGAATACCCTTGGGACGACATGCACAATCGCTTGTACTTCCTCGTTGAATAACTTGTTTCATAGTCTGACCAATTTTTTGTTGAAACAAAGGATTTCATTCATGGGAAAGTCGATTGGTTCAAAAATCCCATTCTGGCACCAGATGCCTTTGAAGAAGGGAACATGGCCAATATTTCACCAACCATCAAAATCAACATCTCAATGAATCCTGATATTGTTGAGGAAATCATGTTGGGGGAATCCTGCTCCCTAGAAGAAGTCGCTTCCTACAAAGTGCTCTTCCAAGACTTTCGTGACATCTTCACCTGGTCCTACACCAAAATTCCCGGGTTGGATCCATCCATTGTTGAGCACCACATCGACACATGGCCTGATGTGGTCCCCGTGTGCCAAAAGCAATGACCAATCCCTCCCTCCAAAGCTACCATGGTCAAAGCCAAAATTGAGAAGCTGCACACAACCGGCTTCATTTACCCCATTGCTTACACTAAATGGGTTTCAAATCCTGTTCTCGTGTATAAAAAATAGGGTACCATCTGTGTTTGTATAGAATTCCATAATCTAAATTCGGCATGTCCCAAAGACAACTTCCCAACACCCTTCATCGATCAAATCATCAATCAGTGCACCGGACATTAGGTATTTTCCTTCATGGACGACTTTTCCGAATACAACCAAATTCAGATCCAGAAATAAGATCGTTACAAGACTGCATTCACAACTCCATGGGGCACATTCACATATTGAGTAATTCCCTTTGGTCTAAAGAACGCTGGACCCAAATTCCAGTGTGCCATGACATATTGCTTTCATGTCCTCATCCACATCATGTTGGTCTATCTTGACAACCTCATTTCTCGGTCACAGAAGCAAGTACAACACATGAACGACTTGCGGCAAGCCTTCCTGCGATGTCACAAGTACAAAATCCACTTGAACCCTATCGAGTATGTTTTCTATGTCCCAACAGGCCGTCTCCTAGGGTTCATTGTGTCTCACAAAGGGATGACAGATGACCCCCTCAAAGTCCAAACCAATTTCTGTCTAACATCACCTCTTTAAGTGATGTGCAATACAACTTGTGGCATAGTATTGTCCTTTTTTGTTTTACACATTTTTTAAAGTGAGTCTTATGTATTTTTTCCTTGATTGTTCTAGATGGATCTTACCTCGTGTTGATACATTGGATTTGCTGACGGAGCAAGCAGATGGTCTCCGAACCTTGACTGGGCTGCATGGGTCATCTATTTCCCTTAGCATGAGTTGATCCATATCGACAGAATATGTGTGGGCATTGCAACCAACAACCAGGACGAATATGATGGTTTCAATGGCCTCTTAGCTGCTGCCCTCCAGTTGGGAATCCGCCATCTTGATGTCTTCTTAGCCTCCCAGCTGCTTGTCTCTCAGTTGAACAACTATTACCGGGTACGTGATCCTTGCCTCTTTAGAAAATTCCTGCGCACTAAATAGATGGTTAGAACATTTGAATCCATCACATTCACACATGTTCCTAGAAACCTCAATAGTGTAGCGGATCAAATGGATAATGACATTCTAAATTGGCATATTCATCATCGCACATAGGAAACATACAAAAGACAACATCATGCATCATCACACATAAATATGCATACACATGTAAAAATACATCATCTAGGCATTTCATTCACATCATCATAACAGAATCACATATAAAACCATACAAAGCACATCCACGTACGTTAAATATAAATATAAATATATATATATTATATATATCACATGTCCAAAATATGTCCGGTACAAAATGAGAAGCTACACATGCTTTCTCAGCTGAATATACATCGTGATACAAAAAAAATCCTAAGTGCACCAACACACTAGGGGTAGCCCCATTAGCTGCTAGTTCGACCCAGACTCATCCTCATCATCTGGCTCGGTGTCATCATCCTCCTTGGAGGACTCATCGTCCTCTGCAGGAACATCCCCTTATGCTGCCCTATGAACATAATCACAGGCCACAACTATCCTCCTCATTAGGGAAGTCCACTCTAGAGGCACACTATGAATGGCGACAATAAGCTCATTATCTAAGCACTGCCAACCTACATCAAAAATCCCCTCAGCAAGCCAATCCAAATGCGGCATAATAGTGTCCACCTCCCGCCGCCGTCTACAAGGGTTCCCCGCAGGGACCGTCGGCTCCGCAATCACGACCACCTGCCTCTGATAACTGGATGGTGGACGAGGACCAATATCTGCATACACAAACAAAGACACCATCAGTCTATGCATATAATCATACAACTATCAACTAGCTAAACTACTCTATGTATAAAGATGAGCACAATAACATCACACATACATACCAGCTGGTCCCCAGGCCTGGCCTGGAGGTCGAGGCATCTCTGGGTCTCCATGATAGTCCATCCCCGCATAAGGGTACTCCTCAACTACCACTGGGAGTTTTCACCACTGATCCAACAAATCCCACGTAAAGAAGCGGCCCACTCTACCATCGCGCTCTCGCACCATCATCTGACACCATCTACGCATCCGCGGCTCTCGCAAACCACTATCCTGCACTGCCTGATGCAGACGCAGGGCTGGTACTTTCTCAAAAAAGAAAGCACATAAGAAAGAGATGAAACAAAATCCTCCTCCAGATGCCTTTGCATGGTTCAGATGATGCCGAACCATAAGTAGGTACATCTGGGCCCATCCATAGTAAGTGGCCCTCATGGCACGCTCTACCATCTGTAGCTGTCCTCCCGATATCTTGTGGTTCACTATGGAACTCAAGATATGCAACACAATTGCTACAAAAGCCTGAGTCGAAAAGTTCTCAATTTCACACGTCAATATGCTTGAACCATGCACATACGCAATAGGGAAATAGTGCCTATCACACAAGTCCTCTAACGTCTCCCCACGAGATAGTACCGACACCAATTCGCCAACGATTCCCAACATTGGGATCCAAGTAAAAAAATACACATCCAACAACATAATCTCAATATGTTGCCCCTGTATAATGAAAGCCTCCTCCCCAATATCCCAGAATCTCACAAACGTCTGTAGCAGTAGACATAAGCTCTTCACCAGGGTAATCTGCATGAACTTTAACAGTCCACAACGGGCCAGTGCACTCCGCACATTTTCATCCTGTAACACCTCCTCCCGGAGGTCCTTGCAGTATCTCTCTTGCCACAAAGTCTCAGGCATCCTGCACAAAAAACAAAACAACTGTCAGCCATAGCTTTCAGTAAAAAATCCACCCTAGGACTAGGTTGCACCTGTCAAGCCAAAAAGGGTAACCAGGTCGCTCAAAGAGGCCTCACAGAAGCAACTGAGTTGCACTATTTGGCCAAACAGAAGTGACCTCAGATCGCTCTTTTCTTCCTGACATGAGTGACCTAGTTGCACCTGTTTGGGAAAAATAAGTGACCTAGTCACTTATTTTCCCATGAAAAGAGTGACTTGTCTCATGGAATCCCTAGCAAGCTCACAGAGGGTCCCCGGGTGAGCAAATTCAAAAAGGAATCAACTGAAAAGATGGATTTTGCAAGAACTCTTACCTGTAAGTCGCAGATCTCGAAACCGCCAGTCGAAATAGAAGAAATCAACAAAAGAAGTTTGGGGCCCTCCTCTCCAACTCAATAATGAACAGTGACAATGGCACTTCACAAAATGCTCCCCGCCCATTTATAGGCCCCATTTGACCTATTTTCTTCTTTTCCACATAACTGGGCCATATATATTCTGTTTGGGACACCATTCACACCATTGGTTTCAGAATTCTATCCTCTATCTTTCAATGAGACCATTGTCTCATGTTTAATAAGTAATTTTCAGGGCCACTTCCCAAGAGTTACCTCGGTTTATGTTCCACTTTGTTATACAAATGTCTTCGGACCTGTACTTGCATCATATGCTAGTCTTCGGATTTACACCACCGCAACTTATGTGGGATTCCAGACCATCCCCTGGAAGGCACATCATTTTGCATGCAGTTGGCACACAACTGCCTACTTGCATCATGCAATATCATATCACTCTCTCATTTTATTATTTCAGCATATAACTGTCCAATCTGTCCACCCCAAGTTGGTACGGGTCGGTCAGACAAGACTCTCATGACCTCTGTCCAAGAGCCACCTTGATCTGCATGCCTCTTCTGCAACAATTCACGTGCCTATGCCGCGATCTATCCAGTACATGTATTGGTACGTTCAAGAGCCACCTGCTCCATCCATATTGCACGGATGACCTTTGGGCCATTGTCCATAGTCCCGAGAGGGGGGCACCTTTAGTGCCCCCGTGATTGGTTGACCATAATGGAGTTTATGTTAAGCTCTTTTTTGACTCCTAAAATAATGAAAATACCTTCAAGCGCATTTGCTTCCTCTCCCACTCGTTAAAGTATCGGAAAGGGAATCTACATAGCTTCATTTATCTCCTTTTGCGAACCATGTAGACTACCATATGAAAAGGACCACCTTGGCACATTCAAGCCAAGACCATTCCCCTCTGCATCCTTTTATGCTTTCTAGGGAAGAGGGGCTGAAATTTACGAAAAATCTGACCATGGGTTGTCTTTAAGCTCTTTTCCAGCCTTCTCATCAAGAAAAGATCGCTGAGCAAATTTGGTTTCGTTCATGCTCATCAAATTATTTGAATGACCATCCATTCAGTACATGTTTAACCTTTTCTGGCCTGGTTGGACTACCAATGGTAAAGAAGTCTCCCATCCTCCAAAGATGGGCGAGCTCTCCTGTGAAAAATTTTAAGCTTTTTTAGGCACAGAAGACTATCAACAAAAAAGAGACCCCATTGGAGTCTTCTTCATGCTGTCAGACTCTCTAAAATTGAAAGCACCATTTATCATTTACTTTCTTGGGCTCATTAAAAATTCACGAGATCATACCATAACAGTGTCTTTGGACACCACCCCACATATAACAGTTCGACATCATTCCCACTTTGGGTCTCCTTTGTTCAGAGTATTCTGCGATGTGTCTTCCTTGGATCCCATCAATACCAAAAGTGTCTACCTCCCCCAAGTATTTCTCGTCTACAGTTACATCCTCAGTATTACAGCTATGATCCCTTTCCCATGAGTAAGTTTCATTTGCTACCTAGTTCGCCCTGCCATCATACTCTGAACAAACGAAGTTTGAGTCCACTACACTCCCCCTTCCCCTGTTCCACCCCCCCATTCAGTGGGTAAGTCCTTAGATTGTCTCACATCTTTCGGTCATATCCCTCGCGCTTCTGGTCAAGGAAAGACCATTGCCTTGGTTAGTTGCAGGTCTCCCTCTGTATTCCAGAGGATAGACCCAAAGGTACCTGTATCCCGGTTTCATTAACCTCATTGATGAGTTCCTTGGATCACTTGAGAGGAGTCCTTAGTGCCTCTTGGGATGGTTGTGTCTCATGTGCTTGACTCTAGCTACATCATCGCACCGTTGAGATTAATACAGGGTATTGGTCTATGTAGTATTTGGTCAAAGACCTCAGATGTCACCTGAATCTAGCAAATTGATGAGTCTATTTAGGGACCCAAATAGGTTGATGTCCCTTGTGATTTATGGGTTGCATTGGAGGTAGTGTTCAGAAGCCCCAGAACAACACTTTGATATAGATTCATGATTGATGTAGCACATTGTATCATAGAGACTGTGAATGTTCGTCAGTAAGTCCCTACAACTATGTACTATTCTAGATCCAACAGACCATCAGTCCTGAATTTATAACATTCCATGAGAATGCCATGGGTCCAATGTAGCAGTTCTTCAGATAAGTATTGTATCCAACCTCTTATTGAGGAAACCACTATGTAACAACAGTTGTAGATGATTGGCTCTTGTATTGTAGAGCTTAGATCACATTATTCTTTTGACATCGTTATGAGCATGGGGATGCCCACCTCATCCATATACATGTCACACATTATTTGTATCTCACCCATTTATGGGAACCATATTAATAAAAAAACCAAAAGCCACCACGCCCGAGCCCAGGCAGCACCACCTCTCCCTAGAAATATCTATGATGTTCGTCAGCCATACGGTGAGCTCCTGCCCTCACACATAAGGGGGCAATCTTTTAACCCAAAAAATCCCCCGATTAGCTCTACATGACCTACACCACACAAATACATCTATTTCATAACTATCATTGACCCCCATACCCTTGTAAAGGCTCAAAAACACTAAAAAGGGATTAAAAACCCATAAAAGAGCCTAAATAGCTCTCAAAGGGGATAAAACCTCCAAAAAGGGGCTAAAACCCCTAAAATGAGCTTAAAAACCCTAAAGGAGATAAAGAAAGGCCGAAAAGAGATTAAAGTCCAAAAAAGGTGCTAAAGTCTTGACCAAGGGCTTAAAACCCTAAAGCTTAGAAAAAAGCTATAAATACAAGGGTGGGGGTCACTCTCAAAACATTCCTCATTTTCCTACCATTACTCTACCCATGTGAGTTCCTTGAGACCCATATCTCTCAAGCCATTCACCCCTCTTGCTCACTTTCTCCATTAGCCAAATCCCATTCCATAGAGAGGTAGCTTCCATCTAGGGCATGGTGGCCCATTTCATCAAAATCATAAGGTATAATGTGTGTTTCTTCTTATTAGCTTAGTTTTTTGATAACATTTTCATTGCAGGTTTTGCATTGATTACTTGTTGTCATTTGTTCATTTTTCTAACAGGTTTATTGCAGGGTTTTGTATGGTTCACTAACACTTTCCTGCAGGTTTCTCTTCCACCCATAGAGACCCTATCCTTCCGTCCTATAGACGGAAGGTAGCCATTTATGCTCGTAGCTAGGGTGAAAGCTCTACTACATGGCTTCCTAACAATACATTTATAGAGAATTAACTAAAGCCAAACTCCAATTGTCGAACTGACTCTAATTGATTGTAGGTTGCACTAGTTTCACTGGTGTAACTGGAGACTGATTCAAAATAATTGTAACTCAATTAAACTCAACCTAACTCAAATTAACTGAATATAACTCAGTTAAACTAAATCTAACTTAGATTAACTGATTGTAAATTAGTTAAACTCAATTTAACTGAAATTAACTGGCATTAACTCATATTAACTGAAATTAATTGACTTTAACTCAATTTAACTAAATAAACACTCTAATTAGAGTGGACTTACAAGAATTAGATGTATGATTGACTCCAGACAATCAATTAGGCATATAAGACATGAGTGAAGTTATAATGGGTCCCATTAACAACTAGATGAGGAATATTCTTGCTAGTGAGGGTGCAATTATTGCATGCAAGACATTAATTATTTACTTTATGACTCCCATTATCCAAAATTAATAAAATTAGGAAAGATAGAGTAATGTTAGGGGGAGCTGCAACTCCCAACCCCAACCCCTTCTTATATGGAATTCCAAGACCCCCTAGCAACGTTATTGTCATATTGTCCCATTAGTAACAATAACAATAATTATATCAATGATAATAATAATAATTTAAATAATAAACATCACAATATCCATGGTTCATGGTCCAAACACCTAGTACCACCATAAAGAAAATAATGAAAATTACAGTTGTACGAGACTTACCTTCGGGATATTACACCCTTAGGGAAACTTCATACTGAAGTTATAATCAAAATAGTGTGGGAAAATCACGATGCATGCTATTTGTGTCCTCCCAGGTAGTAGAACCTAGGTAATACTTGTCCCACTGGACCTTAACTTGGTCCACCAAATGGTGTTTAAGATGTCTAACCCTATGATCCAATACGTAATGGTGTGACCCATGTTGGTTGTTGGATCCACATTTAGTCCCTCCTTTGTGCGTAACAAAGCCCAATATATTAGCCTGACATAATAAGGCTCAGTTGGAAGCACCTATGATGCAAATGTAGTCTCGCCTGAGATATCTCTCTTATGGATAACTGTCGGAACCATGTTTTTGCAATTCGGTGGGGGTATTTCTCTTCCCTTGGAATTCTACCAAGGCACTCGACCGAAGTCGGAGGGTGTAATCCTTATGATAGTTATGCATAGTTAAGATGCAACTCTATTCAACCATCAACATATACTATAACATTAAATATCTTGGAGTATAGGAGATTTCGACTACCACGATACGACAGATGCATATAACTCAATTGTAAGCAAATATATAAACATTCATTCACAACAACATACATGTGACACAACACATTTATCATTTATACATTTGACACAATATCTAATGTGGAAACTCATCCGGGAAAATCCACAAAAGGTGCTCTTCATTTGGCATGAGAAATATATGAAACCTTTTTGTCTACGCACTGAACTATAGAATCTATTCTAGATCTTCTTCTTCTATCTATACCGACTTCTCTCTCCTCTCATGATCTTTGGTCTTCTATCGGTGGGTTTTCTCTACTTGACTCTACTTTTGATCCGCACACAGCCTGGATCGAATCAACTCCTGCTATAACTCTATGAATCTTGACTCTTCGACTCTTCCACTCCATTGTTGATCCACACATATCCTAAATCAACTTAATCTCACTACACTTCTACGCACTCAGCTGCAGACTTCTTTGACTCTTCTCCAACACAGCTACCTACTCTCTACTGACAGACTAGCTAAGAAACAACAACAGGTTGCTTAAGCAACTCATGCAACCTGACCTTCCTTAAACTAACATAACACAACCTATCCAAAAGTGGAAACCCACACACATCCTGGGTTATTCCTTCTTATAGACTCTTACATGTTTCTCTCATATGACTTCATATAATTCGCTGACAAGCTGTCATTCCTATTCTAGTAATACTTGTCAGTTGGCACTAATGACCGAAATTACAAACATGCTTTCAAACGTGCGACTTTTTTAAACTCTAGACTACCTCATACCCATGATCTTTCCAAACTATCACTTTCCGGCCATTGCATCGTTGCACTCCTTATGACATGGTTTCCTCTATTGCAACTCATACTGTAGCATCCTTTCCTTCTATTGCAAGCTCTTATTCTGTTGCGATTTCTTCTTCTGTCACACTCTTTTCTTTTGTCTTAAGATCTTCTTTTATCTTAGTATCTTTCTTTCGTGGCTGTTTCTGTCGCAGCTCCATCTTCCTTCCTCCTCTACTTCTTTCACCGCTTCCTTCTTCCTTCCTCCTATACTTTTGTCACTGCTTCCTTCTTCCTTCCTCCTCTACTTTTTTTGCCGCTTCCTTCTTCCTTCTTCCTCTAGTTCTATCGCCGCGTCCTTCTTCCTTCTAGAAAATGAACTCTTTTCATACTTAATTCCAACTAAATTCTAGCTAACCTTCCCTAGGACCAACATGCCCCCAACACTCACATGTGGCTCGTCCTGAGCCAGGTAAGGCTATTCTTCTACTTTTTCATTTGGGATGAATTTACCTTGAAAGTCTTGGAATATTTTTAGGATCTCTTCGGTCTCTTGTTGCGCATCTTCCTTTGCTTTCTGCAAGTTTTCCACAAGGTCAAAAATGAGGTGTTCCGATGGTACGAGCCCTGCTGCTTCTATTACTTGTCGCACCCTCTGATGTACAGGCTAGATAGTGCCTGTAATCCTTTATGATTTGGACTGTAACTCTATAACTTTATTTTCCCTTTGCTTCTATTTCATGCATGACATTGACACTTGTTGTTGTAGTGTCTTCATTTTGGGTGCCTTAGCCATATTTTATGCTAACGGTAACTTTTTCATCTTAGTCTTCAACTGAGTTACTTTTATATTAGCTTTGCACAAATCCTCTGTGACTTTTTATATATATTGGCATCATCGACCAAGGCTTCCCAAGTTTGAGACACTTGCTCGACAACCTTGGCATAGGATGAATATACTTCTTCGATTTTCTTCGTCGCCTCTGCCACTATTTTCCTTCTTTATTCTATCACGTAAAGTTACTTTTTCGGAGTGGTAGGACGATTGAGATGGAAAATTTTATCAACATCATCGATTGTGAAAACTGAATATGAAATCCCAAGTGCTTTCCTGGGAATTCTTTTCTTTGGATTCTTCCCTCTCATAGGAAGACCATGTCGATTAACTTCTTCTTCGTCGGCAATGAATTTCATCATTTGATCATCTTCTCTATTTCTTCAATGATAAAATATGCTATCTCATCGACGTCTTCCTTTTTTTTGAAGATGAAATATTCCATTTCATTGAAGTTTTCCTTTTCTTCGATCATGAAATCCTCCATTTCATCGACATCTTCATTTTCTGCATGGAAATCAACCATCTCATATTCTTCATTTAAACACCATCACTAGCTATATTTTTAGATTATTGTATAAATGATGGCGATGATGATTGCCTTTATCTTTGTGTTCGATTATTCAAACTTTGGTTCGGACTGATAGGTTCTACCAATGGATACTATGCATTCTGGTGAATTATTCTACAAGTCTATCCGGTGGTTTAGGTGGAATGTCATCTAGTAACCGAATTTGATCCGCTGCTTCATCATCCTTCATCAGTAGTGTTGAGCCAACTGTACTCTTCATTGACGAACCCGGTAGGCCGGTTCCTATCCTTATCTCAGGGATGAATGGAACTAGCTTAGTTTCAAATCCCATCCCTGTCTGTGGTGGAACATATCTAGCATCATCTTCCATGATCAATGTAGGTAACATAGCTTCAATGGCAGATGCTGTAAGTGCAGTGTTGCTAGGATTCATAGTAACTATACCTATGTAACCAACTAACTTACTTTGGCCCTAGGAGCTGCAAAGAGCAATTCGTCATTCAAACGCATCCAAATGACTTAAAGGTGAAGGGTGAATGCAGGTTATACCTACTTGTTCACTTTGTCTGATATTCATACGCATAGATATTGACTGGATCTATGACAACATGATCGGTCATGTGGGTCATCTTGTGCAAATCATCACATAGAAACTGCTATGTATCTTGCCACTTTTCATTGTGACGTCATTGCACTCATGACATAAGTGACTTAAGAGTACATTGCCAAATTTCCTTGGGATTTTCAAATTTATGGCATCTAATTATCACTTCTGCGATACTAGTATTCCTTGCGATAGCGTCGCACTCCCTATGACTTGTATTTCTCCTTCGATAAATTTCCTTTTCTTGCGACAGAGTAAGTGTCTTCCCCTTGAATTTCTAATCTAATTAGACACCGAGTCTGTGAGACTTCTCTTCTTACTACGAAAAACTAGTAGTATGCGACCAACAACTACATAAAAGGCTCAAATATTTTATGTGTTCATCTTCTTCTCTTATTCTCTGATCTCTTTCTCTTTCTGTGGTAGACTATCAGTCTACGAGTAAAACTCTCATCATTTTTTTTCTTTTATGTGACCAAGTTTCAACTATCATGATACGGCTTCGGCTGATTTGCATTTATCAGCCGTTTGACTAGTGTTCCATCTAGATTTTTCATATTCATTGCACCTCAGTCAGTGATTTCCTTGACGATATACGGTCCTAACCAATGCATTTTTAACTTGCTCAGTTGCTTGAAAAATTTGTTGTCATACATAAGAACAAGTCCTCCGACCTGAAACTGTTTGTTCTTAATGTGTCGTTCATGCAATACCTTCTGTCTTTTTTTCTCAATGTTTTGGTGATACCCCGTGACAAAATGTTCTTCTTCTAGCTGCACAAGTTGTAATAATCTCTCCTCGACATCATCAACATCTGTAATTTCCATGATCGCAACAATTCTTAGGCTTGGTACAATATACTCCATTGGCATCATGACCTCCTACCCATACACCAACCAAAATGAAGTGTGTCCTGTCAATTTCTTACAAGTCATGTGATATGCCCATAATACTGCAGAAATTTTCTGATCCCAGTCATCTGTTTGAACATTACAAATCTTTGTCAATGCATTTTATAGGATTTTGTTAAAGGCCTCGACAACACCATTCACTTGAGGGTGATATGGCGTTGTTTTTATATGTTGAATATGAAATTCTACCCTCAGTTCTTCAATCAACTGATTGACAAAGTGCGTACCTTCATCACTTAGTAAGATCTTAGGGAAACCGAATCTTGTCATGACGTTTTCAAACAAAAAATTTGTAGCAGTACAATCCCTTACCGGCGCGACTTCAACCCATATGGTTAGGTAATTTGCTATAGTAATAATATAGCGTGCACCTGTGTGCTTCCCTGTTGGATTGATAGGGTCCACAAAGTCAATGACCCATTTATCAAATGCCTGCAATGTTACCTGAGGTACTAATGGCATTTCATCCCGTCGTGATGACTTTCCAGTTTTGTGGCAACTATCACAACTACGACAATAATCTCGGGCATTTGCATGCATGGTGGGCCACCACACTCCTGCTTGTAAAATCTTGCACACCAAATATTTTCCAATGTAATGACAACCCGCAACACCAACATGTGCTTCTTTTAATATTATTAGTCACTCAGGTTCTAAGAAACAACAATTAAGAATCTCATTGGGACCTATCTTATATAATTGTCTAGTGATCAACTAGAAATCCACAGTTCACACAATCAACTGCTTCTTCTACATAATTGTAAATTCAGCTGGCGCATAACCTGTAGTAAAAAATTGTATGATATCTTGGTATTGATCATCAAACATGGTTATCACTAACAATTGTGCATCAGGGAGGTTATCCTCCATATTACTAGGTTCTTCATTGGTTTCGATCCTTGAAAGCTGGTCTAGTCCCAAGTTTAATCGACCAAGTTTAACAATTACTTCAAAATAAAATTCTTGAAAGAGGAAAAGCCACCGATAGATCTTCCCCCCCAACACTGGCTAATTGACTAGGTATTTTAATGTGGGATGGTTTGTGTACATCTTGAAATGTCCTCCCAATAAATAATGTCAAAAATTCTACAGAGCGTATACCATTGCTAACCCTTCTCTTTCCATCATGGTATAATTATTTTATGTTGTTGACAACTTCCTTCTAGCAAAGGAAATAGGATGGTTAATCAACCCTTCTCCTGGTTGCGTTAGCAACCTTCCAAGCGCGAGAGACGATGCGTCTACATGAACATGAAATTCCTTTTTCCAGTATGGAAATACAAGTATGGGTGTTGTGGCCATATTGTTCTTCAATGTGTCCAGACTCTATTGGCATCTCTCCATCCAATGGAACTTGACATCTTTTTCAACAATTTTTCCATCGGAGTAGTAACTTCTGCATATCCATTGATAATTTTTCTGTAGTATGCCATGTTTTCCAGTGTTTCTCTCAATTTCTTGACTATATTAGGTGGTGGTAGGTCAAGAATGATTGCAATTTTATTCGGGTCGACCAAAATTTGATCATGATAGACCACATGGCCCAACAGGACTCCAAACAGGGGGCAAAAGATACATTTTTTCAAGTTTAAATAAATTTGATACTGGTGATAATGTTCCATCATCACCTTAAGGCTCTCAATCTGGTATTTTATGAGTCCAAAGACCATCCAATCATCGAAGTAGACTTCAATAATTTTTTGAATGAAATATTTAAAGGAAACAACTACTATTTTGGAAAAAATCACAGGAGCATTCTTAAGTCCAAAGGGAATTATTGTATATTGGAAACATCCCCACTCTGTCGCAAAGGTAGTCTTGTATTGATCTTCCTTTGCAATTATGATTTGATGGTTACTAAAAAACCATCAGTGAACGAGTACATTTATTGACCTCCGACACTATCTAGTACTTCATTTGTAAATGGAGTCATAAACAAATTAGGTAAGAAAGCATCATTCACTTTTGTCAGGTCGAAACAAATTCTTACTTTGCTTGTATCCTTCTTGTCTTGTACTACTATCGGGATGATCCATTCTGATTTCTCGATAGACTCTATAACACCTATATCTAGCATTTGGTCAAACTTAGTTTTGACCTTTTCTTTATAGCACAGATTCAGCCTGTACGGTCGTTGTTTGACCGGTTTTGCATCGGGCCTCAAAGGTATTTTCATTTCTCCCAGATCTCCTACTATTCCTTTCATCTCTAAAAAATTGGTAGGGAGTAGATCTCGAAGCTCATGCAATAAATCAATGATCTTTCCTACAATCTCATCATCCCAATAATCTCCAATATTGGTGAACTTTGTGATCTTTCCTACAATCTTAATTTCTTAGATGATATTCTAAATTCTTTTACAATAGTAGGATCGCTGAAAGAACAAAAAGCATAGTAACACAAATAACATAAATATTTTCCTCAAGGAAACAACAAGGGACAAAACCCCTCAAAACTTCCTTAGTATAGAACTCAGCCAGAGCAGTGTAAAACCCAAGACAACTGCTTCTCTCTTCTTCCCGGTGCACTTATTCTTCTCTCTCTTGCAAACTTACTTGAGTGAGTGTGTACAAATGAAGGGGGGAAACTCCCTATTTATATTTGTCTCTTGACTTGACCTAGAACCTAGCAGGGCCGACTTATCTAATTGACAGGGCCGACTTGTCTAGTAAGACACCAAAAATAATATTTATTATAATGATACTTGGGTACTATTGACCCAACTTACATTCATAGGTTTACATTAATTATTTCAATGAATCTTACATGACCAAATGCATCTCCTAAAGGAGTAATACAATCAATACATCTGGAAGATCTTCTGAAGTTACAATACTTTAACACTCCCTCTTAACTAAGAAGGTATTAAAAACCAAGGTAGAAACTACTACCACAACTGTACATCTGACTGGTGAGTCTCTATATGTCATAGGAAGTTTTGTAACACCATCATACATCTTCATCATCAATCTCACCATGAGAATACTGGACTTCCAGATGTCGACGCTTGATTCTTCTCGACAAATTTCGGTTGCACGTATAAGAATACTTCCTTTTCTTTCTAGATATCAAATGGTACTTTCTTTTGTGCCATTGATCGCATCTACGATTGTCCATGTTGCGTATCTTGATATTCTCTAGTCACAACACCTCCTCTTATTACATGAATAATGTTTGTTTCTCTTGGCTCAACAAAAATCATCTGGATGTTCTGATTAGGATTTAGGTTGGGATTCTGTGCATGGTTAGGGTTTCCCACCATTCGATCCTATCACTTCGCATTCAATTGTGGACATTGTTCGACAGTATGGTCAAATGATTTAGAATATAAACATGCCTTCACAGGACTCGCACAATTTTGAGGAAAGTGTCTTGGTTTTCCATAGTTATAACATATGACTTAGCCTCTTCCTTGACCAAATCCTCCTCCTTTGTGTTGTTGTTGTCCTTGGCCCCAAAAATTTCCACCCCCCTAGGTTGAGGGTATTGTTGCTGCAACAAATACTGATTTTGTTGATATTGCAGCTGAGGATAATGTAGTTTTTGATATTGAGCCAGTGGATATTGAGTAGGTTGTGTTTTCTCAACTTGCATCTACTCATCATTATTCATCGAGTAGGTGTCCACCATATTCTCTTGTAGCAGCTGAAATGCTCTGGAATAGTTCTCATCATGTCCTACAGATTTACAAAATTTACAATACAGTCTAGTTGGTGAACTTACAATATTCTACAAGTACAACCACTCTTCTGATTGACAACCTCGAGTTTGACATATTCTATGCTAAGGAATACCTTGGGTACTTATCGGGTTATACGCTCTCGTTGCGACATAGTTGATGAGCATTGGGAAATTATCTTTATGGTGCCCATCTGTTCTACACCTTGTACACCATAGTTCTTCCTGAATCTCTTTCCCCTTCTTAACGTCTTAGAGTTGTATCATAAGATTAGCTAGCTGTGATTGAATCTGCATCATTCCTGCATCGTTTTCTCCAATCGGTGAGGATTCTAACTTCATGGCTGTCTCCATAGATTCAGTCCGCGACACTATTTTCGGTTGCATTAACAAGATTCAGATGTGTGGCAACAACGCTGCAATGAACCATTCCTTATGCTGTACGTCTGACATTTGAAAGCTTACTTTGGCCATCATTGCCTCAAATCTTTGGTCAAATTCCTAGATAGATTATGTAGGTAAAATATTGATTTCATTAATTTATGTGATGCCTTGCGACTCAGATTTTGACTTTTTGAACTCGTCTATCATTCCAACTCAAATTTGGTCAAGTGTTTTCTACGCAACTCCCACTGGAACTATGGAAAAATTTATGTCCTCAAGGTTGTGATCATGAATATATGTATAAAGGTATCGGCCTAACCACTCTATAGGATTCAATCGATATCCGTTACTCTCGTCCCATGCAAATTCTAGTGCTTTAAAATCAACCCAATCTTAGATTTCAGGCTTCTTTGGGTGCCACAACATATCCCTCACCAAAATGATTCATGGTCTCGACAATGGAACCATTTGTTGGATTTTGGACCTAGGTTTAGTCCCTCCTTTATGCGCAACAAATCCCAAGGTATCAACCCGATAGAGCAAGCCTCAGTCGGCAGCACCTGCAACGTAGATGCAGTATCAACCGAGATATCTCTCTTATGGGTAACTGCTAGAACCGGGTTTCCGCAGTTGGTTTGGGGGATTTCTCTTCCCTTGGAATTATACCAAGGTGCTTGAATGAAGCCATAGGATGTAATCCTTATACTGATTATGGATAGTTAATATGCGACTCTATTCAACCATCGACATATACTATAACAATAAATATCATTGAGTATATGAGATTCCGACTACCACGGTGTGACAGATGCATACAACTCAATTGTAAGAAAATATATAAACATTCATTCACAACAACATACATTCAACATAATACATTTATCATTTATACATTCGACACAATATCTAACATGGAAACCCAGATGGGAAAAACCACAAAGGTGCTCTTCATCTAGAATGAGAAATGTTAAGTTTTCTTAATTTCTTAGATGATATTCTAAAAAAATTTACATTAGTAGGATCGCTGAAAGAACAACAAGCACAGTAACACAAAGAACACAAAGATTTTCCTCGGGGAAACCACAAGGGAGAAATCCCCGCAAAAATTCCTTAGTATAGAACTCAACCAACACAGTGCAAAACCCAAGACAAGTGCTTCTCTCTTCTTCTCTCTCTTATAAACTTACTTGAGTGCGTGTGTACAAATGAAGGGGGGCGACTCCCTATTTATATTTGTCTCTTGACTTGACCTAGAACCTAGCAAGGTCGACTTGTCTAACTGAGAGGGCCGAATTGTCTAGTAAGACACCAAAATAATATTTATTATAATGACATGTGGGTACTATTGACCCAACTTCCATTCAGAGGTTTACATTTGACTCTTACATGACCAAACTAATCTCCTGCAGGAGGAATACAATCAATACATCTGGAATATCTTCTGAAGTTACAATACCTTAACACTCCCTCTTAACTAGGAAGGTATTCAACTAGGGTAGCAACTACTACCACAACTGTACATCTGATTGGTGAGTCTCTATATGTCATAGGAAGTTTTGTAACACCATCATACATATTCATCATCAATCTTAACAAGAGAATACTAGACTTCCAGATATCGATGGTTGATTCTTCTCGACAAATTTCGGTCGCACGTCCAAGAATACTTCCATTTCTTTCTAGACGTCGAATGGTACTTTCTTTTGTGCCATTGATCCCACCTACAATTTTCCATGCTGCGTATCTTGATTTGCTCCAGTCACAACACCTCCTCTTGTTAGGGGAACAATGTTTATTTCTCTTGGCTCAATAGAAATCATTTGGATGTTCTGATTAGGATTCAAATTGGGATTCTACGTAGGATTAGTGTTTCCCACCATTCGAGCCTATCGCTTCACATTCAATTATGGACATTGTTTGACAGTATAGTCAAATTATTTACAATATAAAAATGCTTTCGTAGGACTTTCACAATCTCAAGGAAAGTGTCCTATTTTTCCATAGTTATAACATATGACTTAGCCTCTTCCTTGACCAAATCCTCCTCCTCCTTGTTGTTGTTGTCCTCGGCCCCAAAAATTTCCACTACCCTTAGGTTGAGGGTATTGTTGTTGCGAAAAATATTGATTTTGTTGATATTACAGTTGAGGATACTACAGTTGTTGATATTGAGGCAGTGGATATTGAGCAAGTTGTGTTTGCTCAGCTTGCATCTACTCATCATTCTTCATCAAGTAGGTGTCCACCATATTCTCTTGCAGAAGCTGAAATGCTTTGCAATATTTCTCATCATGTCCTACAGATTTACAAAATTTACAATACAGTGTAGTTGGTGAACTTACAATCTTTTGCAAGTACAAGCACTCTTCTGATTGATGGCCTCCAGTTTGACATATTCTATGCCAAGGAATCCCTTGGGTACTTATCGGGTTTGACGCTCTCGCTGTGACATAGTTCATGAGTATTGGGAAATTATCTTTATGGTGCCCATCTGTTCTACACCTTGTACACCATAGTTCTTCCTAAATCTCTTTCCCTTTCTTAATGTCTTAGAGTTGTATCATAATATTAGTTAGCTGTGATTGAATCTGCATCATTCCTGCATTAGTTTCTCCAATCGGTGAGGATTCTAACTTCATTGTTGTTTCTAGAGCTTCTGTCTGCGACACTATTTTCTATTGCATTAATGAGATTCAGATGTGCAGCAAAAATGCTGTAATGAACCATTCCTTATGCTATACGTCTGACATCTGAAAGCTTACTTTGGCCATCAATGCCTTAAATCTTTGGTCAAATTCCCAGATAGATTCTGTAGGTAAAAGCTTGATTTCTTTAATCTCTGTGATGCATTTTGACTCAGATTTCGACTTTTTGAACTCATCTATCGTTCCAACTCAAATTTGTTCAATTTTTTTCTGCACAACTCCCACTGGAACTATGGAAAAATTCATGTACCAATCTAGCACACAACCCCTCAAGGTTGTCATTAGTTGCACTTTCTTTATCGCTTCATCTTGGACCTATCGCACGGTCCAAATGGCTTCACAGAGAAACCAATGTTGCTCTGGGTCTTCTAGGCCATTTCCATTAAATATCAACAACTTAATATCGGTCCTAGCCATGATGTTAACTACTGGTATGATTGGGAAAAACTTTTGACTAGCCAGACTCCCTTGTCCGCTATTATAATGTTAGTACTACTTGTATTTACAAAACCACTTGGTGACAAGTTTCTATATCTTACCTCCAGTGATGTGTGTGGGGTTGTAGGGGTATCGTACTCGTGCTCTGGTCTGGAGGCTCTGCTTATTCTTCTTCTTTTAATATTGGCTAATATTCCTCTTCTTCATTGCAAGAACCTTCTCCAATGTGTGATGTGAGCTCGTAGTCTTCTCCTTTGGTCGTACTACAACTTCTTCTTCTTGCCACAATCTTCTTCTCTTTCTTGACCGAAATCTTCTTCCACTTCTCAAATATCCAGCCTCTAGTTTAGTTCCACTATCACCAGGGAACATTTTAGCTTAGTTTTCTCCATTTTTCATGCAACTCGTCTGTAACATATTCAAATTTCCACGCACAGTTCTTGTAACTGTCACATTCTGACTCCTTTTTTGCATATAAGCATCTTTATCCAAGCTTTCAAAGATGACAAGTATCTTCCTCACAGTCATTGGAATTTTTTTTTGCCTCACTATATGAGGTTATCATGTCGAAAACAAACTCAGCAATATAACCTTGCGAAAAACTATCTACCAAAAAATCAATAGCCCTTGGCACAGGGTTGCTAACACTCTTCAGCTGTTGAATCAACTGAGGATTCCACTCTGTCAGTTCTCGTCCTTGAAAATTTCTTTGCTGGGTGGATAACTTCGACAACCACTCATGAAACACAATAGGAAACTTGAAAAATAAAATATCATGAATATATGTATAAAGGTATTGGCCCAACCACTTTGTTGGATTCAACTGAGATCCTTTACTCTCGTCTTGTGCAAATTCTAATGCTTTAAAATCAACCCAATCTTGGATTTTATGCTTCATCGGGTGCCACAACATATCCCTTACCAAAATGATTCATGGTCCCAACAATGGAACCATTTGTTGGACATTGGACCTAGGTTTAGTCCCTCCTTTTCACGCAACAAATCCAAATATATCAACCTAACAGAGCAAGGCTTAGTCGGAAGCACCTGTGACGTAGATGCAGTATCAACCAAGATATCTCTCCGAGGGGTAACTGCTAGAACTAGGTTTCCGCAGTTGGGTTGGGGGATTTCTCTTCCCTTGTAATTCTACCAAGGCATGTGATTGAATCCATAGGATGTAATCCTTATACTGATTCTGGACAGTTAATATGTGACTCTATTCAACCATCAACATATACTATAACAACAAATATCATGGAGTATATTTGTTTTCGACTACCACGGTGCGTCAAATGCATACAACTCAATTGTAAGCAAATATATAAACATTCAATCACAACAATCTACATTCAGCACAATACATTTATAATTTATACATTTGACACAATATCTAAGTGGAAACCCATACGGGAAAAACCATAAAGGCGCTCTTCATATAGCATGAGAAATGTTAAGTTTTCTTAATTTTTTAGATGATATTCTAATTTTTTTTACAATAGTAGGATCACTAAAAGAACAACAAGCACAATAATATAAAGAACACAAAGATTTTCCTCAGGGAAACCAAAAGGGAGAAAACCCCACAAAACTTCCTTAGTATAGAACTCAACCAGAGTAGTGTAAAACCCAAGACAACTACTTCTCTCTTCTTCCCGGTGCACTTCTTCTTCTCTCTCTTGCAAACTTACTTGAGTGAGTGTGTACAAACAAAGGGTGGTGGATCCCTATTTATATTTGTCTCTTGACTTGACCTAGAACCTAGTAGGGTCTACTTGTCTAACTGACAGGGCTGACTTTTCTAGTAAGACACCAAAAATAATATCTATTATAATGACACTTGGGTACTATTGACCCAACTTACATTCATAGGTTTACATTGATTATTTCAATGACTCTTACATGACTAAACTCATCTCCTGAAGGAGGAATACAATCAATACATCTAGAATATCTTCTAAATTTACAATACTTTAACACTCCCTCTTAACTAGGAAGGTATTCAACCAAGGTAGAAACTACTACCACAACTGTACATCTGACTGGTGAGTCTCTATATGTCATAAGAATTTTTGTATCACCATCATACTGTATAGGTACACAGGGTACTCCCAAAAGACCGAACACCTTCAGAAACTGCTTCACACAAATAGATCACAGATCAACACACCGATGTTTGTCACGTGGTTAAAACCCTCGAGAGGGAAATAGTCCACGACCCCAGCCAAATAGCTACTTGGAGCAATTTATTATGCAAAAGAAAGAAAGTTACATGAGCTTCTCATAATCGATCAACTAGCTAAGGACCCTCTATGCTCTTTAAATAGAGATCATAGACCAATTGGGTGTTAAGCCATGGATCAATGGTAGGTATGATCTAAGAGAAGTTGAACCATCAAATCACTCTATGTATAGAACATATCATGACCGTCGGATTAGAATATTTACAAATGCATACTAATGCATACTAAAGAAACACACTTTTACCTAACGGATATATTACACAAGTTGATCTTAACTAACTCCTAAGTGTCTAAATATCCTAACATCCTCCCTTAAGAACAACTTGGGATAGGATTGAAGGATTTACAAAAGTGACACTATTAGGAGAAGGAAGGAGGCATTAGAGCCTATCCCCCCTTAAGGACACATTCTTGAACTCCTAACCTAGAATGAAGTTTAGAAAACTTCGCTTCTGTAAGAGACTTGGTGAAGATGTCTGCAACTTGATCATCTGTAGGGCAATAGAGCACTTCAATAACACGATCATGAACAAGATTTCTGATGAAGTGCATGTGTAGCTCAATGTGTTTGCTGCACTGATGTAGAACTGGATCTTTGGCAAGCTTGATGGAACTTTGATTGTCGCACCAAAGTGGAGTAGGCTACTGCTGCTCGAATCCAAACTCTGAAAGGATTTGTTGAAGCCATAAAGCTTCCTGACTGGCATTAACTGCGGCTCGATATTCTGCTTCTGCTGAAGAAAGAGCAAGTGCTTGTTGTTTCTTATAAGCCCAAGTGACAGGTCCAGATCCCAAACTGAAAACATAACCTGTAGTAGACTTTCGATCATCACGATCGTCGGTCCAATCTGAATCAGTGAAACCAACCAATAAAGGTCTCCCCCCTATACTGTAATGAATCCCAAAATGAATTGTACCTTGAATATATCGAAGTATTCTTTTTGCTGCTTTCCAGTGACTTTCATGAGGAGATTGCATATAACGGGAAACACGACCAATGACAAAGGAAAGGTCAGGACAATAATTAGTTAAGTATAAAAGACTACCAACAAGCTGACGATACAAGGTGGCATCTACCTCAGGGGAAGTACAAGTGGTAGAAAGTTTGAATCCAGACTGGAAGGGAGAAGGGGCTGGTTTACAATTTTCCATGTGGAAGCGGCGAAGAAGGTCACAAGCATACTTAGACTAGGAAAGAAAGATTCCTTCTTTGGTTTGCAAGACTTGGAGACCAAGAAAATAATGCAAATGTCCTAAGTCACATGGGTTATAAGTTTAGGGTCACTGCCAGCAAGGATAAGATCATCAACATAAAGAACAAGTATGATGAGATGGTTTCCTACTTTCTTGGTATAGACATTGGGGTCAGAATGACATCTAGAAAAACCAGTGTCAAGGAGAAAGCTATCCATTTTGGCATACCAAGCTCTAGGAGCTTGCTTAAGGCCATATAAGGATTTCTTAAGGAGACAAACAAGGCTAGAGTTATTCTGAACATATCCAGGAGGTTGTTCCATGTAAATTTCCTCATGTAAATCACCATGTAAGAAGGCAGACTTGACATCCATTTGATGGACTTCCCAGTTATGTAAGGCTGCAAGGGAAAGAACAAGGCAGATGGAGTTCATTTTTGCTATAGGGGAAAAGGTTTCATTGTAGTCAATCCCTTCAACTTGGGAAAAACCTTTGGCAACTAACCTTGCCTTAAGTCTTTCAACACTTCCATTTGATGCATACTTAGTTCTGTAGACCCATATACATTTGACAAGTTTTCTTCCTTTTGGAAGAGGAACAAGATCCCAAGTATCGTTCACCATTAAGGAACGGTATTCTTCATCCATAGCTGCATCCCAATCTGGATTTCCTGAAGCTTCTACAAAATTTTCTGGATCATGATTCTCGAAAACTTGAGCCAAAAGTGAAGAGGCTCGCTGAAACTGACAACGTGTTCGATGTTGATATCTAGGATCATCGACAAGATCACCAGCTGCTTCACATGTTGAACGGACTCATCGAGGAAGTATTGGTGCTGGTGCAATTGGAGGAACATGAGCAGGCGGAGGTGGATTTTCATCCTCACTGTCATCATCAGAATTGGAGTTGAAAACCTGTCAAGGAAGCTAGAAGAAGTGAAAGAAGAAGGCACAATTGCCGAATTAGGCTCGTAGGACAAAGATGGCACACCCGCCAAGTTAGGCTTGCAGGCCAAGATATTTTCATCAAATTTAACATCTCTTCTAATGATTATATCATGAGAATGTGGCGGAAGAAGTCTATAACCTTTTACATCTTCAGAATATCCAACAAATATGCACTTTTCACTTTTAGGCTGCCATGCTTTTCATTTTTCATTTGGAATGTGAGCCCATGCTTCAAAACCAAACACACGAAAGTGACTTACATCTGGTTTAATTTTACTCCATGCTTCTTCTGGTGTTATACCCTGTAAAACTTTAGTGGGTGTGCGATTAACTATGTAAGTTGCACAATTTATGGCCTCAGCCCAATATTGAAGACGTAGTCCTTTAGATTGGATCATACAATTAGCCATTTCTTTTAAAGTGTGGTTCTTCCGTTCAGCTAAACCATTTTGTTGTGGTGTATATGGAACAGTGTGTTGTTGTTGGATTCCTTGTTCAGTGCAAAAAGTAGTGAACTTGTTGTTAACATATTCTCCTCCATTGTCAGATCTTAACTTAATAATTTGATGACCAGATTGTTTTTCAACAAGGGCCTTGTAGGCCAAGAACATGTTAAATACTTCGCTCTTAAGTTTTAGAAAGTAAACCCAAGTGCGTCTGGAGTATTCATCAATGAAGGTTAAGAAATATTTGAAACGAGAAAAGGAAGCAGATGGAAGAGGGCCACACAAGTCACTATGCACAAGCTCCAAGGGAACCGAGGCGTGCTAAGAGGCACATTTGTCAAAACTGTCCTAATGATGTTTTTCGAGTACACAACCGAAACAAACACCATCCTTGCAAGATACTAGCAGAAGACCAGTCACCATATTATCTTTACATAGTTGTTGCAATGGGCGATAATTTAAGTGACCAAATCGCTCATGCCAAAGTTTGCTCAAGTTATCACTACGAGCAACAAAAACTGAATGAAAAGGTGATGACCCAAAGTTGTTAAATTTGTACAACCTGGTAATATCATCAACAATTCCTGTAGCAAGGATATTTTGAGGATTTTTAAAATCCTTGATTACAACTTGATGAGGTGTAAACGTCACAGTTTTACCTTCACCTGAATGAGTAATTTGATAGACTGATAACAAATTGCAGGAAATTTTTGGAACACATAGTACATCACTGAAATGACCATTTTCTACTGGAACTGTTCCAGATCCTACAACAGTTAGAGATCTATCATCACCAACAAATATTTGTTTGGTGTTACATTCATGCATAGTAGAAAATATTGCTTTATCCTTAGCCATATGATAAGATGCTCCAGAATTAATGAGCCATTCAATTGAAGTAGAAGTAGAAGATGCAATATAAGAGTAACCCGAAGCACAAAGTGCATGTCCATGAGAGGTAGATTCTGAAGATGAATCTAGGCTGATGTGGTACTTCTTCATTACTGCTTCCAAGGCTTCCATCATCTTAAAACACTTAGATTCATCATGATTATCTTTCCCACAAAAATTGCAATGATGCCTAGTCTTCTTTCCTTTTTTCTTGGATCCTTTGTCATTTTTTAAAGAAGGAGCTGACTGAGAGGGTTTGGGACCCTTGTTGTTTGGCTTATTATTACAAAAATTTTGTTTCTTGGGAGGCTTGGACTTTTCTTTCTGTTGGGACAATAAGGCTTTCCCAAATGTATCTACATTGTTAATTATTCCAAGATGAATGAGCTTATCTTGCTCTCTAATTAAGGAATCACAAAAGGATTCAAGGCTAGGCTCTTGATAGCTAGTTGCAGTCAAGGATTATTTCATGGAGTAGAATGTAGATACAAAAATAGAATATGTAGGTCCAAGTTTGGAAAGAATACGATAAATACATTATTTGTCTTCTTTCTTAATCTTGCATTCTGCACATAATAGTCTAAGAGTTTTATACTTAGATAAATAGTTTTGAATGCATGAAAAATAATTTGGATTCAAGGAAATCAACTCATTCTCAAGTTGATGACCTCGAATTTCATTGTGTTTACCAAACAGAGATTCCAACTTTTCCCAAGCTTTATAAGGTTCATCAATTTTAGATATGTGGAAACACAAATCAATAGAGATTGACATCCCAATCAATCCACGAGCTTCATCACATCTATTTGCCCATTTAATTTTCTTATCATCATTAGTGGGGTCTGTTTCTTTCCCTGAGGTTATCCTGAAAAGTCTCCTACTTTGTAGAACATCCTCCATACGAGATTTCCATGAGAAATAGTTAGAACTTGTAAGTTCAATATCACAAGGGGCAGCCATACTGTAAAATAATGGCTGAAATAACAGAAACTAACTGTCTGGATGCAAAGAGCTCGAAAAAATATGCGGTTTTAAAAAAACCGACACTTAAAACTGATTTTGGATGATGAAGTTATGCTTGATCAAAGAAAATGTTGAAGATGTCCCCAATAATGACGTGGTAGATATTAACTTGACCAACTAAAAAAAGTAGCCCCCTCTTCCCAATATCAACCTTTGATAATCACTTTTACAATAAAGTTGCTTTGAAGTGAATCACTTTTGTAGAATAAGTGATGTTCACTTTTACAATAATGTGAATTTTTAAATAGTGCGATGATAAATTAAAAGACTTAAGTGACTCACTTTTATTTTATTTTATTAATGTGAGATGCACTTTTACAATAAAGTAACTTAAAAATAGAAATTTCATGCACTAAAAAGTAGCTTGATAAGATTTGAACTCAAGACTTATCAAGGTGTAAAGCAACTTTGGACCAAGTGAGCTAAGTTTAAAAGGTACGTAAAAGTATGGAAAGAGGAAGGGAGTTTTTTTTTTTTTTTACTATTCTCTCTCGTTTTCTATGCTTGCTTTCTTTTCCTGCAAATCACAAAAAAAAAAACAAAAAAACAAAAACAAATTTTTTTTCCCACACAATGGGGTGAGATCTTGGTTAGCTTACCCGGAAAGTCTATGTTTTCAAGTTTTCTCATTGTTTCTAATTTTCCGTGGTCGCACAAGGTGCATGACAAAGAGGATACGTAGCCGAGAAGATAAGAAAAAAAACTTTCCCTTACTGTTTCTCCGTCACTGTAACATTATACCTTCAGATTTGCCGAAACGGGTGTTTCTGGAGCAAATAGAAACAATTTTCGGTGAAATGAAAACTATTTCCCAATGGAAATGGTGCTTTGGACATAATAGAACAAATCCCACATGCCACAAATGCACATAAAATCTAGAACTAGAAACCCTTTCAAAGTTTCGGCAACACCGGTTCCAGATCTTGATCAAAACCGAAAGCGGCTCTTCATAAAAGATTTGATACCATGTAAGGTTTGCCGTTACACCAAAATTTGTAGATGTTGATGAACATTTAAAACCCAGCACAAGGCCCTATCACCAGGAGTGGTGGTTAAACCACTTGTTTTATATTCCCAGAGGTGCGACGGTTATAACATGTGGAGGTACCCAATACTCCAACACCCTATCTCCGGCGTAGCTCGGGGGAATTGAACCTGAGACCTCAGATCTGATACCATGTATGGGTACACAAGGTACTCCCAAAAGACCGAACACCTTCAAAAATCGCTTCACACAAATAGATCACAGATCAACACATCGATGTTTATCACGTGGTTAGAGAGAAACAGTCCATGGCCCTAGACAAATAGCTACTTGGAGCAATTTATTATGCAAAAGAAAGAAATCTACATGAGCTTTTCATAATCGATCAACTAGCCAAGGACCCTCTATGCTCTTTAAATAGAGATCATAGACCAATCGGGTGTTAAGCCACGAATCAATGGTAGGTATGATCTAAGAGAAGTTGAATCGTCGGGTCACTCTATGTCTAGAACATATCGTGACCATCGGATTAGAATATTTACAAATGCATACTAATGCATACTAAAGAAACACACTTTTACGTAACGGATATATTACACAAGTTGATCTTAACTAACTCCTAAGTGTCTAAATATCCTAACACATACATCTTCATCATCAAACTCAGCATGAGAATACTAGACTTCCAGATGTCGACGCTTGATTCTTCTCGAAAATTTTTGGTTGTACGTCCAAGAATACTTCCTTTTCTTTCTAGACATCTAATGGTACTTTCTTTTGTGCCAGCGATTGCACTTGTAGCTGTCCATGCTACGTATCTTTATCTGCTCCAGTCACAACACCTCCTCTTGTTATGGGAACAATGTTTATTTATCTTGGCTCAACAGAAATCATTTGGATGTTCTGATTAGGATTCAGGTTAGGACTCTGCGCATGATTGGGGTTTTCCACCATTCGAGCCTGTCACTTCGCATTCAATTGTGGACATTGTTCGACAGTATGGTCAAATGATTTACAATATAAACATGCCTTTGCAGGACTCGCACAATCTCGAGGAAAGTGTCCTGGTTTTCCATAGTTATAACATATGACTTAGCCTCTTCCTTGATGAAATCCTCCTCTTCCTTGTTGTTGTTGTGCTCGGCCCCAAAAATTTCCACCCCCCCTAGGTTGAGGGTATCACCGCTGTGACAAATATTGATTTTGTTGATATTGTGGTTGAGGATACTAAGGTTGTTGATATTGAGCCAGTGGATACTGAGCAAGTTGTGTTTGCTCAGCTTGCATCTAATCATCATTCTTCTTCATCAAGTAGGTGTCCACCATATTTTCTTGCCGTAGCTAAAATGCTTTGCAATATTTCTCATCATGTCCTACAGATTTACAAAATTTACAATACAGTCTAGTTGGTGAACTTACAATCTTCTGCAAGTACAAGCACTCTTCTGATTGATGGCCTCCAGTTTGACATATTCTACACCAAGGAATCCGTTGGGTACTTATCGGGTTTGACGCTCTCGCTATGACATAGTTCATGAGAATTAGGAAATTATCTTTATGGTTCCCATCTGTTCTACACCTTGTACACCATAGTTCTTCCTGAATCTCTTTCCCCTTCTTAATGTCTTAGATTTGTATCATAAGATTAGCTAGCTACGATTGAATCTGCATGTAACGAACATAAAATAAATATAATAATTAAATAATTAATAATAAACATAATCAATTATACTTAAGATGAAAGGACATGATCTTTCATTCACAATTCCCAAGCCTTATTTAATAGGTGGGTTATCAACCATTATAATCATCTTTCATCCTATCATTAATATATACTTGCCTTAGGGCTTATCGAATATTCCAGGTGTTCTGGTGAATAATATTGTCTGAGTGAATAATTATTCGCTTCATTTGGTATCAGAGCTAGCCTTCCTAGGGATTTTGTTGATTACCAGCTTAATGTTTCCTTGAAACTTGGATCTTTGATCTCACATAGGATTTTGGCCACCACCTTAGCATTCTCGGGACTATATCCACCCCCTAACTACCACCTCCTCCATCCCCTAATTGCTTCACGCTCCCTCTCCATCATCCTTCCTCCTCACTGCTCTACATCTTCGCTTCTCCACTCCACCCGATAGCAACACCCAACACCAACACCCGCTCACTTTGACACATGCGCTAGTCCCCATCTTCCTCCCGCGTTGCCACCTGCATCCAATCTGCACTCCCCATCTTCCTTCTCTCTACGTCCAAACCATGCTCCCCATCTCTGCGCTCTTCCACCTTCCTCTGCATTGCCACCACGACTGCCACCAACGCCTTCTCCACCTGCCCTTGTGCCTCCCACTGCATGCTCAGCCTCTGCTTCACGCTCCACCTCCTTACACCTGCATCACTACACGTTGCCTCTATAGCACCCTTCCGCTCTGCATCTTCTTCCCCCACCAACTTCTACGTTCGCCTCCATCCACCTTGCCACCACCGTCAACTCCACCTCCTTCCTCTCCACTCTTCCCTCCATGTCGCCACACACAACCCTTCTTCCCCGCTCTTCCCTCCGCACTGCCATCACCACCGCCACCGCATCCTCCTCCACCACAAACCAAAACAAAAAATTATATATATTTTTAATATAATATAATATTATTATATTAAAAATTTGTATTAAAAAAATACACATCATAGTTATTATATTTTAATAATATTAATATTATTGTTATATATAATAATTTTTTTTTATAAAAAAGACTTATTTTGGAAAAATAAAATAAAATAAAATAAAATAAAAGTATAAAAAAAAGTAAAAAAAAAAATTATTATTTTATTAGAATAATTATTATTTTATTAAAATAATTAATATTTTTGGAAAAAAAGAAAAGAAAAAAAGTTATTTAACCTAATACAAAGAGAACAAAATCAATAAAATCGAAGACCATCTATAGTCGAGATGACCATCTAGTGTCGAAAAAATCAGAAATCATGGAATCTTGTTTACGACTACAAATAGAGAAATTAGAAGCCAAGTTAAAATGTTATCGAATAGACAATGAAGAGTTACAAGACTTGAATACGAAATCGAAAGTATTGATTAAATTACATAAGATGCAAAAAAAACGCAAGGAACAAAAAATTTTCAACCAGAAAAATCATATAGAAAAATTGTCTACCCAAATTGAAAAATTAAAAGACGGAAGTGAGTTAAATCAGAGACAAAAAATCAAGATATAAAGAAAGAAATAAGTGATTACGAAGCAAAAATAATATGCTTGAACAAAATCGTTAACAACAAAGATGAAGAACCGAAGCACATACGCCATAAATTAGAAGATAAAAAATCAGTGGTCGCCTAGTATCGACAAAAGATAAAATTTCTTCAACAATGAAATAGCGACTCTAAAAAGGAACATGAGCTGGAGATCACAAAGAGTAATGAAACAATATCCAACAATTCTGAAGAAATTTTCAGATTAAGAAATCATAACAAAACACTGAATACAAAAATAAAAAAATTGAAAAACAAGAGTAAGAGGGAACACTCCGGTGAAGACCTTGAAAGAAAAATACTGGAAAATCAAGAAGAAAACTAGTGTCTAAATAACCGTAATCAAGAACTACAGAATCAAATCAAGGAGTTAGAAATTGAAAAAAATTCGCAAGATGAAAGAATCGAAAAGATTCAGAATCACAACAATCAACTGGAGAACCGAGAAGCACAAATCTAGGAAAATGCATCCAAAAATCGAAGTGAGGAAGTGAAGAGAGTCCTCACCGCAGTCCAAAAGAAAGAAGAAAAAACAACACCTACAACTTACAGACATCCTAATTATAATCATCATTTTGACGAATGACAGGCTCAAAATGAATATTCACAGAAGACTTATGTGGACATGCGAAAATATCGACATACTAAGCAACAGTTGAGACGAATCGTCCCACAAAAAGATCTCAGAGCTCTGATAAAAATAGATCTGGGATGGACTACAACAGATACGATGCGACAATTCTCTTGGGGGATTCGTAATTCGTATCAGCTCATTTACTCAAATGTCACACATACAAAAAGGGAAAGAACCCCGAGACGACAGATTACAGTAAACCATACATTAATGTCAATGCATCTTTGAGGACAAAGATTTCCTTAAGGGAAAGGAAATGTAACGAACATAAAATAAATATAATAATTAAATAATTAATAATAAACATAATCAATTATACTTAAGATGAAAGGACATGACCTTTCATTTACAATTCCCTGGCTTTATTTAATATGCGGGTTATCAACCATCATAATCATATTTCATCCTATCATTAATATATACTTACCTTATGGATTATTGAATATTCTAGGTGTTCTGGTGAATAATATTGTATGAGTGAATAATTATTCGCTTCACTGCATCATTCCTGCATCGGTTTCTCCAATCGGTGAGGATTCTAACTTCATGGATGTCTTAAGAGATTCATGAGTCTGCGACACTATTTTCTGTTGCATTAACGAGATTCATATGTGCGGCAACAACACTGTAATGAACCATTCCTTATGATGTTCGTTCGATATCTGCAAGCTTACTTAGGTCATCAATTCCTTTAATATTTGGTCAAATTCCTAGATAGATTCTGTAGGTAAAAGATTTATTTTGTTTAATTTCTGTGATGAATTGCAACTCATATTTTGACTTTTTGAACTCATTTATCATTCCAACTCAAATGTGGTCAAGTGTTTTCTAAGCAACTCCCACTAGAACTATGGAAAAATTCATGTACCAATCTAGCACACGACCCCTCAAGGTTGTGATCATTTGCGCTTGCTTTATCGATTCATCTTGGACCTGTCACACGGTCCACACAGCTTGACAGATAAACCAATGTTGCTCTAGGTATTCTAACCCATTTCCATTAAATATCGACAACTTAATATCGGTCCTAGCCATGATGTTAACTGGTGGTATGATTGGGCAAAACTTTTGACTAGCGAAACTCCCTTGTCTGCTATTACAATGTTAGTACTACTTGTATTTACAAAACCACTTGGAGACAAGTTTCTATATCTTACCTACAGTGATGTGTGTGGTGTTGTAGGGGTATCGTACTCATGCTCTGGGTCTGGAGGTTTTGCTTCTTCTTCTTCTTCTTCTTTGGATATTGGTTCATATTCCTCTTCTTCATCGCAAGAACCTTCGCCAATGTGTGATGTGATATTGTAGTCTTCTCCTTTGGTCGTACTACAACTTCTTCTTCCTGTCACAGTCTTTCTTCTCTTTTTTGGCCGAAATCTTCTTCCATTTGTTGAATATCCAACCTTTAGTTCAGTTCCAATATCACCAGGGAACATTTTAGCTTAGTTTGCTCCATTTTTCATTCAACTCATCTGTAACATATCCAAATTTCCACACATAGTTCTTATAATGGTCACATTCTCATGATTCCTTTTTTGCATATAAGCATCTTTATACAATCTTTCAAACATGATAAGTATCTTCCTTGCTGTCCTTGGAAATTTATTCTTTCTGCCTCACTATATGAGGTTATCGTGTCAAAAACAAACTTAGTAATATGACCTTGCAAAATAATATCTACCCAAAAATTAATAGCCCTTGACACAGGGTTGCTAACACTCTTCAGCTGCCAAATCAGCTGAGGATTCCACTCTGTCAGTTCTCTTCCTTGAAAATTTCTTTGTTGGGTGGATAACTTTGATAACCACTCATGAAACACAAGAGGAAACTCAGAAAAGAAAATATCATGAATATATGTATAAAGGTATTGACCCAACCACTCGATTGGATTCATCTGAGATGCTTTGCTCTCATTTTGTGCATATTCTAATGCTTTAAAATCAGCCCAATCTTGTATTTCAGGCTTCATCAGGTGCCACAACATATCCCTCACCAAAATAATTCACGGTCTTAGAATGGAACCATTTTTTGGATTTTGGACATAGGTTTAGTCCCTCCTTTCATGCAACAAATCCCAAGATATCAACCTAACAGAGCAAGGCTCAGTCGGCAACACCTGCGACGTAGATGCAATATCAATTGATATATATCTCTTATGGGTAACTGCTAGAACCAGGTTTCCATAGTTGGGTTGGGGAATTTCTCTTCCCTTGGAATTATACCAAGGCTCTTGAATGAAGCCATAGGATGTAATCCTTATACTGATTATGGACAGTTAAGATGCGACTCTATTCAACCATCAACATATACTATAACAACAAATATCATGGAGTATATGCGATTCTGACTACCACGGTGCAACATATGCATACAACTCAATTGTAAGAAAATATACAAACATTCGTTCACAACAACATTCATTCAACAAAATACATTTATCATTTATACATTCGGCACAATATCTAACGTGGAAACCCAAATGGGAAAAACCACAAAGGCACTCTTCATTTAGCATGAGAAATTTTAAGTTTTCTTAATTTCTTAGATGATATTCTAAAAAAGTTTACAATAGTAGGATCGTTGAAAGAACAACATGCACAATAACACAAAGAACACAAAGATTTCCCTCAGGGAAACCACAAGGGATAAAACCCCAAAAAACTTCATCAGTATAGAACTCAACCAGAGCACTGTAAAACCCAAGACAACTGCTTCTCTCTTCTTCCCGGCGCACTTCTTCTTCTCTCTCTTGCAAACTTACTTGAGTGAGTGTGTACAAATGAAGGAGGGCGACTCCCTATTTATACTTGCCTCTTGAATTGACCTAGAACCTAGCAGGGTCGACTTGTCTAACTGACAGGGCCGACTTATCTAGTAAGACACCAAAAATAATATTTATTATAATGACACTTGGGTACTATTGACCCAACTTACATTCAGAGGTTTACATTGATTATTTCAATGACTCTTACATGACCAAAATCATCTCCTGAAGGAGGAATACAATCAATACATCTGGAATATCTTCTTAAGTTATAATACTTTAACACTCCCTCTTAACTAGGAAGGTATTCAACGAAGGTAGAAACTACTACCACAACTGTAAATCTGACTGGTGAGTCTCTATATGTCATAAGAAGTTTTGTAACACCATCATACATCTTCATCATCAATCTCAGCATGAGAATACTGGATCATCTTCTGCAACCTTAGTGTGTAAACACTGAATCATCTACTGCGTGTGCTAGATTATCTTCTGCAATATCAATATGTGGATACTAATCATCTTTTTCCATATCAATATGTGAATACTAAAACATTTTCTGTGTGTATTATATTGTCTTCTGCAATATCAATATGTGTATATTGAATCATCTTCTACCATACTAGTATGTGAATACTGAAACATCATCTACAACATCAGTATGTAAATACTAAAACATCATTTGTAACATTAGTATGTAAATACTGAAACATCATCCGCAACATCAATGTGTAAATACTGAAACATCATCTGCAACATCAATATGTAAATACTGAAACAACAACAACATCATTAGCATGTGAGTGCTAAAACAACATCATCAATAAATGCTAGATCATCATTTGCATCATTAGCATAGAGGCCACTGAAACATCATCATCATCATCAACATCAAATTGTTGAAACAACATCATCATCATCAGTATAGAAATACTAAACCTACTACATTAGTATAAGAATACTGATACTATCTCATCAACATCACAACAACATCAATATGAAAATATTGAACTTGCTACATCAGTATAAGAATACTGATACTACATATTTCCCACTAACCATCTTGGAGCAGTATCTTGGTAGATCCATCCAGGAATTTTGTCTAACTTACTAACCCTTTTGAGTCAACAAGCCTAGTTAGAGAGATGGATCTTCTCGGGGACCAACAAGCCTTGTCTGGCTTACTAACACTCTTGGGATAAATAGGCCTAGATAGGCATACTAATCCCCCTAGGATCAATAGGCCTCGTCTGACTTACTAACCCTTTCGAGCCAACAAGCCTAGCCAGACTTACCCTATTCTAGGCTGAGCTACCACCACTGAATCCTTCTACCGTCTTCTTCACTCCCTATTTCAAGGGAGGTCCTTACGGACTACACCAAGCTTGTCTTGAAAGTATTCAAACTTTACACGAGACAGAGGCTTAGTCAATATATCTGTGACTTGTTCCTTTGTAGGAACATACTTGAGCTTAATAGCTCCCTTCTGTACCATATCTCAGATGTAATGATATCTAACTTTGATATTTTATGACTTATCATGAAACACTGGGTTTTCTGTCATCTTAATACAAATATGATTATCACAAAAAATACTAGTCATGTCTATTGCTGCATCAAATAATCCTATCAACATTTTGCGAAGCCATACTGCTTCGCTACAAGCTGAACATGTTGTAATGTATCCAGCTTCTGCCATGCTAACTAAAAAATTGGATTGCTTTCTACTGAACCATGAGATCATCCCCGATCCCACACTAAAACAACATCCTGAAGTTCTCTTTCTATCTTCAACACTTCCTTCCTAATCTGAATCTGTAAATCCATGTAATTTGATCTCGCCATTTGATGCATATTTGAGACCATAATCTAAAGTACCCTTAAGAATGTTTGGGATGCCCCATATACTGACTTAAGAATGCTTACAACAAAACATATACTTGGTCTGGTATTGGTTGAGTACATTAGGGAACCAATAATTTGTCTATATAAGGTGGCATCTACTATTTCTGAAGTGTCATCAGTCAATAACTTCAAATTTGTTGTCATCGGAGTAGTCATAGCCTTGTAATTTATCATCTTAAATATATTTAGGATTTCTACTGCATATTTTCCTTAGTTTAGGAAAATATCATCTCAATACTGCCATACTTCAAGACCTAGAAAATAGTGCATCATTCCAAGGTATTTCATCTCAAATTCTGCAATGATTTTCTTCTTACATTCATTGATGGGATTATCTTCGCTTGTTAAGAATAGATAATATACATATAGTAGTAATATCATAATTCCATCACCTTCAACTTTATAATATAGGATGGAATCTGATTTTCTCTTGGTAAAGCCTTAACTCATAAGGAATCCATTGATTCTTCCATACCATTCTCTAGGTGTTTGCTTTAACCCATACAATTCCTTCTTGAGTTTACATACATGAGTTTCCTGACTATCTGTCTCAAGACCTTGCGGTTGTTCGATATATATTTCTTATTCTATAAATCCATTTAGGAAGGTTGTCTTTACATCCATCTGATTTAACTTCCACTTCATATTGGATGGCATGGCAAGAATGGTTCTAATTGAAGTGTACCTAGCCACTGGTGCAAAGATCTCCTCATAGTCGTTTCCTTCCTTCTGGGAGAATCCATGAGCTATGAATCTTGCCTTGTACTTCTCTATACTACCGTCTGCTGAATGCTTTGTCTTGTAGATCCATTTCGAGGATACCACTGACGTGTCCTTTGGTATTGGTACTATTTCCTATACATCGTTCTTTATAATGAATTGATATTCCTTGACCATAGCATCAACCCATTCCTTCTGCTTTGTTGCTTCTTCAAAACATGTTGGTTCTTTTTAAATAAGATCACACATCAAAGACACATAACTAGGGTATGGTTTTGGCTTCTTTCTTTCTCTGATGGTTCCTTCTAGAACACCATGTATTTTTTATTCTTCAATTACTTCATGAACCCAAGAATGCCTTCTTTTACATGAGATCATTTCACTAGGAAATTCTTCAGGTTTCTGAGGTTCTGTTATGTCATGATCCTTAGGAATCAGTTCTTCTTCTTCATTTCTAACTAGTTTAGGATGTTCTGCAGCTCCGAGAGTTTCATGATTCTCTTCATATTCCTTGTCATTCTTTGATTTTTTAGAGCTGTATCTTCGTGTAACATCTCTGTTTAGTTCAATTTGAGGATATCTCGTGATATAGATTTGAGGATATAAGGAAAGAAGGGATTGTTTGTAGGATATAGTGAGCAATCAAAATATTATCAAAATCTAGCTTTGATATTTTCTCCTTAGGAATGTGTATGTATACCAGACAACCAAATATCTTTAGGTGACCGACTTCACAATTTTCTCCAGTATGTTGATGTATTTGTAACTTTATAATGTATTCACTTGTAGATTTCATATATTCTATTTCATTGTACCCTGATGTTCTTATCGGGAGAGTCATTAATATAATAAAGTCATATAAATTCAATGAGGTTAACCCTCCGTTGTAAGTTGAGGCAATAGTCCCCACAATTGAGTTGAGGTTAACCCTCCTTGTTGATTGGGGGGCAAAGTCCCCACAGTTGAGGGGCACTAGGGTTATTAGACTCTCCTAGAGATGTCGGCCCTAGTAAGTAATTGTCAAGTCAGAAATTAGTATAAATATAGAGTGAGCCTCTCTATTTGTCACATACACTCACTCAACTGGGGCGCATGAGTGAGAGAGGAAGTGCTCACACAAGTGAGAGAGAGAACAGCTGTTGGAGATCATCTTTTCTATCTTTGTGTTTTACTGCTTCCATTGGTGCTCATTCTATCTCTAAGGAATTTGTGGGGTTTTCTCCTTTATGGTTTCCCTGAGGAAAATTCTTTGTGTCTCTTGTCTCTTGTGATTTTTGCTGTGCATGTTATTCTATCAGATAAGATCCTAGATCATATTGCTTAAATGATAAAAATCCAACATGGTATCAGAGCTAACCTAAGAAGAAGACACTGTGCAGCTGTAGAAGCTATGGATTCTTACCTTTTGGGTCTCTCTCCACAATCCATAAGCAAAAGGATTCTAGGCTAACTCTCCATTGAAAGATGCATCTTTCTGTCGAAGCATAATTTGATTCCGGGCATTTTCATTTTTTGCTGCAGGAAATTAGGGATTTTTACAAAAGAGGAATTTAAGAAGAAGACACTGTGCAGCTGTAGAAGCTATGGATTCTTACCTTTTGGGTCTCTCTCCACAATCCATAAGCAAAAGGATTCTAGGCTAACTCTCCATTGAAATATGCATCTTTCTGTCGAAGCATAATTTGATTCCGGGCATTTTCATTTTTTGCTGCAGGAAATTAGGGATTTTTACAAAAGAGGAATTTTTGAGTGATCCCAGCATAGGATTTTTCTCCTCCTCAAAATATAAATTTATAGACCAAGGTCGAAGTTTTTGGTTGAGTAAAACTTTGGGAAAGTCAAACCCTAGTTTGACCCCAGGCTTGAAAAACCCTAAAATACTAAAACTGGTAGTTTTGGTACATTCACTATATCTAGAGATTTAAGAAGGCTCAATATCCAAAATTTTCACAAGAAGAAGATAAAATATTGATGTACCTTTTGTAAAAATTTCAGCCTCAAATTCTCTATATTCTGGGAGATATGATTCCTCCAAATAAGGGTTCCAACCTCTTCCAGGATTCATCCCTAAACATGACACCTAGGGAGAATTGCTATATCTCAGGCTATGAAGGTCCAAATGGAATTTTACAAGATGTTCCATATAGGGCATGTACTATACTTTATGTGGTAAAATTTTTAGACCCTGAAGATGAAACAATGACATGTGGAAGTCCGTACAAGTTTGCTATGCTGAACAATATTGAAATACGTCACCTTGGGAAAAATATTATAAGTCGCAATTGGGGAAGCCAATTTTGCTATTTTTTTTTTAAATTATACTAAACTATTCAGATTCTACCTCAGTATTAAATTTCATACACAAAGGAGCAGTACTTTTAGAGATATCGCATAAACAATATCAGGAATTTCTGTAGAGGAAATTGGAAAATGAGGGCTTCTTGTTCCGAGAGCTTCCCTCCACTATTTTCAGAAAAAGAGTACATTAGATAGCTAGAATTGAAGAGGCCCATGTTTCTATCCAATTAGAAGTTTGAAATTCCAAGTTTTGAAAATTAGGGTTTCTCTGACAAATGCTAGATCAGCCAGATCTGAAACGAGGACAAACACCTCAAATCGAGGGAGATGAGGCTAAAGCCTCATACAAGAAGAACTTGGTCAAGGCCAAGAAGATAATTGCTGTTTCAATCAAGGATCACCTTATACCACAAGTTTATTCCTTAAATACACCTAAAGAGATGTTTGATTCCTTGACCAAGATATTTGAAGGGAAGAACATAAATCAGAACATGACTTTGAGAAACCAATTGAAGATTGTAAAGATTCAGAATGCAGAGACCATACAATCATAGTTTACAAGGGTCTATCAAGTCAAAGAACAACTTGAAGCAGTGGATGAAGAAGCAGAGAATGCAAAATTTGTGATAACCACCTTGAATGGCCTCCAAGGATCATGGGATTCTACCCACGAAACAAATAAAGATAAGTATTTAATTGTCATTTCATGATATTATATTGTTATGCATTTGTTTATATTCAGTTGATGTGTTATGCATGATAAAATGTTTGCATTAATGACAATATACTACTAATATGCATGTGATGGGTAAGTAGCCCATGGTTTTATACAAATCTCCATTGCTACTTATCTAGAATGAAACCTCTTTGCTGATGTATAGTATTAGTGCACAATCTCAATGATGTCTTGGTAGAGATGGAAGGAATCTAGAAAGTTTCTGTGAGATATGGATGAATGTTGTATTGGCTAAAATAGTTGCATGATTATATCTTTATGCATAAGAATTTTCCATTGTGAATATGCCTTATGAAATGATTCTAACCATACAATTGGTGCATTTGACTTGTAGGAAAGATCGCATACAATCGCCTACAAGAAAAGAAGGATGACACTTGTTCCAAAGAACAAGTGACGACAGTTCGATATAAGATGAAGAATAATATGATGATACTTTCAAAGAAAGAAGAGGTCTCAGACATAGTGTAGTTATGTGACATTGTTGAATGGCATCATTGATGCAGAGCCTTCCAGCTATGTAGAAGTGGCCAAGAAGAAGGGGAAGGATAGTACTAGTTCAAGAAGAATGATTTCTAGGATGTAGTATCAAGACCTGAAGGGAAGTCTGTAATGTCTTCCATATGGATCTACAAGATCTAGCATGCAGTAGATGGCAACATCGTGGGATACAAGGCAAGATTCGTAGCACGATGCTTCTCACAGAAAGAAGTCATAAACTACGAAAAGACATTTGCAGCCATTGGAAGATAAGACACATGGTAGGCATAATCATGTGTGCAAATGAAAGAAGGCCTTGTACGAGCTCAGAAGACACCCATGGGATAACACATACATGAGGATCTTGAAGATCACCTAGAGTGATGAAGATATTAACCTTTGCTACAAGGTTGAATATGAAATCCAATAGAGGATGACAAGCTCATAGATGGGTGCGAGAAGAACTTTTGAAAAGGTTCAACATAGAGGATCTTGGTATCCAGTGACCCTAGATGGATACATGGAATATTAGTAGCAGAGGAAGCTACTTGTCACTCTGGTATAGAATGTTTCAATGCATAGAGTATGAAAGGCAGAGGTAGAATGATGCTCCACTTTAGAGGGAGTGAATGTAGAAGATCCTAAGGTTCGACATGGTATGATAGGATGGAAAACTTATTGATGGATCTAAGATTTACTGAGAGTAAAGCATATTCCAACCTTTGCTTCAAGGTTGAATGAAGAATACTAGTGATGCTCCTGTTATATGTCGATGACTTTTTCCTGACAGAAAATAGGAACTCATTAAAGTTGCAAGAAGGATACTTGCTACCAAGTTCGAGATGAAGGACTTGCATATGATGCACTACTTTCTAGGCATGAAGGTGTGCAGATGGAATCTCCCTTGGACAAGGGAAGTATGCAATGGAGATCCTGAAGAGGTTCAAGATGATGGACTGCAAGGCCATGACCCCACCTATGGCATTGAACCTAAAGCTATTGAGTGATGCTTCATTAGAGTCGGTTGATGCTACGATGTATCGTTAGTTGATTGTGTCCTTGATGTACCTGATGAATATGAGACCAAATATTTTCTTTGCTGTGAACATATTGAGACATGTTCACCTGATGGTTGCAAAGCATGTATTGAGGTACCTGAAGGGTACAATTGAGTATGGGCTCAAGTATGAAGTGAATTAGAAGACCAACCTGGAGGGTTATGTGGATTTAGATTCGACAGGCAGTTCCATTGAGAGGAAGAGCACTTTGGGGTGATTCTTGAGTATGGGATCAGACACGATATCTTGTTTTAGCAAGAAGCAGTACTGCATGGTGCTGAGTAAATCCGAGAGAGGAGCAATGAAGATCTAGTATGTGATCCATATCGAGATCTCTCAAAAGAGGGATTTCTAGCATAGCCGATGAGACAGGTTGTATGAGCATAAAATCTTGGTGAAGCTCGTAGGTTTCTCATACATAAAAAGCTCCTGTAGTTGTCCTCAGATGTAATCGGTCCTGGAAAAGATCATAGGTTATCCTTGGAAGTAATCATCCCTGATGTGATTCTATGCTAGAAATGGCCAGAGTGAAGTTTTAGTACTTCATGGAGAAGCTTGGTGTTCTCTAGATCGAGGTTCCCTCCAAGGGAAAGTGATGAGTCCGTGAGCCCTTCTGACATGGTGGCAGGATAGGCCTCCCATGGTCGGATATAAGTGCTAATCCCTTCTAACATGGTGGCAAGATTGGTTCCTCCCATGGTTATATGTAAGTGCAGATCCTTTCTGACATGGTAGGATTGGTTCTTTCCATTAGAAAATATAAGTGTAGAGCCTTTCTGACATGGTAGGATTAGTTCCTTCCATGGTCGGATATAAGTGCAAAGCCCTTCTATCATGGATGCGGGATGTGTTCCCTACATGGCTAGATATAAGTGCTGAGCCTTTCTAGAATGGATGAGGGATGTGTTCCCCACATGGTTAGATATAAGTGATGAGCCTTTCTGACATGGTTCTTGGATGTATTCCTCCCATGGTCAGATATAAGTGTTGATCCTTTTCGACATGGTTTGTGGATGTGTTCCTCTCATGGTTGGATATAAGTGCTGAGCCTTTATGACATGGTTCTTGGATGTGTTCCTCCCATAGTCAGATGTAAGTGTTGGGCCATTCTAACATGGTGGTAGGTTGGGCCTCCCATGGTCAGATGTAAGTGCTAATCCTTTCTGACATGGTTCTTGGATGTGTTCCTCCCATGGTATGATATAAGTGTTGAGCCTTTTCGACATGGTTCTTGGATGTGTTCCTCCCATGGTCAGATGTAAGTGCTAGGCCATTCTGACATGGTGGTAGGCTGGGCCTCCCATGGTCAGATGTAAGTGCTGGTCCATTCTAACATGGTGGCAGGCTAGACCTCCCATGGTCGGATGTGAGTTCCAGGCCACTTTGAAATGGTGGTGGATGTGTTCCTCCCATGGTCAGATGTGAGTGCTGAGCGTGCCTTTTTGACATGGTGGTGGATGTGTTCCTCCCATGGTCAGATGTAAGTGCTGGGTGGGCCTTTCTGACATGGTTCTTGGATGTGTTCCTTCCATGGTTAGATATAAGTGTTGAAGAAGATGAATACCTACATGGAGGCTAGGCCTACAACCAACATGAAAAAGGGATGGCTTTGTAGAACTTCCTGTGACGAGTAGAATTGAGAGATAGCACCATTTGTTCGAGATAGTGGAAGCAGTGATGATGATGATGATGATCCAGTGATGATCTAGATTTGATGATGATCCAGAGGAGAATACTTGTGCTGATGTATTGTGGTAAGAGAATACCTTCCTAGTTAAGAGGTAGTGTTGATGTATTTGTAACTTTAGAATGTATTCACTTGTATATGTCATATATTCTATTTCATTGTACCTCGATGTTCCTATCGGAAGAGTCATTAATATAATAAATTCATGTAAAGTCAATGAGGTTAACCCTTCATTGTAAGTCGAGGCAATAGTCCCCACAATTGAGTTGAGGTTAACCCTCCTTGTTGATCGTGGGGGAAAAGTCCCCATAGTTGTGGGGCACTAGGTTTATTAGACTCTCCTAGAGATGTCAGCCCTGGTAAGTAATTGTCAAGTCGAAAATTAGTATAAATAGAGAGTGAGCATCTCTATTTGTCATATACACTCACTCAACTGGGGTGCATGAGTGAGAGAGGAAGTTCTCACACAAGTGAGAGAATGAACAACTGTTGGAGATTATCTTTTCTGTCTTTGGGTTTTACTGCTGCCATTGGTGCTCATTCTATCTCTGAGGAAGGTGCAGGGTTTTCTCCTTTATGGTTTCCCTGAGGAAAATTCTTTGTGTCTCTTTTCTCTTGTGATTTTTTTTGTGCATGTTATTCTCTCAAATAATATCCTAGATTAGATTGCTTAAATGATACAAATATAACATGATAAACATCTCTTCTGAAGTCTTGTTCCCGAGGGTACTGTGGTAGATTCTATTATGTACACATATTATTGTTCTGGCTTCTTCTGCCCATAGGTACATAGGTAGACCTTGATCATGGATCATGGATTTTAAATATTCCATGATAGATCTATTCTTCTTTTTTCCACACCATTTTGTTGTGGATTATAGGGAATGGTGAGGTCCCTCTTAATCCCATCTTATTTGCAGTACTCGTTGAATTCACTTGATGTGAATTCTCCTCCATTATCTGATCTTAAGATCTCAATCCTCTTTTCAGAGAGGTTTTCTACAAGGGCCTTAAAATTTTTGAACCTTTCAAACACTTTGTCCTTTTTCTTCCAGAAATAGATCAAAGTTTTGCGGTAGTAGTCATCAATAAAGGAATCATAGTAAACATACTCGTTTAATGAAGTAGTTTGCATTGACCCACATATATCTGAATGAATAATGTCTATGATTCCTTTTTCTTTGTTGTCATTGTTTGGATAAGGGTTCTTATTATTCTTTCCTTATGCACATCCTTTACACTCCTTCATGATCTATTTGGATCTCTGGTAAACCTGTCACATTATTGCTCATAATTGGAAATGGTTTGTAATGTATATGAGCAAGTATTTTGTGCCATAGATCACATGGGCTTATGGTGTGGTCATCAATGCTGAATATACATCTCCCTTTAATCCGTAGAGTCCTCCTTCAACTCCAATCACTACTGCATCATCTATAGTTTTTCCTTTTGTCCACATGAGGAATTCTCCATCCACAAAAGAAACTATGAACCCTTTCTTATCTAAGGTTGAGATAGAAAGAAGGTTCTTCTTTAATCCTGGACATACATGACATCCTTCATTTTCATGGACTTTCCATAGTCCAACTTATTGGAGGATTCTCCCATTCCTTTGATGGGATATTGGTCATCATCTCCAAGAATTACTTTGTGTGGGGACTCCTTTTGTACAAGACATGAGAGTGAGTCCTTGCAACCTATCATGTGCTTGGAGGCACCACTGTCTACTAACTAGGTGTCATTTCTTGGTGATACCAAACCTGTGAGTGCATATATCAAGACATATTCTTCACAGAAATCTTCATTTTCCTTAGCTCTTTCCTCATCTTCTTGATCATTGTCTTCAACAACATGGGCCTGAAATATTTTGTTCTTCTTCTTGACTCATTTTGTCTTCATGGGACAATTTATAGCAACGTGTCCCATCATATGACAAGTGAAGCATTCATAATTTGAGAAGTCTTTCTTGGACTTCTTAAAACCTTGATGTTTTCTAGGAGGATGGTCATAACTCTTTCTCTTGTTCTTGTCTTTGGTATGGGCTGCCAAAGCTTGATCCTCATTTTCATTTATCTTTTCTTCTCTAGCTACTATTCTTTCTTATTCTTGAACACATTCTTCCCATAATTGTCGGAACTTGGTCATTCTTCTTCTTGAATACATTCCTCGGATAAAAAATTCCCAATCTCTTGGAAGACCATTCAAGGTGGTTAGTACAATTTCTGCCTCTTCAACCATATCACCAATAGCTTCCAATTGCTTCTTGGTGTGATCTACTCTTCTTAAGTATGACTGCATGGTTTCTCACTTTTGAGCCTTTACACTTTTGAGGTGATTCCTCAAGGTCATCTTTTTATCAATATTTCTTCCTTCAAATACGTTGGATAAAGCATCAAACATTTCCTTTGGTGTCCTCCTTGAGGATACTTGAGGAATCAAGTTATATTTGATTGAGTCAGCTATGATCATCTTATCCTTGGTCATATCCTTCTTGTATTTTTCCTTAGCTTCATCTTCTTCTGGTTCTGCAACTTCCTCCTTTATAAATCCTTCTAGACCATTTTATTCTAGGATGAGCATGATCCTATACTTCCATGCTCTGAATTTCTCAACACCCTCAAGTTTATCATCTAGCTTGGTACTCTTTGTCATATTTTAATATAATGAGAACTTAAAATGGAATTAGAAGAAGTAATACTTACTTGATGAATACGATTGATGTTCTTCGGGATGACCTAGGGTTTGATGAAGAAACCATGATTTTCTAGTTGGGATCATTTGTAGGACTGAGTGATGGAAATGATGCGCCTTCCTAGGGAAGCTAGACTGTATCTTTCTTTTTCTAATATTGATGACGGAGTATCAGGAAAATTGAAGCTCCAGTTCTTTTCGACAGTAGTGTATGGTCCAAAATTGAAACTTCTTGGGATTCAATTTCATTTCCACAGAAAGATGCACCCTTATGGGGTGTGTTGAGTGAGCCCTCTTTCTTGGTTGATCTATTGAAGGATTTTTTCAGAATGACAAATCCTAGATGTATAGTGTCTCCTTTCAGGGGGCCAATGTGTCTAGCAAGACACCGAAAATAATATTTATTATAATGACACTTGGGTACTATTGACCTGAATTACATTTGGAGATTTACATTGATTCTTTCAATGACTCTTACATGACCAAACTCATTTCCCAAAGGAGGAATACAATCAATACATCTGGAATATATTATGAAGTTACAATACTTTAACAAGAAATATATGGCACCTTTTTGTCTCCGCACTAAACTGAAGACTCTGTTCTAGATCTTCTTCTTCTATCTATAAAGACTTCTCTCTCCTCTCATGCTCTCTGGTCTTCTGTCGCTGGGTTTTCTCTACTTGACTCTACTTTTGATCCACATAGATTCTAGATCAACTCAACTCCTGATATAAATTTACGGCTCTTGACTATTTGACTCTTCCACTCTACATTTGATCCACACACATCATGAATAAACTTAATCTCTCTACACTTCTGAGCAATCAGTTGCAGAATTCTTCGACTCTTCTCCAACACAACTACTGACTCTCTACTGACAGACTAGCTAAGCAAATCAGACAACCTGACCTTACCTAAGATAACATATCACAACTGATCCAGAAGTAGTAACCCTCACACAACCTGGGTTTTTCCTTCTTATAGACTCTTACCTGTCGCTCTTAGTTGAATTCATACAGCCAACCGACAAATTGTCATTCCTATTCTAGAAATACATGTCAGTAGGCACTAACGACATGAATTACAAAGATGATTTCATATGTGCAAATTTCATCGAATCTAGTCGACCTCGTACCCACGATATTTCCAAACTGCCACTTTCCAATTGCTATGCCGCTGCATCCTTCTGACATGGTTTCCTCTTTCGCAACTCATCTTGTTGCATCCTTTCCTTCTGTCGCAAGCTCTTCTTCTATCTTGATCTCTTCTTCTATCACAATCTCTTATTTTTTCTGAAGCTCTTATTCTATCTTGGTCTCTTTCTTTCGCATCTCCTTCTCTTGCAGCTCCTTCTTCCTTCCTCTACTTCTGTCATTGATTCCTTCTTCCTTCCTTCTCTACTTCTATCACCGCTTCCTTATTCCTTCCTGCTACTAAACTCTTTTCATACTTGGGCAGAATTCCAATTGAATTATGGCTAACCTTCCCTAGGGCCAACAACCCTGATGGTCCCCTCATTCAGAACATGTAGTTCCTTCCAATTTAGTTTATGAGACTCATCGGTTATATAATGTAGTAAAACATATACATGAAAAATATTATGAGTTTTATACAAATGGGGTGGCGGTGCAAGATGATATGTGATGGGTCCAACTTTCTCCAAAATTTCAAAGGGTCCTATGAATCGGGGTGACAACTTTGTCCCCTTCCCAAAATGGATGATACTTTTATTAGGATTGATTCATATGAAAACTGCATCCCCCATTTTATAGTTCCAGTCAACCCTATGGGCATTGGCATAGCTCTTTTATCTATCGTGAGATTCCTTTAACTGCTATCTAATATGCATCAATTGTTCTTCCATTTCTTGAATCAACTCAGGTCCTACAATTACTCAATCCACTAACTTTTCCCAACTCAATGTTGTTTTGCATGACCTCCAATATAAGGCTTGATAAGATGGCATCCCGATTGAGTTGTGGTAATTATTATTGTAATCAAATTCTACTAATGATAATTGATTTTCCCAATGGGTTTACAAATCCATAACATATATCTTAAGCATGTCTAACAGTACTTGATTCACTTTTTTTATGTACCCATATGTCTTTGGATGGTAAGTTGTGCTTAAATTCAACTAAGTTCGTAAGGTTGGATGCAAAATTGTCCAAAATGTGGACATGAAATGGGAATCCCTATCCAAGATAATATTCTTAGTAAAGGTATGAAGATGAACAATCTCATTTATGAATATGCGTGTCACATATACGATGTCATAGGTCTCCTTAATTGGAATAAAGTGAGCAGTTTTGGCCAATTTATCAATGATGACCATAATGGAATCATGTCTATGATAGGTAAGAGGCAATACTACCACAAAGTCCATGGAAATAACCTCCCACTTTGACATAGGAATGTCATGCAGTTGCAACAGTCATGTCGGGTGGTGATTATTAGACTTAACTTGCTGACATGTGAGGTACCTAGCAATGAATTTGACCACATATCACCTCATTCCCACCCAAAAGAAAAGTTATTTCATATCTACATACATCTTCTTCACACTGGGATGTTCACAAGAGACTTTTCTGTGGCATTCCTTAAGTATAGTTTCTCTAATATATCCTTCCTCATGGATATGCATCCTCCCTTTATATTGCAACAAGCCATAAAATTCCAACTCGTACCCTTCAAAATTAGATTCCACCTGCCTCCCATTTTGGAGTGCTGAAAATACCTTTAGGTACCAACTATATTCATCTAGTTGTCCCAATACTCTCTCCTTCAAATCAATCTTTAAAGGTACGAGGGATAAAATCCTTGGTTTTTTGCTTAAGGTATCAACTACCACATTCTCCTTCCCTTTGATGTACAAAATCCTGAAATCATACTCCCTCATAAATTCACCCCATCGCCTCTACCTAACATCTTGGTCTCTTTGAGTCACATGTATACCTCAAGCTTTGGTGATTATATTTGAGCTCAAAGCTTCGTCCAACAAGGTAATGTCTCCAAATATTTAGAGACAACATCACTATGGCCAATTATAATCATGGGTGGGGTAATTCTGTTCATGTGGTTTTAACTTTCTTAATGCACAAGCTATTACTCCACCTTCCTCTATTAAGTACACAACACCTAAACCATGCCTTTCCTATTGAGAACTAAATGATGCTAAAAACTAAATGAAATTGTAAGTCTTTGTATTTGGTTTATACCTGCAAGAATTATATTTGATTTGCAATTGCAGAGTGAGAAATCTGAAACATAGCATAACAAAATTTTCATAGATGTAGTAAATAAAATAGGAATAACTTGGTGAAAGTGAAGACATGAGAAAATGCTAAACTATTAAATTGATATATTGGTAATATGAATATAGGGACCAAGACAAGTCCTTTCCATTTGTAGGGACATGTCTTGGTTCCTATATTCATACTACTATTCTTCCAGTTTAACAATTTATCTTTTTGTCATTTCTTCATTTTCGCTAAGTTATCCTTGTTCTATTTAGTACACCTATGAAAATTTTGTTTAGGATTTCTAACAATGTAGTTGTAAATCAAATATAATGTTTGTAGGTATAAACCAAATACAAATATCTATAGTTTCATTTAGTTTTTAGCATCATTTAGTTCTCAGTAGTTATAGTGTAGAGGAGGAATATAACATGATCATTGCAATCTATAACTTAGAAATCCTATAAATTGAAATACTTAAACATAAAACACCTATAAGATTAGTAATTTGTCCTTGCAATCTTTCACTTGCATTGCAAGCCTTTGTCACTAAAACTCAACTGTCCAATAAAATTTGCCACCCTACAAGCTAAGAATAGCCTCACCGGCTCCCTAGCTCCAAGAAACAATATTTCTTGGACCCCTGTGCACAAAAATTGAGTACAACCAATAGAACCAGTGCTATGCATTTTCCCAAATCAATGAAAGACAAACATCCTTTGCTGAATTTCCAAAATTTCCCAATCCCTCAATAATGTCCATCTCCCTTCTTCACCGACTCTCTTCTTGAGCCTTCACTACCCCATATCTTTATTAATGTCACAATTTCCTTGTGAGATTCATTTAGGACTTCAACAACAATAAAATATTTTCCGACTTATTACTATGGTTAAGATACGGGTCACCAACAAGCTTAAATTAATTAGTTAATTAAATGACCACCTTCAATCTCCACCTACATTATGACATATTTAATAGTATATCTACATCATGATTCATGACGCACCATGCAATTCAAATCAATTAAATGGCCACTGTCAACCTTCACCTAAATTCTAGCATGTCTATTATTTAATAATACAACTAGTTCATAACTTATGACATACCAAGTAATTCAAATCAATTAAATTACCACTCTCAATCTTCACCTAAGCTATATCTATTATTTTAATAATACAATTAATTCATAGTTTATGACCTATTCTATTATTAAACAATATAATTCAACATAGTTTCGACCTCAATATTATTTAATAATACGACTAAATCATAATCATACAACATTAAACAACATAATTCGAGTCATTATCAAACAAGTCATTTAATTTATAATTAAAATCCTAATTATTAATTATAAACTAATTAATACATACTCTTTCAAGCACTAGTTTATCATTTGTTTAATGATGACCACAATCAATAATTATTACCCATAATTAATTAACCATTCATTAATAACTTGACGTAATTATACCAACTTAAAACTAAATAAATACTAGTAGTTATAATGTGATTATTCACAACCACAAAGTCATCAAAGCCAATTTTAATAGTATAATACATAATTCATACAAGAAAATATAGACGAGCTATGTAAGTGTAGCTAATGCTTATAGGCTTCATGCAGGTAAAATAATAGTACTCAAACTCACGTAATGCATAATCACACAAGTTATTATCCACTGATGCCTACTTAAATACAAATTTGCAATGTCTAACAATTTATAATAACTTATAAAAACCACACAATGTACTTAGTTATCATACAAGAATCAATTAAAGGTTTTCAAAGCACACATAATTATTTAAGTTTCTCTCTACAACTTCAATGACATTAGTATGTACCTACTCCATTCTATCTAATTCACAACTAACTTCCTCATCATATCCTTCCTTTTCTAGACTATCCTAGAGTGTCAACTATATTGAACTAACTCCAGATAGAATCCATAAGCTGAAGTGTCGACTGTATCAACCTAGCTTCCCCAACCGACACCCACTAGTCATCATAACACACCTTGGGGAACATGCCGTAGAAGAACCCTCCCATGAATTCGAGTTTCAGAGGATAAATAGTGGGTAATACTTCCACCCCTCCTATGGAACAAGGGACTATGTCTACATCAATATAGTGACTACATTGTGACTACTTTGCTTAGGTTTTGTCACCGAATAACCAATTTGGGTAGTTCAGTTTCCTAGATCCTTGCACCTTCCCACACATCATGATAATAAACCAATAGTCATACAATCATACAAAACACTAATGCTTCACTTGCATACCATTTCTCTTTTGGAATTCATGTCACTGATACTTCGTAGGATGCAACTACCACTTAGCTCTTTTAAACATGTAGGTTAGTCTCCAAATAAGAGATTGTGCAATATTGTGCAATCATTGACATGTATACACATTTCATTACTAATGAACAATAATGCAAATCATTTTTATATGTATCATGCACCTAGTATCATATTCATGCATTCAACATATAATTTTAACTTGCCATCCCCTTCCCAAACCAGAAGGTACTTTTATTAGGTTTGATTCGTAAGAAAACTACATCCCCCATTTTATAGTTTTGGTCAACCCTATGCGCATCAACATAACTCTTTTGTCTATCATGAGCTTCCTTCAACCATTGTCCTTCTAAATCACATGTTATTCCATTTCCTAAAATAACTTAGGTCTTACAATTACTCGATCCTCTAACCTTTCCCAATTCAACGGTGTTTTGCATGGCATCCAATATAAGCCTTGATAAGGTGACATCCTGATTGAGCTGTGATAATCATTATTGTAAGAAAATTCTACCAATAGTAAGTGGTTTTCCCAATGGGTCCGCAAATCCACACATGCATCCTAATCATGTCGTCCACAAGGGAAATTTAGCCCATGAGCTATTTATCCATTTTTTTTTGTAAAAGATTCCCCAATTTGCATTTTTTGAAGCCCCGTTTTGCCCAATTTTGATGGGGTAAATTTTTTTCACTCTAAAGATCGCCAAATTATTGTATAAACTATATAAAATCATTAGAAATTGATTTTTTTTAGAAAAATATCGTCAAATATTTTATAGTTGACATTTTCAAAATTAATAAGATTAACCAAGGTTTATACATTTCTAAATAAGTATGGATCCTTAAAATTTTCTGTTGACTTGCCAAATTGACACCCTTTTGTACCTCTTTACATCCTCCATATACACCCTTGATCTCTTCATTTGATCCTTTTATCCCACAAATCATTCTACATTTTCACATATTTACCCAAATATTCAGCAAGTTATTAAGGTATGATAATTCATCAATTTCCTTTGATTTAATGTTTAAATGTCATTTATTGAAGGATTTGTGACTAATTACATTTCTGCAGCATACTTTGATTTCTACAACACACATTAGCATTCAACAACAGTTAGTTATTATGAAGCTTCTCCATACGTGGCCAACTTGCTCAAAGAAATACGAGTCTATCCATCTTGATTCTCGTTGATGACTCATGTATGATTAATGCAATCTTCATCTCTAGGCACTACGTGCCATAGAGATGAAGATTTTCTATTAGATAGAAAACTAAAGAATATCTCGAACATGAAGGAATTAGTTATTTTCGCATTGTAGCATTGAATAGAAGATAGAGTCAGTTACTGTAAGATCGGAATTGGTTATCTCAGCCTTCGAGCTATAAATAGCCATAGATCGAAAATATAAAGATGATGATGATATATGTATGCAGAATATAATGAACAGTCAACAGAAGGATTGCGTTGCTTAGATGCTGGTTTCTCTGAATTAAACAGAGTTGAATTCATATAATGTTATTCATGTTATTTTCAGTGATGATGCACATATTTCTTTAGACTGTAATCAATTTGTTTTCATCTATCATTATTTTGTTCATTATAGGATTATGGTTGTAGCTTAGAAGTTATTCTATAAGTTGTTTAAGGACTTGTGGCTTTCTTGGCAAGGATCCACCAAGAATACCATAAGCCCTTCTTTTGTCAATCTAGTTCTTGTATAGAATAGATATGTTAATTGTTATTTTCTGTTTTTATTAAAAGGAAGAATCGTAGTTAGTAAGCTTGTTAAGTGAGTGTAAAAATAGATTTACATATGTTTGGAGTTAGTCATCTTATTATGTGATAATTATGGAATAATATTCACAGCATTTGTTAGTTTAGAACTGAGCTCGGGTATTAGGATAGGTTGATTTAAAAGTACTATTTTAAATACTTGGTATTGTAGGTCTGATTTGTTTTGCTGTAGATTTAAATTCTATTTTAAAGTCATACATTAAGTCTGTAAAACTGGGTTCCCAAATGAAATAAACTTAATTATATTTTCTTTTAAAATATAGAATATATAGATGGCATTCATTTTCATTATGGTTTAAGCTTTAAGATTATTCAGTTCCGTCTTTAAAGATTAATTGCATTTATTCTGCAAATTACATTTATCCTGTCTTAGTTTTAAAATACAAGTTAGTTTGAAAAAGTTTTGATCACATAAATAGTTCATTTTTAAGATGAATCAGTAAGCTCTATAATAATATTAAAACTTCTTAAAAATATATTAATGTAATAAGAGATTTTAAAGTACTAAACGATACATGAATTTCATAAGTTTGCTTTCTGCAACTTACTCTGTTTTCTGTGTCATTTAGTCCTAGTTCACTTTCTGTAACCTATTGTATTTTTTGTGTCAATAAATAGTTTTCTATTTATTTAAGTTTCTGGATTATGTTAGATAGTTCTTAGTTTATGCTTCAGTATTAGAATTGTTTTAACGTTAGTGTTATCACTCCAGGAAACTCGTCTAGGTTGCAGCTCGAGGATGCCTAGTAACTTAAATGTTTTTGATGGTTTTTCTAAATGGATCAAGTCAGATGACCTACAAGACCTCACTCTCTCAAGACATGCATAAAAATAAATCAAATGATAAGTCTTCTAACCACCAATGTTCAGAGGGTTGATAATAAGGTGAATAAATGGAGAACTTACTATGCTGGCAGATTCATACATAAAACAATCACATATGAATGGCTANAAGACATAGATAGGATGACAGCTATCTGGCATTAGATAAATAGAATAAACCTAAATTAGACATTCAAGCACAAGCACAAAACATAAGAGATATGGAAGCTGAACATATAATGACAAAAGAGCTTATATTAGATGATGAATAACATGAGAAGATTGATAATAATAATGGTCTAAAGGTCCCCAAAGTCAAACCTTTGCTTCAAAATAAGTGCTAGGATTTAAAGCCATTACAAAAATATTCAGATCCTGAAAAGTTGGATCTGATTTACGAAAAATAGATAAAATAAATGTTTTTTGTAAAATTAGGTCAAAAACCCTAATTTAAGTACTAGCCTATCTAACTTTAACACTTGTTCACTCATTGAACGCTTTGATGACTACAGTGAGTATTGAAGTAAAGCTGTAACCTATCATCTGATAGATAAGCCATTGTTGGTAAAAAACAGGTAGGGTTTGTGGCCCTTTTCTCCTTGATTGTATCCTCAAAACTGGAACAAACTTCCTCCAATGGTGCTTTTCAACAAATTTCATCCTTGAGATAGTTGTATTCGCCAAAACTGGTTTTGTGTGCCAAAATACCTTTTTGCACCCATTTTTTCTTTTGGTGGTTAAGGAAGCATAATCCTGGGTCTGTTAGCTGCCGAAAGCTCTGCTTTGGGTGGCTAATGAATGACTGTTGCGTTCTCCTAAGCCACCGAAAGCTCCGTTTTCTGCAAAAAAAAAATTTAAGCCTTTAATCAGCCTTTTACACTTCACTCCTAATTCTCTAGTACTCCTTCACCCGGCATGGGGTTTGGAAAAACAACAACCTCATGAGCTGCCTCAGGATCTTGCAAGCTTGCTGCTGCCTCTGCTAGGGTTTCTAGTGCAAGATGAGCTTGAGGGCAAGGGTTTGAGTTTTTCTCTTGCAACCTCATCAGCCTGATCATTCTGTAAATTCTAGTGTTGTCCCTCATTAGCCTCAGATTCCTTCTTTTCAGTAGGACATACACCCCTCTCATTTCTAGCAGAGAATTGTGTAACTTAGCATTATTCTTGGTTAATATTGCATTATTTGTTTTTACCTCTTTGTCTAAGATCTCCATTTCATGTATTTTCCCTAATAGTTGGTTGATCCTCTGAGACCTAGGTTTTATTGAGGAAGTCTCTGCTATTTGTTCGTCATGCCCTTCCCTTGGTGTTGGTGAAGAAAACTCTTCTTTTTCTGCTGCAACTTGCTCTGTTAGGTCAACTTCTTCCTCCCTTTCTTCTTTTGAGTTTGAGTAGGGTAAGTTCAAAATATTTCCACTGTGTGCTGGGGCCTCCTTCTCCTTTCCACTAAAGTCCAGGTTTCTTTTAGCTTGGTTAGTTTTAGAAGTGGGAGAAGGCTGATCCACTATTACTGGTGAGATGGCCCTCCTCTTCCTTTTTCCACTCCTGGGGGTGGTGGATTTCTTTGAAGGGGACTTTCTTTTATCTTCTTGATGTAGACCTATTTCAAACTCATTCCAAAATAAAAAATATTCCCATGCTATGTTTCTCCTTTTCTACAATTCTTGAACTATGAGTTGTATCAGCCCATGGTGAGATAACCTTCCTGCGATTTTAGTGGGCTGGGCCTTGACTTGATGGGCCATCTTGGTTTAGCTCTTATGGAGGTAGAAGGGTAGGTTTAAAGGGATTCTTCCTATAAAATGGTTCATCAATTTGAAGTGATATATCATCACCCTATTATACCTGCCTTCATAGGTTATATACACCTAGATTTCTTTCAATAATTGTTGCCACCTCTCCTCTAGCCAGGTGGATGGAACACTTTTCTTCCATACTACATCTCTGTTTTCAAGTTTTAAATAAGATCTGAACTCCACATTTTTAGTAATGGTGGTCTTAAACCGTTTCTCCCCAGTTATTGGGAGTTATGTCACTTCCTCAATTAGGGTTTCATCCACTAGGAACTCTTCCTTGCCTATCAGCGCCTTAGAGCCATCAAAAGAAAGGGAAAATACTTCTGCCACTTGCTGCTGTGAACCCTGGATTTTCTCACAGGACCTGTAACAACCTGCATCTTTGAAGAATTGGTAGACTTCTGGATGTGATTCAAGGTAGCTGATGTCCCCTAGTTCCCATGTAAGAGCAGGTCCTCCTCCCTTTTTCATCTCTGGGCTGTGCTTCTTTGTACCTGCAAAAAACCAAAATTCAAACTCTGTGAAGGAATTTGGCATGCTGGTTTCAGGGATGGCCTTGAGCAGTGAGAATGCATGCAGATACTGTGGAGTGTACTGAAGATATGGTGTTGATTTTGAGGGGTTAACCACTCGCTTGGTACTTGAGTAAGTTGATGGTGGATTCTGGTGATGACCACGAGATAGCCAGCCTAGTAATCATTTTCAACTGGGACTTGATGCTTCATAGAGGTTTTACTGCTGTCATGGGACAAATGGAGGGCAGTTTAGGGTTTTGATTTCCATCAATCATTTCAGATTGATAACGATCTTTTAGCCACCAATTTATGATTTACTGTAGTCCCCCATTCTTTTCGGTGGTTTAAAGTGCTAGATTATGACATGCCTCATGCTGACGAGTTTGATTTTGATGGACAGATAACCGTTTTCATTTTTTGGCCTTTTTGGTGGTTAAGAGAATCTAGGGTTTAATTTGCAAGGTGTCAAAAGCCAGGATTTTCGGTGGCTAATGAAACGTTGGTACGTTCGCCTAAGCGACCGAAAGTATCCTTCCCAAAATTTCTTAAAAACATCGTGAACGGGCCTTTTGGTGGTTGATGTCTCCATGGAATACCTCATTTAGCTGCCGAAAGGTGCGCTTTTTAGTGGCTAATGAACTATTGGAGAGTTCACCTAAGCCACTGAAAGTTCCCTTTCCAAAATTTATTAAAAACGTGATCAACAGACTTTCGGTGGTTAACCTGGTCCTGATCCAAAACTGTTAGCTGCCGAAAGTCAGGCTTTTCGGTGGCTAATGAAATGTTGGAAAGTTCGCCTAAGACACTGAAAGATAAAAATTTTCAAATTTCTTGAAAAACAGAACACCAGATATTCCAACTTTGTTAATCACCCAAACATATTTAATACTATGCCCTGAAATCTTCATCACTATGCAAAAATTAATTGTCTGAGTGGACCTATTGAAAATTAATTTATTTAGGAAATAACATCTGGCTCCTACTCGGGGATGGGAACCTTCTTGTGAGGTCCCAAGAACCCCAGACCAAAATGCCTTTCTTGAAAAAGAATAAAAATTAAACCTATCTTCTACTATTCCATTGTTCATGGAGTTTATTTTGTAAAACAAAATCAATCAACTAAATAATATTTCACAATAATGAGGCCTTAAAGCCTTAGATAAAATAGAGTTTCAAGAATCACCCATTTACTGGGCCATCAAACACCTCTTCTCCTTCCATATTTTTTAATTTGAAAGTATTGTTCTGCTGCACTTGAGCTATCATAATTAGGCCTTTCCACAGAGAGTCAAACTTTCCAGGTTTTCCCTTGTCTTGCCTTATAGTATCCCACTTGAGAACCCAATCTCCAACCTGAAAGTTGTCCACCTTTTCCCTTTTATAAAAAATAGCCTTGATCTTCTTTTGATGAGCTTCTGAATTTTCCATCACCTGTTCCCTGAATTGCTGCAACTCCACCAAATCAAGCATCCTCCTCACCATGTCATTTGGTTCATCCTGTTCCTCCTGAAAGAATTTTTCAACTACCAGGATCAGCTGAATGGGAAAAATGGTCTCAGTACCATAAACCAACTTGAAAGGAGAAGTCCCTATGGATCTCTTGTCAGTCACTCTATCAGCCCATAGAGCAAATTTCATCTTAGAATCCCCGCTTTTCTGATTATTCTCCAATAGTTTTCTGATGATCCTGACTAGCCTTTTGTTGGATGACTCAACAAGGCCATTGCCTTGGGGGTAATAGGAAGTGGAATGCACCAACTGAATTCCCATTGAATCACACATATTACCAGGCTTTGAAATATGATGCATTATCAGTCACTAGCTTTACTGGGCACTCAAACCTGATAAAGATTTTCTCATACAAAAACCTCATGATGACTTGGTGAGTGGCATTCCTTGTAGGGACTGCCTCTATCCACTTGGTGAAATAGTCTATGGCCACTAGGATCCATTTGTGTTGACCACTTAATGAAGGGTTAATTTCACCTATAAAATCCAACCCCCACTGCTGGAAAGGACCATTCACTACAATAGGTGTAAGGGGAAAGGATCTGAGATGCTGCTTCCCTATGAATCTTTGGAACTTGTCACAGGCTCTCACAAAGGTACACACGTCAAAGAAAAGAACAGGCCAATAGTACCGAGCCCTCAAAATCGTGCGGGCTGTGGTCTTCCAGTAATGATGGCCTCCACATGTGCTTGAATGAAACTGATGCATGACCTGAATTGACTCTTCTTTATCTAAGCATCTCAACAAAACACCAGATTGATCTTTCCAATACAATAGCTATCAATTACACAAAATTTAAATGCTTTAAGTTTAAGATCCCGTGCCTGATTTAGAGTGATTCCAGGAGGAACTTATAACTTTTGTAGGAAATGAATAATACCTGACTACCACTCACATGAGGACAAATTCTCAGCTACTTGTTGACTGTCATGCTACTGCTCCCCAACTGATTCTGCTGCTGTTTCTGCTACTATCTCTGTCTACAGGTTAGCTGAAGTTATACAAATAAAATTCATTCCCAAAAGATCACAATTTTCTTTAGCCATGAGTTTATCTAGACCTTGGCCTTTCACTAGCTTGGTGGGTTTTACTTCTATGTCGAACTCAATAAGCTTAGAAATCCATTTAGCTCTCTTTCCATCAATGTCAGGCTGGGTCAATACATCCTTTACAGCACCTGAAGGGACATAGGCAAGGACCTTGGCATGTAGAATGTAAACCTTGAAGGCTTTCAATGACTTGATGAGAGCATAAGCCTGCTTTTCAATGGGATCATATTTTAGTTCAGTATCCCTCAATGTCTTACTGAAAAAGGCAATAGGGTGATCAAGGCATTCATCATCTTTTTGTAACAACACAGCTGCCACTGTGTCATAGGATGCAAAGGAGAAAATGCAGAAACCATTGGGCTAATCAGAGTGGGAGCTTCCATGATAGCCTTCTTGATGTCTTCAAAAGAGCTTCTTGCTTGCTCTGTCCATTTGATTTCAGCTTCCTTTCTTAACATAGAGGTTATGTGTTTTACTAGCTCAGAAAAGTTCAGGATAAACCTCCTGACAAAATTTATCTTACCCAGAAATGACTGAATATTCCTTTTTGACCTAGGTGTGGACAACTTTTGGATTGCTTCAACTCGAACAGGATAAATCTTCACACCTTCAGCTGAGACTATGTGACCTAGGATTTTTCCCTCACTGAGTGAAAATTGAGACTTCTTTGGGTTCAGTGATATCCCAAATTTTCTACATTTCAGAAATACCCTTCTCAAGTGCTGCAAATGTTCTTCATGGCTATGGGAGTATATAGTGAGGTCATCAAGGTATATGAGAACAAATTTGTCTTTCAATCCTACAAAATCTAGATCCATGGCTCTCTAAAAAGTGGCCCCAACATTCATTAGCCCAAATGGCATTTTGGCATACATGAAGGTGCCTTAGGGAGTGGTAAACGCAGTCTTTTCTTCGTCATCAGGGTGCACAGCAACTTGGTTGTATCCAGAGAAACCATCTAGGAATGACATGACACTAGCCCCTGAGATTCTTTGCAACATATGTTCCATCTTGGGTAGTGGATAGTTATATTTCTTGGAGCATTTGTTCAGGTTTCTGAAATCCACACATAACCTAATCTTTCCGTTCTTCTTCCTTACCACCACTAAATTTGCAATCCATTTGGAATACCTGAGGGGAATTATGATTTTGGCTTTAAGACGATTTTGGATTTCTTTTTCAATCACAGGCAATAGGATGGGACTGATGGATCTCAACTTCTGTTTGAAAGGGATGGTGTCCTTCTCTAGGGGAATCCTATGTTGGATGATATTAGTGTCATAGGATTTCAGGTCACTGTATTCCCAGAAAAAGATATCAACAAACTCTTTTATCAGGCTACAAAATTTGGACCTTTGATCAGCAGTTAACTTAGTGGACAGGTTTATGGATTTTGGATGACTTTGGCTACCTATGTTTTGCACTTGGACATCATGATCTTTTGCCTTTTTGGAAGGTTTAAAAGGGACATCATTATGATCAAATAGCTCCTCTAGGGGTACCAGACCCTGAGGTATATAATTACTAGGAAACTGAACAATGTTTTGATCACTTACTTTATCTTTTAACTTAAGATTATGAGATTCTTCCATATTTAGGTTTTCTTGATCTATATGCATATCATAGAATTCATCCACTACTTGAAGGAATTTACTAAGCTCATCATCATTCTAAAAAACCTTCCAAAATTTCACATTATCAGGTAGGGATGGTCTGTACTTGACCTGGACATCATAGCTCAGTTTGGGAGGCAAAGGGGGAATGAACATGCTTGCAGAGACAGCAAGGGAATCAACAAGATGGTTCATAGCCATAGGTATATATGAGAGTTCAAAAAACATGAAAGAGTCCCTGAGTTTCCATACCTCATCTCTGTAAGCCTTTCATCTGACATTCTTTTCTTGAAAAGTGTTGTTGACCTGTTGTATGATAAGATTTGCATCTCCAAAGATCTTCAGGAACATGATCCCCATTTCCTTGGAAGCCTTCAATCCTAACATCAATGCTTCATATTATGCTATATTGTTAGTATTCTTAAAATCAAGTTTGTAAGATAGATGAATAGTATCTTTTGATGGAGACATCAAAACTACACCTGCACCTACTGACGCTTGAGTACTGGCCCCATCAAAAAACATGCTCCAAACTGAGGTGGTTACTTCTTCAGGATTTTGATTGATGGGATTTATAAGCTAGATTGGCATTTGCCGGGGGTCATCTATCTACATAATAAATGACCCAAAGTCTGTGTCCACTGCATAGATAGGATGGTTCACATAATTCTTTTCATTGCTTATGATGTAGGCTAGCTGATTCTCTCTATAAAGCCTCTTGGTCTCCCCCCAAAACATTGGGACTATAGCATATGTAAGATCCATCTGAAGGGTACCACCTAGCCTTTTACTCCATGAGCGAGACAATAGGAGACCAAATTTAGGTGGGATGTGTTATCAACCCAAATGGCACTTCTCCGTCCAAGTGCCGACACTTCATATGTTGGCACACAAAATGACACTTATGGATTGAAGGTTTCCTAGACACTATAGATGGGCATGACAGGAGATGCATTCAGTACCCAAATAGCTTGCCTTTTTACCCTTTTATATGTTGATTGTTGTACGCAACTATTTCTACACCAACTTGCGTACATACGTGACTATCTCCACAGCATCCCGTGTACTGTACGCGAGTATTGTCATTGCAACCTGCGTACATATCTGTACGCGGGTTTCCCTTATAGCATCTCGCGTGTCATATGTGGATTTCTAGTATTCATACTCACGTACACATCCATTCGACATTTAAAATAATAAAACACTATTAATGGAGATTTGTTGAGCCCTAATCATTAACTATCTCAACTGTCTCAACCTCCTCAAACCTTCGAAACTGCTCTATTTCCCAAAGTATAAATAGAGGCCTTGGGGAGGGCATTGATCAATCATATTTGGAGAGCAAAGTTATGCTAGTGGTATATTTTTAGAAGTATTTGGAGCAGCAGAACTCAGAGTCCTTTGGTTGCAGAGGAGTCCTTGTTTCAAGCGTTGGGTTGTACACTTATCTCATTCACTATTGTTAATAAAAAGAATTCTTCTTCCAACTTTGTGTTGAGTCTCTTTCATGTATCATGGTTTGATCAATACTTTTTATTAAGCACTCTATATATTATTCATCTAACTTGTCATATATATATATATATATATATATATGTATAATATTGTACTTGGAGAATTTGCTCTTTGCAGGTGAAGGAGGTGCATCCCTGAAAGATTTGGAGAGGAGCAAAGCGGAGAAGAGAAAGCTTGGATCAACCGTCGTTAATCAGGTGAGTTCAAAATTTCTTCCTATTCCTTTTCTGTACTTTAAAGCTGATTGTCTGCAAGTTTTAGAAGTAAGTTGGCAACCCCAGACCCTTGGTTACAAGGGTGTTTATTCCTGTACAACAGAACTGGTGACTCTGCTGGGAAGCCCAGACTGCTGTGGGTTATTTTTGTTGACCGTTGCCCAGTCTTTGCCTTGATTGTATGTGTGGTCTCCTTTCTTGGTTCATGCTTAGGGTAGTGTTTGAAGACCTTGAAATTTTTTCTTTTTATTATAAAATTTTGTACCTGTACGCGGGTTTCTCTATAGGACAGTCGCGTACAGTACACTGGTTTCCCTTGTACACAGTCGCATACAAGTCTGAGTATTCAAATTTTTGGGTTAGGGTTTGCTTGTCCCTGTCCCTCTTTAAAATTTGTTTTCTGGTTGATATTCCTTATAAGCATTGCACTGTGAGTTTGATGACCTTGTTAGCCACACCTTCCACTTTCTTGTGAAGCCCTTGAGTTCTTATTGTTTGGATCATCTTTCTGTTTGCAACTTGAAGTGGATTTGCATGTTTGGGTTATAGGTTCAAGTGTTGGTTGTCTGAATCAGTGATCAGGGTTCTAGACACTGTTTATCCCATTCTATTTTCAGATAGCGATTGGTTTGCCACTTGCCTCTGTGTGATCTCAGTGTTTTCCTTACATTGTATCCACTCAAGATAGGGTTCCAAGTCTTCCTTAGGTGGTTGATCCTTGCTCTTATTAATTTGATTAATTCACTTTGCTTACTGTATACAGTTTGTTTAATTCAAGCATACTCAAGTTTTGTGCATTTAGGTGCATAGTAGTCTTTGAGCATTTTAAAAAGTGAAAAGAAAACATTTAGAAGCTTTTGCATTTGATTTTGCATAGAGTAGTTTTATTTTCAGTTTTTAAAATATAATCTAAAAAAAAACTACAAAAATATAGTCTTAGTATTCTCTTCATCGTTGCATTTTCATCAATTTATATTTACAAAAAGAAGAAAAAGAAGAAAAAGAAGTTTGTTTTAGTAGTGATAGTTTTGCTTTGGAAACATACACCTTTTTTTTTACATTTCTTATCGAGTCAAAAACATCAGTCTTTCACTCCACTTGCCTTCTGAGTAAAAAACAGCCCTTAAAATGAACACAATAATTAAAATCAATTAGTAATTTTTATTTTTTAGGGCCATACACCTACTAGCTTAGGCTAGACTTGTGGGCTAGGAAGTGTAAACTTCCCATAAGTTTTAAAATTCAGACATAGTGGGCCAATCGATAGGTAAATCCTTATCTTTATCGATAATATCTGGGAAGCTTCTCTCAAAGAGGAGTCAAGCACAAGGCCACGTGGAGGCATTGGACTGAGGAGATAACGTTCTGATTCCTTGTCAAAATGTAAATCAGGACTTTTACACATTTGGGGATTATGTCCTAGACAGAGTTTCGGGCTCAGCTACCCTGCCCATGCGTATGAGTCAGGCTTGCGATTGTTCCCCCAGATTCTTTGGGAAAGCATATCTTTTACCCTTGCTGATTGTTGAGACTTTAGAAATTTTCGTAGTGATTGATCTGTGGTTTGTCTGTGTTTAACCGACCTTAGGGTTTGAATTGTCAAATTTAAAATCGTGGAGGACCAACCTATTAGAAGGTCACGAAGGTTTCAAAACCTTCCTCCTCTCATCACATTGGAACCTCCAGCTCCACCACAAAGGCGGAGATTGGACACAGATGGTTCATTTGAACTGATAGGAGTAAGTGAAGTTCCAGGTGAACCATAACTTAGGGCTAGCCATTTTGATTTTAATACAGTTGAGATAGAAGACTTGCAGGCTGACGAGTTTGCAAGGAATTTTAATACACCATTGACTGACTTAAACGATCCTATGATCGTCTAGGTTCGTCCTTTTGATCCACCCGTATTTGGTGTCCCTGTGGGTAGGATTATGTCTACTATAGGAGAAAGCTCTTTTGTTTCCACCTCAGCCACTCAGGCTGAAGTGGTACTACCTCCCCTGGTAGGTTCTCCTAGATCTAGTATACCTACTACGCCCCTAAGTCCAGCGAGCCGAGTGGTTCAACCGCCGGTTCGCACAAACCTAGCAGGTGCTTCTGGTGGCATGGTTACTAGGATTCCTAGTATACCTACTATTACTTCCTCCTTTGCACACATTGCCTAGAGCAGTCCAATAGGATCCTTGGCTTTTGTCCAAGGATTTCCTTGGAATGGGGGGAATATCCCCCCATCCACTCCATATGTAGGCCCATCACCTTCTTATGTAGGAGTGCATTTTGGAAACACTACCTCTTACGGGCAAGGTTTTCAAAATCCAATCTTGGCCCCGTTCACGAGATCTCCCTTTTCGTTGTTTAGCAGAGGGATACCCGCTCCTGTTTTTCAAACCCCAGTTTCGACAGGGGCGGCTCGAACCTCTTATATTGCACCTCCCACCCATAATCCCGTGGCTTATGGATGGAATCTATTTCAAAGTACTCCATCCACTTCGCAACTGGTGGCAGGGGGCAATCCCACCTTTTCATATGGGAATTTGGGGGCAAGTCCCTCTAATCCCCATACTGGCACTTTTAGTGCTCTGGTTCAACCTAAGGTTCCTTTCCTGGAAACGTTAAACTTACCAGATTTGTCTAAATTGATGAACTACCCGGCGAGGCATGACCCCTCGTGGCCACCTGTTCCCACCAAATTGCCATCAGATATCCCAAAATTCGAAGGCAAAGTTGGTGAAGATCCTGGGGCTCATGCCACCACATTTCATTTATGGTGTTCTTCTAATTCACTGAATGAAGATTTAGGCAGGTTGAGACTATTCCAAAGAACCTTAACGAGTACTGCAGCAAAATGGTACATTAAGTTTCCTTCTGCTGCGTTCAGTAGTTTTTGGGACTTGGCTAGTGCATTCCTTAGCCACTTTCAGCTTCCGGTCTGATACGATTTTGTAACGGACTTGTTATCTACCTTCAGTCAGAACAAGGCTACCCACATCTCAGATCGCATCCAAGAGTGGAGGAGGTGAAAGAGCCTTATTAAAGCCACTATTCCTCCTGAGTTCTTACTAGAATGGTTCCTTAAATCATTATTTCCTTATATATCTGAGGATGTATCTACTTCAGAAGTGACGAATGAGGAAGAAGCTATCCTCAGGGCCCAACAATTGGATTTGATTTATTCTCAATCTGGGATCTTGTGTGAGATTATCCCTGAGGCACCGAGGCCTACCCACAATGCAGAGAAACCTAAGCCTTGACCCCATGCCGATGGTGTGGTTGGGTCCGTAAACTCTCCCATTGTAGAATATTTGGCCAAATAGCTCCATCAGCTGTTCATCAAACATTCTATGGTGGAGGCAGCAAAGGCTGCCCCTTCACCCCAAAATGCAAATGTTTTTGCGCAGACCTCTCAGAAGGTCAGTCAACAGCCCGGTGGGAAGAAGAAGAGGGGAAATAAAGGGGAGGGAAATCAAAACAAGTAGAAACCCATGAAAAACGCTGATGGGGGCAAGAAAGAAAAGAAAAAGGTGAAATTCCCATGTAAGTTGAGCCATGAGGATCACCTCACTCACCTTTGTCCCCTTATGGAACAAGCCCAGAAGCTGCTAAAAGCTCAACAACCGGCTGTCCTGAAGGATCCTTTTCCTCAAGGGAAGAATTCAGCTTCAGCTTCTAATGTAGCAGGGGGCACTCCAAATGCCCCTGACCCCAATTATATCAACATGGTCTGATCTTCGACTTTACTACAGACCAGGAACACAAACTATGAAAAGGAGACCTCTAAGAAGGGTAAGTCTATAGGTGAAACTTCTAACCCTCTCACAATAGAGAAGCCTGCTGAAATTATGCCTAAGATACTGAAAGGTGTATTTAAGAAGACCTTACATAACCCTAATGCTAGAGCTGCTTCAAACTATTCCATGGTTGAAAACTTAGCCCAAACCCCGTGTGCAATGTCATCTTTAGAGGTGTTACAGAGATATCCTGCCCAGCGGGATGCACTCTTAGTAGCCTTAAGAAGCATGGACTCATCGAGTCTCATGACAAAATTTCACTTGTCTGATGTTAAAATTCGCCTACCTTACCATGTAGCCTTATCAATAGATGTCATCCATGGTGGAAAGACCATTGGAAGGGAAGTTGTTGATAAGGGTGCTTCTACATGCGTTATGTCCTTGTCATGTTGGAAATCTCTCAGATCCCCATAGCTGGTCCCGTCAATCACTCTGCTTACTGATTTCGACGGAAGGTCATTGCATTCGCATGGTATCCTACCGGATTTTGAAATTAAGCTGGCAGGGAAAGTGGTGTCTGTTGAGGTGGAAGTGATTGATGCACCTTTGGACTATAATTTGCTTTTGGGAAGAAGCTGGACTTATGCCATGTCCGTTATTGCATTGGCCATCTTTCCGGTGGTAGTATTTCCACAAGAAGGGAAGTTGGTTATTGTTGACCAACTCGATTTTACTCGAAAAGGCCGCATGGAGTCTAATGAGTCTACTGTGCCATTGGTTGATCAGGTCAAACCTGCTACACAGAGCTTGGGGGCTGGAATGTACACATCACTGATGGGCACATTTGATCTTCTAGCCCTGATTAACTATATAGGTTCTACTAGTGTGGGGAAGTCCATAGCCACGGTTGTTGATAGGACTGATCCTTGGGTTCTCCCTTCCCCCCATGAACCGAAAGTGCCCTTATCGGCAGTGGAAGTGGCTTATCAAGCTATCACTCAAAACACTATTTATCCAATTCCAGACCTTCTCACAGTCTCAGAGGACCTAGAAGAAGTTTATTTGCCTACTTGGGAAGAAAACTCTTTGCATTCTACGGATTATTTAGATATGGTTTTACTTTCTGATGAAGCCATTTTGGAAGCCATGTGTGGACGTGATAAGATCTGTGAAGATCTTCATCATGGATCCTATTTTCTTCCAGGGCTAAGTAGGATAGAGAATCAAGAGTTTCATATGAGACTGACAGATAATGTTGATACACCCATCAATCCCTTACCAAGGGAAGGAATGTTTGCTGAGGGGAATATGGAAAATATTTCCACTACTATCCCTATCAACATCTCTGTAAATCTTGATGTCATAGAAGATATACATATTGGTGCAAACTGCTCTCCTGAGGAGATTGCAATCTATACGTCCTTGTTCAAGGAGTTCCACGATGTTTTTTCCTGGTCATATGAGGAGATGCTAGGAATTGATCCATTGATAGTTGAGCATGAGATACGAACATACCCTAACGCTAAACCTGTTTAGCAAAAGTTAAGACCTGTTAACCCGCATAAAGTGGTCACCGTGAAGGCTGAAGTTGAAAAACTATTGAAAGCTGGTTTTATTTATCCCATAGCTCTAACGGAATGGGTGTCTAACCTAGTTCCTGTTGATAAGAAGCAAGGGACCATACGCATCTGTACTAACTTCAAATATTTGAATAAATCATGTTGTAAGGACAACTATCCCACGCCATTTATAGACCAAATTATAGATGCTTGCGCGGGAAGTGAAGTGTTCTTGTTTATGGATGGTTTCTCCGGATACAATTAAATTCAAATAAAACCGAAAGACCAACATAAAACTAGTTTCATTTGTCCTTGGGGTACCTTCGCATACAAAAAAATGCCCTTCTGATTGAAAAATGCTGGGGCAACCTTTCAACGGGCAATGAAATTTGCCTTCCATGATATCAAAGCCATTGTCGAACCTTACCTTGATGATCTGCCTGTGCATTCTGTGCATTCTCATAAAAGAATTGATCATCCAGATCACTTGCGTCTAATATTTGAACGATGCAAATACTATAAGATCCTCTTGAATCCCCACAAGTGTGTGTTCTGTGTTGAGTCAGGGAGATTGCTTGGATTCATTGTCTCTAATAAAGGCATTCAGGTGGATCCATTAGAAGTAGAGGCCATTGTAAATATACCTCCTCCTCGTTCTATCAGGCAACTTCAAAGCTTGTAGGGAAAGTCCAATTTTCTCTGACGTTTCATTGTAAACTATGCCAAGAGTACCAAGGATTTCATGCACCTACTAAAATAGGACACCCCATTTGTATGGGATGAAACTGCACAACTCACTTTCGAGGCATTGAAAAAAGCTTTGTTGTCGACACCTTTACTGCGTCCGAGTCGACCATTGGGGTAATCCTGGTCCAGGAAGGTGATAAGATCCAGGAGCATGTCATTTACTATCTTAGCCGTGCTTTAGCTGGACCTGAACTTAGGTACTCCCACACCGATAAATTGGCCTTAGCAGCTGCCTATGCTGTTCAGAGATTACGTCACTACATCTTACTAAGGACTACAACAGTAGTGGAGGATGTTAATCCTTTTGAATTTTTTTTGTCTCAACGGATTGTTCGAGGCAAATTCAACAAATGGATAGTCATTCTCCAAGAGTTTGACTTGGATTTCCATTCCGCTAAGTCTAAAAAGTCCTTAGTTTTTGCTGAGCTTAAAGCATAATTTCCAACAGAAGAAGATGTAGTCATTGAAGAAGACTCATTCCCAGATGAGCATATCTTCTTGATATCCACCTCTGACCCCTGGTACGGAGATATACTTATATATCTCCAGACTTGGAAGTATCCTGCAGCTTCCTTGTAGGAGGAACGACGTAAATTACACCTTCATGCTAAGAACTACCTCATCATAGGAGATACTTTATATCGTAGAGGGGTAGATTCCATTTTGTGTCGATGTCTTACCCATGAGGAAGCGGATATTGTCCTAAATGATTCCCATAGTGGAGTGTGTGGGGATCATTTATCTGGGTTAGCAACGGCCCAGAAGATACTACGTGTTGGTTATTTCTGGCCCACGATCTTTAAGGATTGTGTGGAAGCGGTGAAGTGCTGTCATCCCTGTTAGATTTACACCAGAAAAATGCGGTCACATCCCGCTCCGTTATTTCTCGTTGTCTCGGTGGGCCCCTTCATGAAGTGGGGGATTGATTACGTGACATGCAACCCAGCCCCGGCTGGGGGGCACAAATATATCATTGTCGCTGTGGACTATTTTACGAAATGGGTAGAGGTAATGCCCACCTTCAAAGCCGACGAGGAAACCACATATTTCTACATGTTCAATCAAATTATAGCATGGTTTGGTATAACTAAGGTGATTGTCACTAACCATAGCAGTCATTTTCAAAATAGCATGATGACGGAACTGACCACTATGATGGGAATTAGACAAGAACATTCATCTTTGTACTATCCTCAAGCAAATGGTCAGGTCGAGGCTGTTAACAAAACTTTGAAGACTATCCTCAAACATACTATTGATGTAGCCCATTCTAACTGGCATATCATGCTATATCCCGCACTTTGGGTGTATCGAACTAATGTAAAAACTGCTATGGGTTTCTCTCCCTTCCAACTCATTCATGGAGTGGAAGTCGTTACCCTGGTTGAATGTGAAATCCCGTCCTTGAAAATAGCTATTCATGTGTTACCTGATACGATGAAGCTTGAAGAACATCTAGTACATTTAGAACATCTTGATGAACAACATAGAGATGCGCTGACAGCAAATCAAGCTCACAAAAATAGGGTCAAAAGCTAATATGATAAGTCAGTCAAACCTCAGATTTTCTCTGAGGGGGAACTTGTTTTGCTTTGGGACCAAGACAAAGAACCTCTGGGGGCAGGAAAATTCAAGGCCATGTGGTTAGGGCCTTATGTCGTGTCGAAGGTCTTAAATAAGGGTGCATATGAGTTAATTTATTTTGATGGGAATAAGCTGCCTGAGCCTAGAAATGGGCTCTACCTCAAAAAGTACTATGCTTAGGCTTAGCACTTTTTCTTGTATTTTATTGTATGTATTTTTATGTACACTAGTTTGTCAGTTTATGTTTTTATACCATCTGCTGGTTGTTTCATATGTCTTCCGAGAGGTACATAGGTTTCACTGATGGTGCCAGTCGCCACACTTGTAATCTAGCTTCAGCGGCATGGATCATTTATTCTCCCTCAGGACAGTTAGTTGCCTCAGGAGGCGCATGCTTAGGTCCTGCTTCTAATAATGTCACTGGGTATAGGGCTGTAATTGAGCTTCTATGGGATGCTTTGTCATGTGGTATCACTTAGCTGGAAGTCTGACTGGACTCTCAACTGGTGGTTTCCTAGCTCAATCGAGCTTATCAGGTGCGGAACGCTATTCTATTGCGTCCGTTTATGCAAGTTAGATTATTGGAAATAAATTTTGAATCCATTACATTCAATCACATTCCAAGAAATCAGAATTCATTAACTGATGCATACACTAATTACATTTTGGATTGGCATTTAACACATATTTCATAATATACAACATACACATAAAAACATTTGTAAATAAACCGACAATATATATATATATATATATGTGTGTGTGTGTGTGTGTGTGTGTGTGTGTGTGTGTGTGTGTGTGAATATATGTCCATAGATAGGTCGAGTCTCTGATCCTCAGATCCAGTCATAACTGTATAATATACAAAAATATACAAAATATGGATCATAGTTTATCAAATGCCCTAGATCTAAGCCGGACCAACCTGGTCCCCCTGGTCTCCCTATACTCTGGCTTCTTTAGCCTCCTCGGATTCAATAGCCTCAACAGCATCTATGTATACTAAAATTGCTCTAGCTACCCGCCTCAAAAGGTGTATCTAGACAGGTGGTACACCAACCACAAACTCCTACATGATGGCTGGGATGTGCTCAATCTACAAGGTGGGTACTCTGTGGGTAAGACTGGCTAGCTTCCCCTCAAGAACCCTAATAAGCCCCTGGTCTTTTCCTAAGACAGGACGCACATACATGCGTGGATGCCCTTCAGGGCAGACTGGTCCAATATCTGCATTTTGACATGTTTATAGGATTAGAACTCTTATACATATGTATATATCCCTGTATTTTAAAATTCATAAATATTTGAAAATTTGAAAATAAAAATTACCTAGATCTCCCCATGCTCCTCCTGGAGGAAGGACAAGGTCTAGATCACCACAGAAATCCATCCCAGCATATGGAAACTGCTCCAGTGTTGGTAACTGTCGCTCCCACCAAAAGTAGAAGTCATCATCATATACACTCTGCACTGAGCCACCTCCTCCCTGGCGGAGGAAAATATCTCCCCATCTACTCAGCCTAGGCTGACAAGGAGAACGAACTGGTAGGGGTACTTAAGGGCTCAATCTCAACACTCTCTCTTGAAGAAGGATACTAGTATGCTAGAATATCCAAAGTTCTTCCTCCTTCCTGTCTTGCAGTCAGAGAGCTATTTTCTCAAAATCGGGATCACTCCCAAGTACCAATCATATAGGGCCCCCTGTACGCAATCCACTGCTAACCTCATCTGGTTCTGTGTAGCAAGATGAAGAGAAGATGATCTCGCAACCCTCACTATGGTACTTGTCAATACCTGTAAAGGAAGATCACGTATGTGTACAATAGGGATGCAACTCCCTCTCTTTTGGGTACCTGATGCGTAGTATATGTAAATATAGTTTTGGACACTTAGAGGATCACCGCCTCTGTCAATGCCCTCCGAGTTGACTGGAGCTCCCCATCATGATAGACCAGCAATGAAATAGATATCTTTTGAAGTAATCTCCAAGGAATCACCTTGAAGGTCAAACATGCCTAAATCATGATCCCAGTAATTTATCATGAACTCTAGCAGGTGGACATTGGCCCGCATAGGTGATGTGCAAAAGAACTTTAACAACCCACTTGAACATAAAACATTCACATTGGGGGCATCCTGAAGTGCTTCTTGATCCATATCTTCATGCTCACGCTCCCTCCACTCAAGCACCATCTTCAAACCTAGTAAAACAAGTATTGTAAACCTTTAGTTTCATGAAAAAATTCAAAAATTTGACCCAAAACACTACTTTTTCCCCTCACGCAGCGTACACGACTGTCTAGTTAGGCATGTCGCGTACTGTACGCGTCTGTGCTTTGGGGAAACCAGCGTACATAATGCATGTACATGAGTTTCACTATAATGAACCCGCGTACGCAGCGTGCCTTGCTTAAGGGCGCTCAAAAATATCAAATTTGGACTCAATTTTGAAAATTTCTAGGATCAAATTGAAGAGCTTGGGGTGTAGTCTTACCTGACACTTGCGGAATTGGATTTGGTCCACTGGATTGTCCACACCGATTGACTGAAGGTAGAGGTGAAAACTTGTCTTTTATGGCTAAAATTCAAAATGGCGAGTTTTATTTAAGTTTTTGAACTATTTATAGAAATTATATTTCTCAAAGTGGGTTTTTTCCTATAGTTCATAATTTATCAAACTAATACCATATATTTTTTCCTTGTAACAGGTTTATCATTGTTCTAAGGTGTTTTTTGCTCATATAGGATGGTTTTTCGTCGTTTCACATGCATTTTGCATCTATACTTATCCCATCTTAAACTTAGCAATCAACATTTTAACCACGTACTATGGTATTTTTAACCATTACCTCCTTGTCTTTACCATTGTTCTTCCGTGAATAGGACCTTCCTCTCATGAGTATCCTCATTTAGAACCTATGTTGTCTTTCGATACTCATGCTGCAACTGTCTTAGGTACAAGGGAATCCTTTTAGCTAATTTTCACGTCAAATGGAGCCTCATTTTGGTCTCTTTTTACAAGCTATCCCTTTATAGGAATTCCTGCCCTTATGGAGTTTCTTTAGGCCCGGGTCTGACTCCTTAAAACAGACTTGATTGTCAAGTTAAGTTGTTCGTTCAAGCTCATTAAGAATATGTGAATGGGAACCCGCATTGGTGGTAGGTTATCTCTTTCTCAGACCATGCGAAATAACACTAGAAATGATCACTCTCTTTTCTACGGAATTGAGAAGAGTATTCTCAGGCATACGTTTATCACTTTTTCGGACCCGAGGGACTAAATTTATAGAAAAGGAACACCTGGTATGAGCTTAGTTTTCTCTTTTTCCTGCTCTAGACCTAAACATGAAAAAGATTCTAAGTGTACTTTATGTCTTTGTCATGCTTGTTAAACACTAAAGAACAAAGCATCGAGTTTATTGTTGTAAGCCCCATTTCTCGTACTCAAATGGATCTTTCCGAGTGATCTTGCTTTCCTTCACACTCATAAAACTCAAGCTATATGCTGCTCTTGAAGGAGCGTTGGGTAGGTGGTAATTTAACCTTTTTTGGACCTCCCTGACTAAGTATGAAAAAGGTTCACCTTTTCTTCTACGGAAGTTAAGAGAGTTCTTCTGGGGTATGTTTTATACTTTTCTGGTCTTAGGAGACTAAATTGGATGAAAAAGGACCCCCCTGGAGTCTTCTTTGGAGTTTTCAGACTCTCTAAATGTGAAAACACCGACTGAGCATGTACTAGTTTGGGTTCATTAAATCCACGAATCAGTGACACTATCAAGCAATATTCCCTCTTCTCTTCAAGCTTGTTAAAAAATGAAGAGAGACTCGTGTTGAATTTCATGGACTCGTTAAAATTTAACAGGGAAGTTAAGGAAGAAGTTTTTCTCTTGGTTTTCAATTAGTGGCAGCATGTCATCCTTGAACATAGCACTCTCTGTTTTTTTCGATACCCATGTCTCAGGGTTCACTTTCAGTTCATCTATTACTTTGAGTTTATTACTCCTCCTCTTGTCAGTTTTACCTGGGGAATGTGATCATGTCTCCTACATGACAGATAAGTCTAGTTGTTCTATCTATAAATTTAAAAGCTGCCTTGGGTCATCTTTGTGTCGTGCTCACTGTTCAAGGACTTAACTCAATGTCTGATCTATATCCTGATCCCATCATTGTTGTATCTGTTATCACTTGTGTCTCCCTTCCTTTACCCAGTTCCTAGTCACTCTTGTGATCCATTGGAGGATCTATTGCCTTACTTATCACAGTATGGTTCCATATCAACACTTCTTGATGACGAAGACCTAGAGTTTTGATGATCGTACCTCAGGATTCACTTTCATTAGTGGTGAATTCCTTTGCTTTAGTTGTCAATTATCACCTGTTGATTGACAATTTGTTGAATACGCTCCATGTTCGAGTTCAACTTATATCTATTCACATGCCTTGGATTGTACTGGTTCTTTGGGATTGTATATGAAGACCTTAGTTCCCTATCTATGGACTAAGTTGCGCAAGATTATGTTTTATTCATTTACATAGCTTCCAGATCTTTGAAGACTCATCATTGTATATTGTGGCTTCACTCCACCTTTGTAATATACGTGGTCTTGTACCCGTACTATATGATGTACTCAAACATTTGTAAAGGAGCTAGTGTTCCATTATATTGAACGTAGCATCCTTAAATATGACTTTGTATATGACATCATTATGTATTTGTTTCCGGTACTACCTCTACTCCATTGGATTTTTGAGTTCTCCAAAGATAATGATTATAATGTATTTAGGCCATCACTTCCCTCTGACCTCACACATTAGGGGGCATCTATTATCAACCCAAATGGCACTTCTCCATCCGAGTGCTGACACTTCATATGTTGGCACACAAAAGGACACTTATGGATTGAAGGTTGCCTAGACACTATAGATGGGCATGACAGGAGATGCATTCACTACCCAACTAGCTTGCCTTTTTACCCTTTTATATGTTGATTAATGTATGCGACTATTTACACAGCAACTCACATACATACGTGACTATCTCCACAACATCCCACGTACTGTACACGAGTATCATCATTACAACCCGCGTACAGATCTGTACGCGGGTGTCCCTTATAGCATCTCGCATGTCATACATGGGTTTCTAGTATTCATACTTGCGTACACATCCATTCGACATTAAAAATAATAAAACATGATTAATGGAGATTTGTTGAGCCCTAATCATTAACTATCTCAACTGTCTCAACCTCCTCAACCTTCGAAATTGCTCTATTTACCAAAGTATAAATAGGGGCCTTGGGGAGGGCATTGATCAATCATATTTGGAGAGAAAATTTATGCTAGTGGTATATCTTCAGAAGTCTTTGGAGTAGCAGAACTCAGAGTCCTTTGGTTGTAGAGGAGTCCTTGTTTTAGGCGTTGGGTTGTACACTTATCTCATTCACTATTGTTAATAAAGAGAATTCTTCTTCCAACTTTGTGTTGAGTCTCTTTCATGTATCATGGTTTGATGAATATTTTTGATTAAGCACTCTATATATTGTTCATCTAACTTGTCATATATATATGTATAAGATTGTACTTGGAGAATTTTCTCTTTGCAGGTGAAGGAGGTGCATCCCTGAAAGCTTTGGAGAGGAGCAGAGTGGAGAAGAGAAAACTTGGATCAACCATTGTTAATCGGGTGAGTTCAACATTTCTTCCTATTCCTTTTTTGTACTTTAAATTTGATTGTCTGCAAGTTTTAGAAGTAAGTTGGTAACCCTAGACCCTCGGTTACAAGGGTGTTTATTCCTGTACAACAGGATGTCATCCACTACTATGTCCATCACTATGATTTTTGAGGGTAGCTAGGATAGGTTTACAACAAGGTCTTTGATTAGGCCTAGGCATTTGACCTTCCTAGAGTCAAAAGAGAATAGGTCATGGTAGGGTTTTGTAATGCTTAGGCCAAGCTCATCCATTACTGCTTTTGGCATTAGGTTGTGGGATGCTCCTGAGTCAAGCAAGCAGTTGTGAAGGATATTGTCATGTATATTCAAGGATATGTAGAAGGGTGGACAGGCCTCATCTAACTTTTCAATCATAGGTCCTAGGGTTACCATGGGTTTATCATCTTGAAGATTGACAAAGTTAGTATCTATGAGCATCTTCAGTTGAATGGATTTCAATATAGATGAATTGAAGGAGTCATTCTTCATTAACTCTATTAATGGGAAAGGGATTTTTAATTTCTGAATTTATGACTCAAGATTGAAAGAATAATACAGCTTGTCAGAAACCCTTACCTCTTGTGATAGAGCTTTGAGTTGGACACGATGAAGGGCTGATGGCTGTAATGATCTTTGCTGCTGTTTTGGAGTGGCAACCACCTTCCTTGGTGGAACAACAATCTTCTTAGCAGGAGTAGCAGGCTGCTTTGTAGGAACATCATTTTTCTTAGTGGGAGCAATAAGCCTAGACCTCAGATTGTAACCTCCTTGATCATCTTCCTGATACACTGTTTCTTCAGTGATCTGCTCATTCATTAGGGATTCCTCATCTTCTGCTTGTGTCAAGAAAGAGTAATCAACTTCATCCTCCATGCAGTTGATGTTGTCTTCCGCCTCTCCTTCTTCTTGAGTGAACTCTGGTTCTTCTTCTAGTACAACATTCTAAAAAGGAGCTCAGATTCTTTGGTCCTCAGCCTGATTCCTATCCCTTTGAAGGATCTGAGTTGGTGGGTTATTTCTTCTGTAAGGGATAAAATTAGGGTTTCTGGAAGCAAAATCATTTGGAAATTTACCCCTCATAGGTAGTTTCACTCGGTCCTCAAGCTTATACATTTCAGCAGTCAAACTATCCAACATTTTCTCCATTTTGTCAATTTTATTCTCTGATGAAAAAGCCCCAAGAGGATCTGTGGGTTGCTTCTTCCTATCTACCTTTCCCTTAACCTTCTGAGATGCAACGATGTTGGATTCAAATTCCAAGGCAACATCCTGCATGAGTGACAGGGAAGCATATCTTCTTTCCCTTAGAAGAAGGCAGAAATCAGAGTCAAAGGCATTGGCATAAGTGATCTTGGCTGATGTGTCAGTTGGCTTGATCTTAACAGGGATCTTGCTGAACATCTTGTTAAATCTTTTGGTGAAGTTAGAAACCGACTCACCATTCTCCCTCTTCAGATTGCTAAACTCAGTGATATAATAAAGGTGGTCTCTTCTCTCTCCCCGGTGCTTCAAAAATACGTCATCTAGGGCTTCAATGCCTGCTATTTATCCAGCAGGAAACTCTTTCAACCATTTCCTAGCCTGACCATCTAGACTTTGCACAAAAACCCTAGTCCACACATCTTCTTGTTCTATGTTTATGTTCTCAGCATAACTATAGAATTCCTCTAGGTGTTCTTTGGCTATGAAATTCCCCTCTCTAGTAAATTTAGGCATGTATTTGAGATAATCTCTAGTAGGCATAGTAGAGAGGGGGTTAGGCAGATTCAGAGGGGCATACCTAGCTACAAGGATCCTTTCCATTTTGGTCAGAGGGACATTCATATTGAAAGTGGGTAGGGAATGGGCAGAAAAAGACACTGCTTGTGTGAGTGGTATGTGAGATAGTATTCGAGGTGGATTTATCCCAGTGGAGTCACTAGGGATTGGATCTAGACAAGCAGCAGTGCTTGAAGATTCTTAAACCCTAAAAATTTCTGATTCAATTATAAATTCCTGAGAATTATATGTTTCAGCAGAAAGAGATTGAAATGGAGGTATATTTGATATAATAGCAGAAATACCTCTTGAAATACCTGATGTGGCTTCCCTTGTAGCTCTGGAGGTCTGTTTGAGTGAAGCCCTAGCTCTTCTTAGAATCTCTTCTGAATCTGAAATAGGTGTTACTGGTGGCCCTTGAGGGTTTGCTCTGGTACTTGGTCTTCTTGAAGCCATCTTATTCTAATGGAGTCACCAGATAGATGATTACAACTAGAATAGTGTCTCGACTTTGTATATCATTAAAGTGGGATCTATGTCATCCCCCAGGGAAGCTGAGCTTCAATATCCTCTCCCCGGCAACAACGCCAATTTGTTATCACTCCAGGAAACTCCTCTAGGTTGTAGCTCGAGGATGTCTGGTAACTTAAATGTTTTTAATGGTTTTTCTAAATGGATCAAGTTAGATGACCTACAAGACCTCACTCTCCCAAGACATGCATAAAAATCAATCAAAAGATAAGGATTCTAACCACCAATGCTCAGAGGGTTGATAATAAGGTGAATAAATGGAGAACTTACTATGCTGGCAGATTCATACATAAAACAATCACATATGAATGGCTAATCATAACAAGGAAGAATACTTGCAATTCAACTCATCAACACATATATAGGATGACAACTATCTAGCATTAGATAAATAGAATAAACCTGAATCAAACATTCAAGAACAAGTACAGAACATAAGAGATATGGAAGCTGAACATATAATGGCAAAAGAGCTTATATTAGATGATGAATAACATGAAAAGCTTGATAATAATAATTGTCTAAAGGTCCTTGAAGTCGAACCTTTGCTTCAAAATAAGTGTTAGGATTTATAGCGTTTACAAAAATATTCAAATCCTAAAAAGTTGGATCTGATTTACTAAAAATAGATAAAATAAATGTTTTTTGCAAAATTAGGTCAAAAACCCTAATTTAAGTACTAGTCTATCTAACTTTAACACTTGTTCACTCATTGAACTCTCTGATTACTGGAGTGAGTACTAAAGTACAACTATAACTTGTCATCTGATAGATAAGCCACTATTGGTAAAAAATAGGTAGGGGTTGTGACCCTTTTCTCCTTGATTGTATCCTCAAAACTGGAACAAACTTCCTCCAATGGTGCTTTTCAGCAAATTTCATCTTTATATTTCATCCGTGAGATAGTTGTATTTTCCAAAACTGGTTATGTGTGCCAAAATATGTTTTTGCACCCCTTTTTGATTTCGGTGGTAAAGGAAGTAGAATCTTGGGTTTGTTAGCCGCCGAAAGCTCTACTTTCGATGGCTAATGAACAGCTATTGTGTTCACATAAGCCACCAAAAGCTCTGTTTTCTGCAAAAATTTTTTATTAGCCTTTAATCAGCCTTTTACACTTCACTACTGATTCTCTGTTACTCCTTCACCCTACATGGGGTTTGACAAAACAACAACCTCATGAGCTGCCTCAAGATCTTGCAAGCTTACTGCTGCCTCTGCTAGGGTTTCTAGTGCAAGATGAGCTTGAGGGATAGGGTTTGAGTTTTTCTCCTACAACCTCATCAGCCTGATCATTTTGTAAAGTCTAGTGTTGTCCCTCATTAGCCTCAGATTACTTCTTTTCAGGAGGACATACATCCCTCTCATTTCTAGCAGAGAATTGTGTAACTTAGCTTTATTCTTGGTTAATATTGCATTATTTCTTTTTACCTCTTTGTTTATATCTCCATTTCATGTATTTTCCCTAACAACTGGTTGATCCTCTGAGACCTAGGTTTGCTTGAGGAAGTCTTTGTTATTTTTTCATCTTTCCCTTCCCTTGGTGTTGGTGAACAAAACTCTTCATTTTCTGCTGCAACCTGCTTTGTTAGGTCAACTTCTTCCTCCCTTTCTTCTTCTTCTTCTGAGTAGGGTAATTTCAAAATATTTCCACTTTGTACTAGGGCCTACTTATCCTTTCCATTGAAGTCCAGGTTTCTTTTAGCTTGGTTAGTTTTAGAAGTGGGAGAGGATGATCCACTGTTACTGGTGAGATGGCCCTCCTCTTACTTTTTCCACTCCTGGGCGTGGTGGATTTCTTTGAAGGGGACTTTATTTTATCTTCTAGCTGTAAACATGTTTCAAACTCATTCCAAAATAAAAAAATATGCCCATGCTATGTTTCTCCTTTGCAACAATTCTTGAACTATGAGTTGTATGAGGCCATGGTGAGATAACCTTCCTGCGATTTTAGTGGGTTGGGCCTTGACCTTATGGGACATCTTGGTTAAGCTCTTATGGAGGTAGAAGGGTAGGTTTAAAGGGCTTCTTCTATAAAATGGTTCATCAATTTGAAGTGATATATCATCAGCTTGTTATACTTTCCTTCACAGGTTATATACACCCAGATTGCTTTCAATAATTGTTGCCACCTCTCCTCTAGCCAGGTGGATGGAACAATTTTCTTCCATACTACATCTCCGTGTTTAGGTTTTAAATAAGATTTGAACTCCACATTTTTAGTAATGGTGGTTTTAAACCATTTCTCCCCAGTTCTTGGGAGTTCTGTCACTTCTGAAATTAGGGTTTCATCCACTAAGAACTCTTCCTTGCCTATCAACGCCTTATAGCCATCAAAACAAAAGGAAAATACTTCTGCCACTTGCTGGTGTGCACCCTGGATTTTCTCACAGAACCTGTAATAGCCTGCATCTTTGAATAATTGACAGACTTCTTGATGTGATTCAAGGTAGCTGATGTCTCCTAGTTCCTATCTAAGAGTAGGTCCTCCTCCCTTTTTCATCTATGGGCTATGCTTCTTTGTACCTGCAAAAAACCAAAATTCAAACTTTGTGAAGGAATTTAGTGCACTGGTTTCAGGGATGGCCTTGAGCAATAAGAATGCATGTAGAGACTGTGGAGTGTACTGAAGATATGGTGCTAATTTTGAGGGGTTAACCACTCGCTTGGTACTTGAGTAAGCTGATGGTGGATTCTTGTGATAACCACAAGATAGCCAACCTAGTAATAATTTCCAACTGGGACTTGATGCTTCGTAGAGGTTTTACTACGGTCGTGGGACAGATGGAGGGCATATTAGGGTTTTGATTTCCATCAATCATTTCATATCGATAATGACCATTTAGCCACCAATTTATGATTTACTGCAGTCCCCCAGTCTTTTCGGTGGTTTAAAATGCTAGATTATGACATGCCTCATGCTTACGAGTTTGATTTTGATGGACAGATAACCGTTTTCCTTTTTTGGCCTTTTCGGTGGTTAAGAGAATCTAGGGTTTAATTTGCAAGCTGTCGAAAGCTAGGCTTTTTGGTGGCTAATGAACCATTGGTACGTTCGCCTAAGCCACCGAAAGTATCCTTCCCAAAATTTCTTAAAAACGATGTGAATGAGCCTTTTGGTGGTTGATGTCTCCCTGGACCACCTCATTCAACTGCCGAAAGGTGGGATTTTCAGTGGCTAATGAACTATTGGAGAATTCGCCTAAGCGACTGAATGTTCCCTTTCCAAAATTTATTAAAAACATGATCTACAGGATTTTGGTGGTTAACCTGGTCCTGAGCCGAAACTGTTAGCTGCTGAAAGTCAGGCTTTTCAGTGGCTAATGAACTGTTTGAAAGTTCCCCTAATCCACTGAAAGCTGAAAACTTTCAAATTTCTTGAAAAACAGAACACCAGATATTCCAACTTTGTTAATCACCCAAACATCTTTCATACTATGCCCTGAAATATTCATCACTATGCAAAAATTAATTGTCTCAGTGGACCTATTGAAAATTAATTTATTTAGGAGATAACAATTAGTTTAAAGAGTATTTTCATTTCTGTATTTAGGATAGGACATCAATTTGAATGTTTTGTAGATGTGAGAGTATTCTAATTAATATTAGGACTTTACATTTGAATAAGTTTGAGGTTTGATAGATTAGGAAGCATTTTGAATAACCCTTAGAATAGATTAAGCCATATTAGAGTAGATTAGATTAGGATAGGCCCTAATCCTGCATATACAGTGTTTTCATCTCACAAGCTACCTTCCCGGGTTGACAAATTAAGTTTTGTATTAGATAGTGTATATTTATCCCCGACATTTTGGCGCCGCTGCCGGGGAGGTGCTAAAGGGATTGGATTCTAGCTAGGTAGGTTTCTTTTACATTACAAAACAAGGGGGAGGGGAGAATGGTAAGAGGAGAGGTAAGAACCTGCACATTCACTATAGTGGGTTTCCCCAAAACCTTGCTTTTCCTTTTCTGCACAAGTTTGTTTGATTTCTTTAGAGTATGTTTCCCTTTATGCAAATGTAGATAGTTTACTCTCACATAAGTTAATTTCAAGCATACATGTTTTTGAAATGTAGTTTCCTTTTCCTGCAGTTACTTTTGATGTAAGTGTGTTTTTCCTTTTAATAGTATGCAAGATTGCTCTTTCTTCAACGAATAGTAGGATTTCTTTCAAGTAGGGATGTTTATGGTTTCATAGCATAGAGTTGGATTGCTTTCATTTTAATTTTGATTGCATATTAGATTATCTAAACATTGGGCCAGTTTTACACTCACAATATTTAATTTTAGTTCCTTTGCTTCTGAGTTAATTTTACATTTATGTAATGATTGCATTTTGATTTCCTGCATGCATAGTTTTTTGCAAATAACTTAGATTTAAAATTTGAACTCTAAAAAACATTTAGGTGTTGTAAGAACCATGTTACTGACCCACCTGTGAAGCAGGGCATTTGAACCAGTACAAGTTTAAATATGTTCAAAAATTTGTTGAGTAGAGAAGGGATTATTATTACAAAGGGTTTCTTTAATATTTGTTGCAGCATCAGGTCTGGAAAAGAATCCATCTTCCAAAATGGGCAGCAGATACATAAGTATCCTCAACATGAATATCCTGATCTATACATTTCTTATTTCTTATTTGCCGAGGGAGCTCAAGAATCAGGGAAAGTAGCTGAAGAAGAAGAACAACGAGAACTTGAAATTACATAATTTCTTGCTTGCCTGGTACCAGAGGAAGAATATCAACTTGGATTAGAAATTAAGGATACTAAAGAAGAAATCCAATCTAGTCAAGAATCTATTAATTCATGGACTGAATCAGTTTTTTAGTTCCATCATGTTACTCTTCAACAATGTTTGAAAATCAGATCAAATTAAAAGTTGGTTCCTCATGTCATGGTATTTGTTCATATACATTATGTGAACAAGAATGTTTTAAAAATCCTGATTCGTAGGTGGTTACACTGGAAGTACTCATACACGTGAAATAATATTTATACTTCCAGTAGTATAGGGTAGTGTAGGGAAAAAAAATAAAAGAAAAATAAAAAAAAAGTAAAGAAACAATAAAGCTCTACTGTGAAAACCAGTTTTTCTGGCACAGTCTAGCAAGGGTCTAGTTAGAAAACTAGGTGACTGGCTGGTTAAGCTCCATAATAAAGTTTGTTGGTGATACTTCATTTCTGCAAAAAAAATATCTTTTGTTCTGTGCTCAGCTGGATGATGGGAAATTTATTAAGTCTCTCCTTTTAGCAAGTTTCAACCCATCGACTCCAAAACATTTTCTAGGTCTGAAGCTTGAGACATTTTTAGGTACCTTGGAGCCTGCATGCCTCAATGGCAAGCATACTTTTCATTTGATAAGGAAATTCATTAATGTTTCTTGGCAAGAGAATTCTATAGTTCATTCGACTCCAACAAATCTAGTCATGACTGTTAGGATGTACCAAGTGCCTTGATTTCCATTAACATTAAGGGTGGAATATCTCACATTTGTTAACAACTTTCTTCATTGGTTGGTAATCCAATGATTTCTATCTATGTTCAAAATCAAAAAATGTATTCATATAGGTAGAATTGCACAAAGAGAAGGATGTGGATGAAGACCTTGAAGTTCTATACTCTGTGATTATGGATAGTTTTCAATGGTTGCAACCTTGATTTTGGATACAGAGCAGTCTATTCTTTTTCTACAGAAATTCGGTAACATTCAACATAGTGGACAACCTATTAGAAGAAATATTCTCAGTTTTATAGCAACACAATCTTTGGAAGCAAAGTAAGAGAACCTTGTCACAGAAACTCCATTCTGTAACATAAATGACAAATATGCAGCAAAAACTCCTAACATCAAAAGTATTTCTGAAGAACTTGGGCCTGTAAGGTAACATTGATACGAGGTAATGATCCTTTATTTGAAATATGTTTTTGTATTAAATTTAAGGAAATTTTAGCATGGATTATATCTACATACTTGTTAAGCCCATTCCCTCATTTGATTTAGCCCATACTTTTTCTTATCATCTCCATCTTACCTTTGGTTGTCATCATACTTTTTAAATATAAATACTTTTACCCTGCCTCTATTTGTCATCATTTGATAACCATCCTCATACCTTATAAATGAATCTTCATCTATATGGCACAAAGTTCCTAGAGATGAAGATCTTATCAATTTGAAAATATATGATTACGTTTTCCTATCCATGCAACCTTTGATTTATTCCTCCATACTTTCCTACACAACATTTCATCATTGCACTGACGGTTCAAAATTTTCATAAACTTTTTTATGTGCCATACATTCGAATGATTGTTAAGTACGAGGCTTATACCATTATACCCATAGCATTAGAAACCTCGAGAACTCTGCTGAACACTTGTTTTATGCCTGTTCAATAATCCTTACCATTTTCCCAGTTTTTGTTTCATCTTCTATTTTTCGTCCAAGTTATAACCTCAGAGAAAATTATGGGGCAGAAGGGAGCTGCATGCCATTATCCAAGTTCTTTCTCTGTATAAGAAGGTTTTCCCAAATTCAACACATTCAAGGAAATATTTGAAGGCATCTGACAACATTACACTGAAATTCAAGGGCATGATGATGACATTACACTGAAATTCAGGGGCATGATGATGACATTACACTAAAATTCGCCCAAGGATTTGATGGTAAAGTCGTGCACATTGGCGATTTTATCATGGTGGTTTCATAGAAAATAGTTTCTTGTGCCATTGGTTTGCCTCTTCGAGGGGAGCGCTGGTTTAAAAATAAACCCATAGAGCACACATTCTGTACCAAGTTTTTAAAAGAAGAACATCAGTCTGCAAATTGGAAGAAGGGTTTTCCTCGAGACTGGATGCAGGATGAATGGTGTAGTGTGTTCTATGTATTATATAAGTATTTGACTTGTGAAGGAAGGTATGCCACCACCCTAAATTACCATACTCGCCTACTTGTGCATTTTGAAACAGAAATGGGAATGAATTTCCCTTATTTCCTATACAAGAGTTTAGCTAAGATGTCAAGAAGGGTTCAAAAGAATTCTGGTAACCCTTATAACAGTCTTTATCATCACGGGATGGTCAAAATTCTCAGTGAGGATGAACTGCAGGATAGTTGGGAAAATTTTATGGAAAGAATTCAGGGTCTTCCTTCATCCGCAAACTGTCATTCTTCACACATTCACGTTTCTCCTCGGCCTGAAGGTTGTGTGTCACATACCCCAATTTTGTAAAATTATGTAATTTGTTTTATTATATTTCTGAGACATTATGTTAAACTTAATCCTAAGTAGGGAATTGATGACTCAACAGAGTCAACAGTTATGGAGTGTAATTCAGAATATTTTATTAATAATAAATAAATTATGGAGACAACAGCATGGGAGAGCTGTTAAAAGAGGTTACTGGTCAAACTGGTGGATGGAACTAGGTGGAAAGGCAAAAGACAAGTGGCAGCATCCTCAAACACTTCCTAAGTTGCAGGTGGCAACTTCCCTATATTTGGGGTCATGATTCCCCAAGAAAGTGGAATGTGAGCAGGTGGCTCATTAAATGACAGTTAACCCAACTAAGACCTAGGCAATATTTAAAAGTACTCAATGAAGAGAGCTCAGGCTGCTCAATTTTTATTCCAGAAAGAATTCATTCAGGAGAATATGATTCAGGAATTTCATTGAGGAAAGAGGGAAAAAGTGTAAGGAAGTGTATTGAGTGGATTGCTGCAGTAACTTGATCTATTCTCAGCTATTTGGGCTGAGAGAACTGACTGATAGTTCTGATTTAATACTGAGTTGAAGACTAGTATCTGTTTTGCTGCACCTAGTTCCATCCAGGGAGACCAGGGCAAGCTCGGGGGTCCTGAGAAGATGCTGTTTGAGCGCTCTCCAGGAGTTGGTAGGGAGGAACGACATCCCATTGCTGTTGTTGTCCACAGCTTAAAACAGGTTTTGCAATTTGTTTCTTATGTTACTGAGTATACATGGATGAATGTTATGTTAACTTATATGTCTGANTATTTTTTTGTTTATCAAACTGTCTTTTTAAATAAACTAGGTATTTGACCTGTAGTATATATGAAACAAAAGTTATAGCACAAAAGTCAGCTCGATTTGAGCTTATTACATAAGTAAATCACTTACAAAATAATTAGAGTATGTATTATCTTATATAACTACAGAGTAAAGTAAAGAAAAATTTAAGTCTATTCTAAATATACAAGTTAGGGATAAAACCCTAAAATATCAGTTTATAAATAAACTATAAATAAATAATATATCAACAAACGACTCATGGCCGTGAATAAATAAACCATGTATGGCTGTCTTAAGCCTGTAAATAACCAAACACGTTACACAACCTAAAAANCAGCATAGTAGCTCAGTTTCATGAAGCAACACTCTTCTGAACCGAGTTCCCTATCTAGTCATATCTATTAACTAATAGTGCTTTACTATTTGATAAGTTACTGTATTTTGTATTTCAGTATCAGTTACTGAACAGTATAGAGGGTAGAAGTTAGTATCAAGTTTTAATGTCTACTTTAAAAGTTTCTTCTCTGTTTTCAATTGATTCTCTTTTACTTTAGAAATTAATTCAAAAACAAGAACAAGATATAGAACTATTATTACTCTGTTTTTCAGATTATAAACATATTAATACTCGTTTTTACAAAACATTAAAGGAAGTAGGCAATGATAAGTTATTTCAACTTGCAAACAAGCTAACTACTCAAAGTAATATAGTAATAGATTAAAAAAAAACTGGCAGTGTTATATTATTAATTTAAAAGGGGAAGCGTAGGAACAACGCTGCAAATCCAGGGTAAAACCCTGACAAACACAAAGAAAAAGGTTTCGAAACAGAGTTTACACCGTGGCACCTCACGGCAGCCTTTCCTTTTTATTTAAATTATATTTACAGCCTGTACTTTGTATTCACAAAAAAATTGCTCTTACAGAGAGCCTTCAAAAGAGGCAGAACTGCGACATGATTGCAGAGAAACATCTCTGCCTAATAAAGAAGTAAATCCTTTAAAAAGGAACAAGTAGACACATTAAANTTACACAGGATATCAGTTTTATAGTATATACAATAAGATCACAGGTAGTGTTTAAAAGATTATTTAATCTATCTTTACAAGTAAATAACAAATTTACTGATAGGGTAAAATTAATTTTAAAGTTTTAAATATTCGCTATAATGTACAGGAATTTAATTAGCTTAATGCTAATCTTTGCACAATGCAAAATAATAACAGTGCACTATAAATATAACTTGTAAAGTTTAAATCTATCGATTACAATAATAATAATATTACTACTTATTATTATCTAACATATAAACAATAATGAATTTAAAANCATGGATGGAACCAGGCTTACCAGAGAACCCTCAGTCGAATCTGTTATCTTCCACGCCGTGTAGGAAGGTCGACCTGCAGCAAGGTCAAATTATTATTAAACCCTATTTAAAATGACAGCGATTCAAATACTTGTTTATTTTGAAAAAGAAATGAAAGAGAAAAGCTGAACGCACCTGTGAGTTTGGAAGATGAGCGGCCACCACGAATTAGTCATTTACCAAGAGCTGGGTAACAAAAACCCTTCCCTAGTTCTGCAGAGGACGAGCTGGCGAAACCTGAGGGTTTCTTTCCAAAGAAAAGTGCAAACAGAAGGAAGTCGAAGGTAGCATACACGCTGTGACAGAACAGACAAATGGAGTCCAAAGGTATAACCAAATCCCATCAACAACTAGAAGACTGTCAACAACCAAGCTATTTTCCTCCAACACAGAGTTGCAAAGGAGCGCAATGGATGGGAACGTCATTCAACGGCAGTAGGGCAAGAATCGACCGGGAATGAACCAGGAGGGTTTACAGAGCTTCAAGCCCGAAGGCGAGGAAAAGACTAATGAAAGAGAAGGTCGAGTCAACCATTTAAACTCCCAGTGCATGGCAGTAAAACGACCACGACAGCGTTTTAATAATTTCTCATGAGTGGGTCGAATGTTAATGTTTCAACAATCATTTTATTTTCCAAACAAATCATAGCATGGAGACTTCCATAAGATCGTAACCCTCGACTTTACCTGCATTACATTATATTCGATGTAATGTTAGATTATAACATGTAAATAATGCATTGCAAACCTTAAACTATATTGTGCCTATAATGTAATTGCATTGTATTAATAACCCTAGCTTGGTGTTTATATTGTAAACCATACATTATAGACTTCGTTTGAGGGTAAGTCTTTGCAAAAATGACATAGCAATACGAACTTAGTATTATAAAGACTATAGGGAAATTTGGTATGAAGTTAAGTTAACATGGTTTATAAGATTTAAAGCCTTATAATCTACTACCCTAATCTACCATCAAAAAAATAAGAATAACATTACCTCTCTAATGACAAGTATTGTTTATTTATGGTAGTTTCTAGAGAGAGATCTTGAACAAATTAAAGGTTTGTTATAACTCCATAAACTTCTTTTACTTATAAGATGGCTTTGTCCTTTATTAACTCTTAGAACTGTGATTGCTTATGTTTATTAAGTCTTATCAAATACAAATCAAGAACAATGGTAGAATTTATAAGAACATCATATTAGTCTTAAGTTGAATGATGAATGGTATACTTGTAACTACTTTCATGTGAAAAGAATTACAAGAAATAATAAATGATAGTTAGACTAGGAACTTATGAAAGCTACTTTCTCTTGTTGTTTATTAAACCTGGGAGTTCATAGTAAAAGAGATTATGATACTATATGATAATTCCAAGGGTATGCATAGAAATTACAATCAGTTATTAATCGTGGAAATAAGATAGTTTCCATCACTCCACACTCTTGGAATTTACTAAGTGAAGACTTTTAGTTAGAAGAAAATCCTGTAACTGCTAGAAGTAAGGCATTTATGGACTTTACTTATTTCATTCTTTATAATTGATTTTTGCAGTCAAACATGTCCTGAATTTGTATACTCATCAGGACTTGGCAAATAGCAAATAGGTAAAAAGATTTTAAGATCAAACTTGAAAATCCAGATATAAGCTTTATGCTAGACATTAAATAGTATGAATGCACTACTGTAAACTCATTGATGATTCAGCATTCCATAAGGATACTTAATGTCGCTAGTATAAATGGATTTAGCTATCTATTTCTTTAGTATTTCTGAACTATTCTATCATTTAAAATTCTGAAAAGAAGTACAGGAAAAGCAATACTTGTGAGGCTTGTTATTACTGGCTAGCGTACATTTATATTTTACTGAACGATTGTGGTATAGTAATTTACTATTTTAATACTTGAAAATTTTTGTTAGCAACGACCCGAACCTTACCTGTAAATCTGTAAGAGAAAGAAAAACTGTTGCGTTAGCTGAAGTAGCTAAGTAAGCCCAATCTGTCATAGCAATTCCTTCTTGCGGTTACCAACAGAAAACAATCAGTAACTGACAAGAAAATTATCATATAATTTAAGTACAAATAAAGATCATTCAATTGCAATTATTTAGCATAAACTAATCAAACCATTAATGATTGCATTTAATGTGTTTATATACTATATTATAAAAAGTTTTAAATTTTTCGAAATTTTGGGTTTTGACATTGTGAATTAGTAATCGTCCCTGACCCAGATCCAGAACCACCCCTCATTGAACTTTTCTCCTTTGTATTACAAAAATCCAAAAAGAAAGAACTTCAATTGAATATCCCTAATGTCATAGAATCCCCAATGCAGCGCCGAACCACCAGAAGTGTGACAAAATAGTTTGTTAAACCCTCTAATCTAACCCTCAATATACAACCGTCTATTTTTGTTGATTTGGAGGAATCCCCTGAATCAGAGCCATGTCTCCCTGAGAAAAATACTCCAAGACCACTTCCTCCATCGCCTCCTGAGGAATTTGGTTTTGTACATGCTGAACCTTCCGATTTCATTCTTCTTGATATTGGTTCTGAACCCATAGATGAAAATCCTCCTGTTCTAAAATATGGAAATGTAGAATATGATCCTGAAATGTTTAATCCTCAACAGTTTGATTATGGGTCTCCTAATGATCATTCACTTGCACAAGAATCCTGTGATGAACATATACCTAAAGTTTATGCCAATTTAGCCATTCCTTCTGTAATTGCCCAGCTGTAGAAGAAAAATAAGAAGATTAAGAATGTCAAATCAGTGCTCAGGTCATATGAACAGGCCCAACAAGAAAAATATCTATTGCTTGCAGAATCTGAGAAATATAATGAGCAATGGAGAGATTATAGTCTTAAGCTCCTGCATAAGAATGAGAAATTGAGGGGAAAGCATGACAAAGTAGTTGTAGGTATAAAACGCCTTAAAAAATTAGTAAGGAAATGGAGAGTTGAGGCCTGTAAGCACTTGTTCCATATCATTATGTTGAAAAAGAAATTGAAGGCTCGATCAAATCCAGTTGGTAGAAACTTGAACATTGTGGTCAATGCAGCATAATACTTGTCAGTGATATTAAAACTCAGTTTTGAAACTTTGAAGACTCTATCTGGTTTGTTTGCATGGGACATACAAATAGATAGGCATGGGAGAGAGAGTTGCCAGGAAACATGACAGTGAAGCATTTGATATCTTTGATTTTGTCAGCAAGGTTGGAAATCAGTCTTGAAATTTTTTTAGACATGTTTGCATGAGGACATGCAAATACTCAGGTGTGGGAGTATGTTGGCTCACCAAATTGACACTCTTTACATCCTCCATATACACCCTTGATCTCTTCATTTGATCCTTTTATCCCACAAATCCTTCTACATTTTCACATATTTACCCAAATATTTAGCAAGTTATTAAGGTATGATAATTCATCAATTTCCTTTGATTTAATGTTTAAATGTCATTTCTTGAAGGATTTGTGACTAATTACATTTCTACAGCATACTTTGATTTCTGCAGCACATGTTAGCATTCAACAACAGTTAGTTATTATGAAGCTTCTCCATACGTGGTCAGCTTGCTCAAACAAATCCGAGTCTATCCATCTTGATTCTCGCTGATGACTACTGTACGATTAATGCAATCTTCATCTCTAGGCACTAAATGCCATAGAGATGAATATTTTCTATTAGATAGCAAACCAAAGAATATCTCGAACATGAAGGAATTAGCTATTTTCGCATTGTAGCATTAAATAGAAGACATAGTCCATTACTGTAAGATCGGAATTGGTTATCTCAGCCTTCGAGCTATAAAGAGCCATAGACCAAAATTGTAAAGATGATGATGATATGTGTATGCAGAATATAATGAACAGTCAATAGAAGGATTGTGTTGCTTAGATGTTGGTTTCTCTAAATTAAACAGAGTTCAATTCATATAATGTTAATTATGTTATTTTCAGTGATGATGTACATATTTCTTTAGACTGTAATCAATTTGTTTTCGACTGTCACTATTTTCTTCATTACATGATTATGGTTGTAGCTTAGAAGTTATTCTATAAGTCGTTTAAGGACTTGTGGCTTTCTTGGCAAGGATCCACCAAGAAGACCATAAGCCCTTCTTTTGTCAATCTAGTTCTTATATAGAATAAATATGTTAATTGTTATTTTCTATTTTTATTAAAGGGAATAATTGTAGTTAGTAAGCTTGTTAAGTGACTGTAAAAATAGATTTACATATGTTTGAAGTTAGTCATCTTATTATGTGATATTTATGGAATAATATTCACAACATTTGTTAGCTTAGAACCGAGCTCGGGTATTAGGATAGGTTGATTTAAAAAAATTGTTTTAAATACTTAGTATTGTAGGTCTGATTTGTATTGCTGTAGATTTAAATTCTATTTTAAAGTCATACATTAAGTCTGTAAAACTGGGTTCCCAAATGAAATAAAATTAATTATATTTTCTTTTCAATTATAGAATATATAGATGGCATTCATTTTAATTATGGTTTAAGCTTTAATATTATTCAGTTATGTCTTTAAAGATTAATTGCATTTATTCTGAAAATTACATTTATTCTTTCTTAGTTTTAAAATACAAGTTAGTTTGAAATAGTTTTGATCACATAAACAGTTCATTTTTAAGATGAATCAGTAAGCTCTACAATAGTATTAAAACTTCTTAAAAATCTATTAATGTAATAAGAGCTTTTAAAGTGTTAAACTATACATTTCACAAGTTTGCTTTCTGCAACTTACTCTGTTTTCTGTGTCATTTAGTCCTAGTTCAATTTCTGTAACCTATTTTGTTTTCTGTGTCAATAAATAGTTTTCTGTTTATTTAAGTTCTGAATTATGTTAGATAGTTGTTAGTTTATGCTTTAGTATTAGAAATGTTTTGAAGTTAGTTTAAAGAGTATTTTCATTTCTGTAATTAGGATAGGACATGAATTTGAATGTTTTGTAGATGTGAGAGTATTCTAATTAATATTAGGAATTTACATTTGAATATGTTTGAGGGTTGACAATTTAGGAAGCATTTTGAATAATCCTTAGATTAGAGTAAGCCATCTTAGAGTATATTAGATTGGGATAGGACCTAATCCTACATATACAGTGTTTGCATCTCACAAGCTACCTTCCCGGGTTGATAAATTAAGAGTTATATTAGATAGTGCATATTTAGCCCCGACATTTTCCCTATCCTCCAGTACCCAATTCACTCTTTCTATATTCCCATCTTTCTCTCGATGGTAAGTTGTGCTTAAGTTCAACTAAGTTCCTAAGGCCGACTACAAACTTGTCCAAAACCTAGAAGTGAACAAAGCACCCCTATTCGAGATAATGTTCTTAGGAAACCCATGAATACTAACAATATCATTTATGAATATGCATGTTATATACTTTGACATAGTGTGTCTCCTTAATTGGAATAAAGTGAGCCATTTTGGTCAATTTATCAAGGATGAGCATAATGGCATCATGCCTATGAGAGGAAAGAGGGAGTCCTACCATAAAGTCCATGTAAATAACCTCCCACTTTGACATAGGAATGTCATGCGGTTGGAACAATCCTGCTAGGTGGCAATGATAAAATTTTACCTACTAACACTCAAGGAACCTAGCAATGAATTTGGCCACATCTCATTTCATTCCTACACAAAAGAAGAGTTCTTTCCTATTTGCATAGATATTGTTCACATCGGGCATGCAATAAAATACTCTGTGGGATTCCTTAAGTATAGTTTCTCTAATATCTCCTTCCTCAAGGATATACATCCTCCCTTGATATCACAACAACCCATCTGCTTCCAACTTGTACCCTTCAAACCTAGGTTTCTCTTGCCTCCCATTTCGGAGTTCCGACACGACTTTTAGGTACCAACTATCTTTGACTAGTTGTCCTAATACTCTCCTTCAAATCAACCTTTAAAGGTATGAGGGAGAAAATCCTTACTTTTATGCTTAAGTCATTAGCTACCACATTCTTGTTCCCTTTGATGTACGAAATCCCAAAATCACACTCGCTTATAAATTCAGTCCATCACATCTATGTAGCATTTAGGTATCTTTGAGTGAAGATATACCTCAAGATTTGGTGATTAGATTTGAGATCAAATCTTTGTCCAACACGGTAATGTCTCCAAAGTTTTAGAGCCAACATCAATGTGGCCAATTCTAAATCATGGGTGGGGTGATTATCTTCATTTGGTTTTAAATTTCTTGATGCATAAGCTATTACTCCACTTTCCTGCATTAAGACAACACCCTAACCATGCCTTGACTACTAAGAACTAAATGGTGTTGAAAACCAAATGAAATTGTAAGTCTTTGTATTTGGTTTATACCTACAAGCATTATATTTTGTGGGAAGGTGTTCAATAAGTTTTGTATATAGCATGATATATTTTGAAAAAACACAACTCCCTACACACCTCAACAAAATGGATTTTCTAAAAGAATGAATAGAATGCTAATGGAGAAATCTAGGAGCATGATTAGTGGTGTTGGAATTATACAAGAATTCTCAGTAGAGGAAATCAACACTACATGTTACCTATTGAATAGGTCACCCTTGATGAATTTGTTCGACAAGACTCCATATGAGGCATGGGATGGTAAACATCCCTCTCTTACACATCTTAGATTTTTTGGGTGTGACGCCTTCGTGCATATTCCAAAGGAGAAAAGAAGAAAATCGACAACAAGTTGGAGAAATACATCTTCACTAGGTACAAGGATAGTGAAAGGGTATAAGTTGTGGAATTTGGTTACAAGGAATGAAGTTTATAGTAGAGATGTGATATTCAGAGAAGTTAGATGCACTTCCAAGGATGAAGAGGTTAAAAGAGAAAAGAACCAGAAAAGCAAGAGTTTGAAATGAACGACGAAAATATAGATTTACGTGAGTTTACTGAATCCAACAAAGAGGTGGAACAATAGACTCCAGATGTAAAGAGGCGTGGTCAAGTAATGCAACAACCATAAAGGTATATTCCACCCAAATTTCACTATGCATTTGCATTATCTTCCATAAAAGATGATACGAGGTCAGTAAAGGAAGCGATCGAATTGACATTAGGAAAACTATGGAAAATGGACATGGAAGAGAAATGAAATCCTTGAGAAATAATGAAACATGGGATCTAGTCGCATTACCAATGGAAGGAAACCATTTGGAAGTACATGGGTGTTCAACAAAAAGTTTAGTGCATAAGGCCAAGTCAAGAATTACAAGGATTGGCTAGTAGCAAAAGGACATTCCCAATTTGAGGGATTCAACTTTGGTGAGATTTTATTTATTTTTGCTAAAATAACTTCCATAAGGGTACTAATGTATTTAGCTACAATATTTGATATTGAGATAGAACATATGGATGTAAAGAGAACATTTATTCAAGGTGATATTGAATGAGAAATCTATATGAAGTAGCTTGAAGCTTATATAGTGGAATAATAAAAGGAGTTGGTCTGCAAGTTCAATAAGTCTCTCTACAGTATAAAACAATCACCCATGATAAGGTATCAAAAGTTTTATATGTATATCCAATAGCTTCGGTTTGTGATAAGTCAAGTTGAACACTATGCTTATGGAAAGAAATTTGGTGATCACTTTGTATATGTAGTTTTGTATATCGGTGACATCTTGTTGGAAATAACATTGATCTTATTAAGGAGGTAAACTACATATGTCCTCCAAGTTAGACATGAAGGATCTCAAATCAACAACAAATTTCATTCTTGGAATGGAAATAAAGAGATATTGAGAAGGTACAAGGCTCTCGTTAAATCAAAGTAGATATGTTGAGACAGTTCTAAAATGTTTCAACATGCAAGAGAGTATACTAGTAAAATTTCCAATTCCTATGGGAGTTAATATATCTATTGAACAGTGTGCTAAGACACACGAAGAAATAGAGTATATGATCACATGTTCCCTATGCTAGTACTGTAGGTAGTATGATGTATGGTATGGTATATACTTGACCAAATATTTCCCATGCAGTGGGATTATTGAGAAGGTACATGTCGACACTTAGACCACAATCAAGAGAGTATTCAGGCATTTACGCGGCACAATGAAATCTTTTATGGAGTAGAACACGAGAATATAAAGGAAATCAATGTACATGGATTTATTGATTATGACTGGGTTGGATATCTTGACTGCATACAGTAAACCAACGAATATATTTTCAAGTTATTTAGTGGAGAAAATAATTGGATGAATAGGAGGAATTTGATTGTTGCATTGTCATCTGCTGAGGCTGAATACATGGATGCTACTCATGCATGCAAAAAAGTATGTTTGATTGTAGAGATTGTATTCAAATATTGGGTTTAGTTAACATGCTATTAGTTGGATTGTGATAGTCAAAGTGTAATCTTCTTGGAAAATAACCCAATATATCATTCAAAGACAAAGAACATTGATGTACAACTCCATTTTGTGCAAAGAAATGATATAGAACCAGAAGATCTTATTGGAAAAGGTAGACACAGTGAATAATGTTGTAGACTCATTGACCAAGTCAGTGAGCATAGAGAAGTTTTCTTGGTGTAGGGAAATGATGGGAATGTTATCCTTTCTTAAGTGAAATGAAGTTATGAATTTCCTATTTATGCAAAGAATACAACAAGTGGGAGAATGTAGGGAATGCTATATTCTTTGCATGTAAACTGATTGGCAACATTGATAGTTGACTGGACTTGAAAGTTGACAGATGGTGGAAGTCTGATTGACTGGCTAATTATAATAGTTGTTTTATCGAAGGAAAATTATTGGTTTCTGGGAAGTTAAAGGAATTACCAAAATATCAACAAGCGATCAACCAAGGTTGACCCAGTCAAATTGGATATAACAAAATAACTAAAAGTTGTTAGAAAGTTATGAATTTACATTAATGAACAACTGATTTTATTGCATTTATAAATAAATGTAATGGATATGAAAATAGAAGAATGGTGGAATGCAATGAAGTGTGATTTGTGGTCTATCAAATCACATTTTTAAACACCTATTATGATTCATAAACTATAGTGGATATTCGATTGGATTAGTTCATCACAATGGATCTTACAACTTAGTTCATTGTGTTAATTTATTTTATTGAAATACTAAATACAATGGAATTGAAAGAGAAACTAGAGAAAATAAGTACACAATACACACAATAACAAAATGTATACCCTAGGAAAACCCATTATGAGGAAAAACCTAGCCACAAATGAGGACTATGCCTTTCTTTCATATCAAAATGCAAACACAAAGGAAATGGTGCTATTTGTAACTCCCTAGTTTGACCCTTGTAATTTATTGGATGAAATCATGTAAATGATGTAAATGTGTTAGCATGGATTCCTAATGTGGAGCTCAAGCCCAAGGCCTTGTTAGTGAATGGCTTGTTTGTGAAGGAAAGTAAATTAAATTGATAAACCATGTGCTAGTAAGCCATGGGAGATGTAAAGATAGGTAAATACACATAAAATACAAATAAAATATCCAACGTTGCAATATGTAATACACATATAATACAAATAACATATCTAATGTTGGATATGGGGGAAATGTGAATGATGGGGATACGATATCTACTAGGTAGGTGTGAGGGGGGGGGGGGGGNCCTTAATTGGCATTTAACAATGTGGAGAAACAACGATTTAGAAGGAAGCTCCTAAGTTTAATAAGCGCAGGATAAAGTACCATAGATGGGTGTTATTGATTGGCCAAGAAGTCAACCCTATACATGGGAATTTGAACTAGGGAGATGAAATGAAGAAAAAGGTCGTCCTCATTCATTCATTCACATTCTTCCACCATAGATTGGCGCGTAGAGGAAGAGGAGATGATAATCCAGCCAGGAAGGGGGAGGAGAGAACCCTCTACATGAATTCCTCCATCACTTTATGTGTGTAAAACACTATAAGTTCCCATGAATTAATAAAGCCGCAAAGGCATAATTCTCAGTTGGGTCAACAGTTTGGACCTACTATACCTGCCCAAGACATAATTGAGGGAAGGAAAATCACCCAAGGGACTGGGGAGGCAGAGAAGGGAACCTTCCTCAATTGTATGTGGAGGAGAAGGGACTACCAAGAATAACTGAAGCCACTGAGATGCTGCAGTTTCATGGATGAGCATATTGGTTTGACAATGTTGTAATTACCTATCTATTGGATTTATTAACCTAGCTAAGTGTTGATTTAGCTTGAGGGTTGATGTGTAGTGCTGTGAGTGAACCTGAGTGACTCCTTAGTGGATAACATATACCAACTTGGGTGGTCTTAGAGTGCTGAAAAATACAAGCTGAGAAGAGACCTATGGTTGGATGGAATGTTGCACCCATAGCTAGTTGTTTGAATTGTATTCAATTCAAAAGATAAGTGTTATTATGTAAGAATGTCCATATTTGTTATGTGATGAATGCTTAACTGTTCGTGTTGAATTGGATGGAATGATAGCTAGAATTGTTCCTTTAGTTTCCTGAATATTGCTTGAAATGAGTTATGTATGTATATGAGTTATCATCCTTGTGCCTGTGATGAATAAACTAGCTTAGGTATGAATTGCTTGTTACTAGGCTTGTGATGAATGCATTAATTTATGTATGGATTTGTGTTGTATCCAAATTGTATTCATGGATGTGTATATTTAATAAGCCTTACATAAACCATGGAAGTGTTGTTAAGGTGAAATAGAGACAAAGGGAGTATGAGTCCTTTATTATTATGAATAGGCTAATTTGTGTGAATTGTTTCCTTGTAGACTTCTTATGTATTATGTTGTATGTGTTTCATTGCACTTGCACAAGTTTAGAGACCTTCAGGGTTTGGATTGGTGTTATTGGGATTGAGAGACCTTGTGCAATTGAATTGGGACATATTGAATGGATGCTTGTGCTCAATTATGTCCGTGTTTTCCTAAATTGTATTGATGGAGTAATTATACCTTTTCTATGGTTTAATGTGGGAGGTTTGAGTCAAAATGATAATGTTCAAATCTCCATGGATGCATGTTCAAATAAGCCAAAAAATTATCTTCTAAATTGTAAGGATTCAAAGAGTTTTAATGGATAAAATCACCTTGTGAAGTCATGGAAAAATTTGGAAAAACGGTAAGTATGGGACAATTAGGAGTTGCAACAATGCTGACTATCGAAGTCAGGAATCAAAACAATGTCACATGTAGTAGTCATGTTCCAACTTCCAACTTCGACTAAGCGGAAGGTGGGAAAATCATCATTGAAAGTGTGGAGAAGGACATAAATTGACAACCTCAAATTTTGATTCCTAACGTATGGAGATATCAAGATCGATAAGTTGGGAGGGTGTAATGGAGCAGATTGGTAGTTCTAACTTCTGATTCCTGAATTGTACATAAATATCAGGATCAGAGCATTAAGATGGCACCAATATGGATAGTTGGAAAAGTTGGAGGTTTTGACTTTCGACTCCTGACATTGTACATAATATCAGAACGTTGTAAGCGTGTGTTGGTACAATTAGTTACTGACCCTCGATTGCATATATCGATATTAAAATAGCGAAAAGTCGACATAGTGAAGATCAACATAGTGAAGATCAACATAGTAAAATGTTGTAAACGGTGGATTGGAATATCATAGCAATTTATAAATATTTTGATTGATTAAAGGGTTAATTAAGGACCCCATTAACCCATATTAAGGTAATTAATTCACCCTTTGCGCTATTTAAGAATTATGGGATTAGAGTTGAGTTGATTGGGTGAAAATTGGAAGCCTGATATAGTGAAATGTGACTTCGATGACCATTTTGATCAAAGGAAAGCGTATCAAAGTTGTAATAGTGAAAGAAAATTTAAGTTGGTCTGTTTGAAGAGTCTCCTATTGCCTCAAAAGGCCATCGAGGTGATCGAGGATGTTACATTATTTATGGAGTTACCTGTGACTCTGCGGCCATATGGCTACTATATGATCTCCTATCTCCTTTGTTCCTCTCTAACATCCACTCTTGTTTTGTTTCTCAACTATGGAAAACACAATACATCAAACACTAGTAGAAAACGTGGGATAAATGGCTAAAAAACTACTAAAAATTGCATATAAAGGACTAAATTTAGTCATGCGACTAATAGACATTTATTGCTGGTCATTTATAATGTGACTAAATACATGAATAATTTTTTTTAGTCATTTATCGGTTATTCTGATTGATCAGATTGGTCGTATATTTAGCCATTATTTTAGTCATTGATTCTTGTTAATTGGTTATTTATTTAGTCATTAATTGTTGTTAATTGGTCATTTATAAGTCACTGATTTCTCTTAACCAGTCGTGTATTTAGTCATTGATTGTTGTTAACTTGTAATTTATTTAGTCATTGATTGTGGTTAACCGGTCATTTAGTTAGTCATTTAAGTGCAATTAATTGGTAATTTATTTAGTCATTGATTGTTGTTAATTGGTCATTTATTTAGTCATTAATTGTTGTTAACTAGTCATTTAATTAGTCATTTATTTTTGTAAATAGGGCATGGAGGCATCAAACCACCAACCTCCTGCCTGCAAGGAAAATTCTCTTCCATTGAGTTAACACCCTTAAATAGAAGAATGAAAGTTCACACCAAATCAAAGTTCACACTAAAATAATTCTTCCAAAATTTCTATTCTTCTTCAATAGACAATCAGATGTTTATCCACATGGAATGAACCAAAAAATTCACTTGCTAAGAAGAATTTGTCAAAATAAACAAGTTTACATTGTATGATAATTTGAAACTAAAAGAAGTTCAAAATCATGAAATTCAGGTTTATGGAAACAAAAACAACAGAGTTTGGTATGTGACACATTAAGTGCAAACATAATAGACAATTGGAATTCAATTGGTGAAAGAATTAAGAATAAGTGCATGACAATGATTGAATCTAGTATACATGTTTATGGAGTGAAGAATTATCTTCAAATTTGGACGTTTCAAAGGTTGCATCAACTGAATGAGGCATGCTTTAAGAATGTCGTGGTGAAAAGTTGGCAGGAAATTGCGGAGCTCATACGTGAACATTAAGTAAAATACTGTAGTCCATAATTTTCTTAGCTTCTGAGAATTTGCAAACACTCTCTATTTGTATGCATCAGGACACATTTTATCAGCACAAACACCTTACCAAAATATTTGCACAGATAAAACATATTTTGAAGGTTTTGATGAGTTTTTAAAAAATGGAAATGACAGTAGACAAAGGATTCAAAAAATGGTACAACTCTTATAATTGCTTATGTGAAAATATAACTCTAAGAAACCCCTTCAGCATACTTACTATAAAAATTCAGTTTGAAATAAAATAAAACATATGTTTGGATATATGCATCCAAACAACAATCTCAAAATGAAATCCATACCACTAAAGAATCTAAAGCCTAGAGTTCTTGAGAAAAATAGGAATCTAGACAATTAATAGAATGTTATTTTGTTTGTGTACTAGTTTTGGAAAATTAAAAGAATGCTATTTTGTTTGTGTATTAAAAAAATTGCCTAATTTTGATGAATCATATTTCCTTCAGTCACTTGTCCCATATTTCACTCAACTCACTGATGGATTTTTCTTTTCAGCTACTCCTCAACTATCACCTACAAATTTATCACCCAACGACTATTATGTTCAACTGGTAACAAAATCATTAAAATATTATCAAGAACAACATATAATAAGATAAAATTATGTGGATAGAACAAAACCTAGAGTATGGTGGATAGAACACAACGAGGGGAAGATAATGCTTTAAATTTGAATTCCATTTAGAGAAAATAAGAAAGGTGTAGCTTCCCTCATTTTTTCCCTTTGTAATGGTATCCTTCTCTACATTCAATAGTTTGCTTTGAAGTATAATGCATTATTCCCCATAGAGAGAAGTTAGGTCAATTTTACTAGAACCCAATAATCTGCATGCAGAACAAGCAGATGATACTCAGGAAAGAACAAGTCCTAACCATAGTTACGATTTTACATACCAAAATATTCTCATGAAACAGTTCTTATATGCAAGCTTGCAGATATGGAATTCACTACGACCTCTAATTGGTACTGACATTATCTAATGTTTGGTTGAGTATTCAGATCTAGATGAAGCATCAACAATATTTTGAGGTGTATGTGCCTATCAATCATTGATACTATGCATTATTTCATCTTTAGCCATCTCGTTTTCGTACAACATCCTATGGTAATTAGAGATAAGAATTAAGAGAGGTGTATCTTGATTTGACACATCAGCTTTAACTATTTATATAGTTTCTCAACATTGAGTAGTGATAGACATGGGTCACATATTTTTTGTAATTTTGCGGTTTTCAACATAAAATACGCCAGCCATGCATTCGTTTCATCGATTTCACAACCAATATTTTGAACGAAAAAACACAAAATACATGGCTTACATTGTTGTAAAATTCTATCAACAAATCCAAATCTCTCTTTTGCAACAATTTTACTTGAAGCTAAATTTCGTATTCCAATGGAAACATTCTTTGAACAATTTTACACAAACAACCAATCTCCATTTTTCTGAAACATCTCACGTATCACATCATGATGATCTAATATCAAATGTTAGGTTTACAGTTCAACATCAAATATAATCAAACATACATCATATTGATTATAAGCAAGAGAGTTTACACTTAAATCTTAAAAAAAACAAATTTCATATCTTCTCTCCTTGTTTAATCTTGACTAATAGGTAGAGGTATGATCATAAACTACATAGTGTAATGCTATTATTATAAATATCACAAGTAATAATTAACCCTCTAACAAAATCTATACAATTTTAGTGTTACACAATGGGTATGACATTTAACCAACAAGAAAACTTTATTCTAAAAGTAGCTTTATATGAAATGATATCCCTACTGATAAAACTTATTTGGCAATCGAAATGATATCCCTACTGATGAAATTTATTTGGCAATACTAGTGCGATTGCCATTCATGATGATATTATTTCTTAGTAGAGAATAGACCGTCATTAGATTTTTTTTTTTTTTTTGAAAATAAATAAAAATGGCACAAGCTCAAATGATGTATGGATTCTTGAGGTTAAGGAGAAAAAATTAAGTCTTTAAAATGCAAAACTCATGAAGCTCATAGATATTATGAAATACAACAAATATATTTACCACATTTGGAAAGGCACAAACATCGCAAAACTCATGAAAGTCACATATATCAAGGTTGCTAGTAGAACAATAGTTTGTAAAAAATGTTAAAGAGAAAGTTAGTGCATTTTGGAAATCAAACTTTCACGTTCTTCCAATTGAGAAGTAGTATGTTTACGAGTATCCAAAAACAAGTTTAGAGCTCAGGTTTTATAGGTCGGTAGTGAGGGAAGGCAATGGTGAGTGAACATGTAGTTCCCTTATTCCAAAATATATGGATATATTATTATCCCTAGCATTTTTTTTAATGATCGATAGTGGGTGCCATTACGCGGGTCTTTGCAGTGGGTTTGGACCATCCCAATAGTTGTGTATCTATTCAATCTAAGTTTTGATTGAACAAGTAGCTGTAACCATTTACTATGAGTGTACTTAGATTACAGGCATAATAACATCCATGTGATTATCAACTTTTGGATTTTCGTTGTCCAATATTGGTGACTTCTAACATGATACATTCATTGTGTTAAGGTTTACCCCAATTACAGAAGTGACACTAAGGTTGGGACTACCCATTGTGCTTTTCATTGCTTCAACCAAGACCGGCTCTCTTTTAGGGTTTCAAGGGAATCCAAAATTATACCAAATTGGTTAATCAGTTAGTTTAAGTCACAATTAGCTCAAGTTGACAATTAGATCGAAATAGTAGGATACTAAATCCCTCTAAGAACCGTCCATGTTTCGTTTATGCATTGTTGAAATCAATGGTTAGAGAAACATATAGGACTTGGATACCATAACACTATTGGTTGTCCAACTAAAGTCAAAAGTATAAAAATATTTGCAATTACAATACCTCCACAAAATATTCAAATACAACAACCTCTAACAACATCTCCAATGAAAACAACCTCAAGTCAGCTCCCAATAAATGAATATGGGGCACATGAGTGCACTCACTCCAACCAAATTCCCTCAACCATCCAGTTTAGGGCACACCGATACCACAAGAAAAAAATAATATACCAACATATATTATAACTCAATAATATATATCTCCACATTAAATCCTCACATCTAAAGAAAAGGTCTCCTCCATATATATTTCCACTAATATTTATCCTCTCTCTCAGAAATTGAGTTGTGAATGCCCTAAGTCTATTAACCGGTTTGCTATCTCTTATTGATCAAAAATAGAGAGCCTCAACCATTATATGCAGTAGATCCCTAACGTGTATCAATGCCATTAGGGATAATTGCAGTGTTTGTTGGAGGCTCGCTCAAGCAAGCACCAACCATACGATATGTGTTATGGGAGCCTACACAGTAAGGAGGACACAGACTCAGCTCAACTAGGTGGATCCACAAACATAAGGCTGGGAGAGATACAAGAGAGACTGAGATCATTGATTGTGGTTCATTATATATGTGTATTGAATTGAAAATCCTACTAACTTTTCCTATGACTATGCTTAGGGAATGGATCAATAATATAAACAACTTCTCTTTCTGCAAAGACTTCACTCCTAGTCTTGAATCCTAGATTTGGAAAGGGTTATGCATTCATATTGTGGATATTTTATCTACACTTGTAAACTTCAATTGATAGTGGTATATCTGCTAAGTAAAATGGATCCATGCCTAGAATTGGATAAATGTAAATTGGTGTTGCTTCCACTTAGTCCACTGAATCAATGGCTGGATCAATAGGAGATGGCTCCAATTTATTAAGATCCATATCATTTGGAAATGAGTTGGTTTACCTAGTATAAAATTAAGTAGAAGATATGGGTTAACATGCATCCAAGCATGTAGCAGATGTAACAAAGGCAAGGGAAAATCCAAATTGGTGCAAGATACAAAATTGCTATGGTGAAATCATTTTTAATAGATATCTTGAAGTAGCAGAGCAACGAGAAAAGTATATTGTAGTGGAAATTTTGACGATTTATAGGAAGAATTGAGTTTGAAAGCTATGTCATTTGTGTCTTCTGAGTTTCTACGTGTTCGTAACTCCTCTAAAGTAAATAGAACGATCATTAATGGAAAACATAATAGTCATGAATGATAATACTATTTTGGAATTTGGTCCTGTAAAACACCAAGGCAAGCCAAGAAGTACGTATTCTTTTGGAAAAAACCTAAATCTTTCTTCCCGTTCTATTTTGAGATCTACTAGTGGAATATTTGTTCTTTTAGAGGAAAATAAGGTTGATTTAACTCATGTTAGTCGTCAGACTAAGGGATTTAATGGAAAATCTGAGGGATCGAGTCACATAGAAACTATGGAATTGTTTCTAGTGAGCACTGATTTTGGTTCAAACCCTAGAGTTATAGAAACAAATATAACCATGCCTTTTGCAACTGGCCCACCTTATCTAAATTCCAGGTATTGTCATGACCATATTTTCCATTTGAGTATTTTATTGGAATCCTTTTAATTGAGAGATATTTAAATTTTAAGATAGCTAACTATGTGTTTTTTGCACTATTTTTAGTAGATCTGCTCTAGCAAAAGCAATTGAGAAACCATCCATAGCTCAAATCATTACTTGTTATAACTGAGAGATGAATGTTTACGATATGTCTAACGAGAAGGTCTTATTTTGAATCGAGCAACAAATTTAATGCGTGAAGAAAATATTCACTGTTAACATCTTTACCTAGCAGCAACTTAAGTAGTAGATTTGGTTTAACATGCATCCAAGCATGTAGCAGAGGCAAAAAAGGAAGGGGAAAAGCCAAGTACGCATATACTACTCGTTCCTTATCAAATGCAACTGGAGCTTATGAATCAATAGGTGCAACAAGAAAGGTAAAGGAGGTATTTTCCCCTAGTCTTTGAACTATGCAACAATATCACACAAGGGTTGTGAAACCAAGATTTTGACTAGTGGAACAAGGACGAGAAATTTCGATTTAGGGTAGACCTTTGATTAGTTTGTGCAATTGGACAAAGAATAGGTTGAAAGACCTGTTGGTGACAATAATATAATGAAGAGCTTCTTAGTCTATTATAGATGATCTTCAATTCCCTTGCTGTACAAACTATAAGACAAAGATGAGGGTTTGGGTGTTAGAATTCAGAGACACATTAGCCAATTACACAATGAACAACATCATACAAAACACCAAAATTTCATGTGGTAAAACCCCAGAGGGGAAACAATCCATGCAGGAAAAGTATTGAAGCTCATTAATGAAGAAGGAGAGATTACATGACAGGTCTCAGGTTGTAAACAACTCATACCATTAAGTATCCCGACCATGCACTATATACTTCATGAAATAAGTTACATGAGTAAACCATTGCCGGTTATGCCCATTAGGAGAAACTTCCCGTAAACACCTGTAATGAGAAACCTCCCACAAACACATTAGTTTAGTTGTCATTTAACAATATCCACCTTGACAACACAATTTACAAATACTTTTCCCAAGACTATTTATCACCTTTTTTTCAAACTAAGAGAAGCTACACACCATCGTAACTTCTCTAACAATATAGGTTTTGTGAACATATCTGCACAATTTTCTTGAGTATGGACCTTTTTTAGATCTACTCTACCTTCACTAATGGATTTTGTTACAAACTGATATTTTACATCAATATGTTTAGTCTTACTATAGTAAACATGATTTGTAGCCAAATGAATATCACTTTGACTGTCACAAAAGATAGGCACACTGTTCTGCAGCCTTCCAATTTCTCTAAGCAAACCTCTCAGCCAAGTTGCCTCTTTTCAAGCATGTGAGGCAACAATGTATTCAACCTATATAGTGGATAAAACAACTGTTTCTTGAAGCTTTGACCTCCAACTTATAGCTCCACTAGAAAGAGTAAAGATATAACCTAAAGTAGACCTTCTCTTGTCCAAATCACTTGTGAAATCTGAATCAACAAAACCAAATATAGAATCACTATTATTATTAAAGGTGATACAATAGTCACTTGTGCCTCTTAAGTACCGAAGCACCCATTTCACTGCATTCTAATGTTCTTTTCCTGGATTTTCCATGTACTTGCTAACAACACCTACTGCATGTGAAATATCAGGTCTAGTACACACCATTGCATACATTAAACATCCTACTGTATTGGCATATGGTCCATGAGACATATAATCATTTTCTTCAACACTACTAGGACATAAACTTGAAGAAAGTTGAAAATGGGAAGCCAAAGGAACATTCATAGGTTTTTCCTTATTCATTTCGAATCTTTCAAGTATTTTCTCAACATACTTTTCCTGTGAAAAACTGAGCTTACCATTTTTCTGTATCTATGTATCTTAATACCCAAGATTTGTTTTGCAGCTCCAAGAACCTTCATATCAAAAGTCCTAGCCATCTGAGCCTTCAACCTATTAATCACGTCCATGATTTTGCTCACAATAAGCATATAATCAACATATAATACTAAGATAAATGAATATATCGTTCAACGTTTTGAAGTATAAACAATGATCATACTCACTTCTAGTATAACCTTGGCTCACCATGAAATAATCAAACTTCTTGTACCATTCCCTGGGTGACTGTTTCAGGCCATACAATAATTTATTGAGCTTGAAAACTAATCTACTTTTCTAATGCTGTACAAAACCTTCTGATTGTTCCATATAAATCTCCTCATCTAAATCTCCATGTAAGAAAGCTATTTTAACATCTAGTTGCTCTAACTCCAAATCAAGTAATGCAACTAATGATAACACAATACGAATAGATACAAGCTTAACAGCTGGTGAAAAAATATCATGATAGTCTATACCTTCCATCTGAGAATACCCTTTTGCGACCAATCTAGATTTATATCTTTCAAACTTACCATCAAATCCTTTATTCAATTTGAAGATCCATTTACATCCAACAAATTTTCTATCTTTGGGGAGTTTAACCAATTCCCATGTTTTGTTTTTCCCCAGAGAATCCATTTCTTCTTTTGTTGCCACCTTCCACTTAGCATTGTCAATACAATCAATGGATTCCTGAAAACAAGAAGGTTCTCCATCATCAGTAAATAAAACTAACAAAATCAGTATACCTCTTAGGAGGATTTCTCTCCCTTAATGATCTTCTTGGTGTAGGTTGTGGGGCTTCCACAATTTCTTGAATTTCTTCATCTTCTATGACTTATCTCTCACCAGAAACTTCTTCTTATTCCTCTGAGTCATTAGAATATTGGTTATCCAACTGAATTAGTTGTTTTGATATTACATGTTCCTCTTCCACATCAACTCTTACAATTCTATATTTAATCAGAGAAGATTTATAAACAAATACATCTATGCTAATGACAATTTTGTGGGATGTAGGATCCCACAATCTGTATCCTTTCATTACATCATCATAACCAACAAAGATGCACTTCTTTGATCCAGAGTCTAACTTAGAACGCTGATTTTTAGGAGTAAGTGCATAAGCTTCACAACCAATTAAAATTCGAATAATCACAGGAATGAACAGTCCATACCTCTTCCAGAATTTTACAATCTATTTCCATTAAAGGTGATCGATTTATTAGATAACAATTAGTAGAAACTGCTTCTACCCGCAACTCTTGCCCCAAATTAGCATTTCTGAGCATGCTACTTTCTATTTCTAGAAGAGTCTTGTTCATGCGTTCTGCAACGCCATTTTGCTGAGGAGTGTATACATTTGTTTTTTGTCTGACGATCCCTTCATCTTTGCAATATTTTTCAAACTCCAAAGAAGTAAATTCACCTCCATTATCCGTCCTTAAACAATTGATTGTCATGCCAGTTCTTTTTTCCACCATAACTCTAAATTGTTTAAATGTATTAAACACATCAACTTTCTTTTTAGGACATAGACCCAAACCTTTCTAGAAAATTCATCTACAAATAATACATAATATTTTTTCCCCCATAGGAAATGGTAGGAGACAGACCCCACAAATCAAAATGAATGTAGTTAAGAACACCTTTACTAACATGACTACTTGCTTTAAATTTTTGTCTACACTGCTTTCCATATATACAATGTTTACAAAACATCAAATTTAGAGTTTTCAAACTTGGAAGCAATTTACGATTCATTAATACCTGAATTCCTTTTTCACTCATATGACCAAGACGTTGATGCCAAAGCTAAGTGGATCCTGATTCTTCTTCAGATACTAATACAACACCATTAACTTGTGTCCTTCAAACCAATTTGTAAAGGTTTCCTATCCTCTATGCCTTCATGACCACTAAAGCACCCTTGGAAACTTTTAGAGTTCCACCAAAACCTGTAAACTTATGACCACAAGAATCTAATACTCCCAAAGAAATTAAATTTTTCTTTAACTTAGGTACATGTCTAACATCTGTAAGTGTTCTTATTATTCCATCAAACATTTTAATTTGAATACTTCCAACCCCAACAATTTTACATGAATGATTGTCTCCTAAAAGAACTATTCCATCATTAATTGTTTGATAAGAATCAAACCAATCTTTATAAGGACATATGTGGTGCAAAGCACCAGAATCTAATAGTCATTCCTCATTATATTCAAAAATATTACAAACAGACAAGACCTCATCGATCATACCTGAATCAGAAGACTTAACTGAATTTGCCTCTGACTTGGAGTCATCCTTCTTAGATTCTTGTCTCTTCCAATTATAGTCCTTCTTGAGATGACCAGTTTTGTTACAGTACGAACATTTTAATTTGCTCTTTCTGCCCTTTGGTTTAGACTTGGAAGTACCTCTTGAATTTTCTCCTTTCTCTTTGGATCGACCTCTAACAAACAAAGTTTCAGGTGATGAGGTTTCAAGGCTAGATTTCTTCCTTAATTCTGTAGACAATAATCGTCCAACAACATTGTCAAATGATATATTCATTATCTTAGTATTGTATGTTGATGATATGCTTATTATGAGCAAAACCATGGACACGATTAATAGGTTGAAGGCTTAGATGGCTAGGAATTTTGATATGAAGGATCTTGGAGTTGTAAAACAAATCTTGGGTATTGAGATACACAGAGAGAAAAAATGGTAAGCTTAGTTTTTCATAGGAAAAGTATGTTGAGAAAATACTTGAAAGATTCGAAATGAATAGTAAAGCCTGTGAATATTCCTTTGGCTTCCCATTTTAAACTTTCTTCAAGTTTATGTTCTAGTAGTGTTGAAGAAAAGGATTATATGTCTTGTGTACCATATTCCAATAAAATAGGATGTTTATTGTATGCAATGTGTGTACTAGACCTAACATTTCAGATGCAGTAGATGTTGTTAGTAAGTACATGGCAAATCCAGGAAAAGAACATTGGAATGTAGTGAAATGGGTGCTTCGGTACTTAAGAGGCAGAAGTGACTATTGTATCACCTTTACTAATAACGGTGATTCTATATGTGGTTTTGTTGATTCAAATTTCACAGGTGATTTGAACAAGAGACTGCTGCGAAGCCATTGTGGAGGTATTTTTTTTAAACCGCAGAACTTTGGGAACGCTCATTTTTTGACAACGAAGAAGTGAAACGTTCAGTTTTTTACAGTGAAGAAGTGAAACACTTAGTTTTGAAATAATTTGTTGATGCCTGGGAAACACCTGAGCCACTGTCAGCGTGTGAAGAGTATATTGGGCGCTTGACTTTTTGAAAATCATGATGAAGGCAATGAAGAATCTATTGTTGTTTGTGCCTCAGAAAGAGCGGTAATTAAAAAAAAATCTTGTGCTACTTTATAATATATATATATATTATTGTTTTAAAAAAAATTCAAAGGAAAAGTATTGAAGCTCATTAATGAAGAAGGAGATATTACATAATGGGTCTCAACCTCATAGAAAACTCACACCCTTACGTGTCACGTCCCCAACCCTTACTCAGCAGAGAGGATGCTACAACATCTATCAACCCGCGCTATCTAACCCCCCATGAACATAATACATATATAAAATGCATTGAACTTAAAGCATATAAATACACAGATGCATAATACATTCTACAACGGAAGCAAATGATTCATTCAACACATTCATGCATTCAACATGTTCATGATAATTTCATTATAATTCATAAGAAAATACAATTGCATAACTTAAATAAACAAGAATACTTATCTTTGGAGAATCTTGTCCCGCAACCAGCTATGTTGCTGCAATGTTATACCCAACCATAGACCAGTGTGCTCTTTAATCTCTCAGCAACACTGTCACCCCCGAGCTGGGCATGATTTTCCCTAAGGATTAAGGAACCCTAGTAGACTTTCCCCATAGCCAAGGATACAATAAAATTCAGTCAAGCCAACACAGTTGGGTTTATCAGATTTACATAGGTAGTGGTTTACACTTATCCAAATTCACATGAGACACAACCAAGCCAGCAGATGGGTTTATCAGGCTACCAGCCAAGCCATCATTCTAGTTGGGTTTATCAGGCTGTCAAGGAGGTGGAAAGACTGACTGCTAAGCTAGTGAGCTAAACCCAGAGCTATGAACACCCACACCGGATCTAGCCTAATTTCTAAACAATTACACACCCAACACAAGGAAGCATTCCCTTCTCTACTACACAGTCCCTCAGGCCATGCCTTCCCTTCCAGTGCTATTCAGGGCATGCAAAGAAGAAAACAAGCCTTCTAGATTGGTCTGTGAGTTTCTTTCACACATAGTGATCTCAGTCCTGGGATTTATAAAAACATAGCAGGCGCCAGGGATTACATACACACACATAAATTTACAAATTTCTGAACATTGCCGGAGCCAAACCGACTGCTACAAATTACCAAAACGAAAACGTTTTCGGTCTTTCAAATAAAAGACACAAAATCAGATTCAGGGCAATTGTGTTCAGGAAAAAAACTAACAGACAGGGGAAAACGTGAGAGAGAACAAAAATTGTCAAACAGGGGAAAAATCATAACACAAAAACCAAAACGTGAAGGATTTAGATCGCCGGATAGGAGAAATTCTTGAAAGGTTCAGACTTAGAATGGTTTTGCTTGCTTGCTGCTGCGTGAATGCTCAATTAGGTTTCCAAAAATGTTTTGTTCAATCCAAATCGTGAGGGAAGGTGAAACGCTGCCGCATGAGGGAAAAGTGGCCATTTTTGGTGTTTTCTTGCCCAAGAAATTCAAAAAAAGTTTTTAGCAAAGTGGGGCTCTGCCCAATTTGAATTTCCCCACTCTTGCAATCCTCCACTTCCTCATCCTTTGGAAAAATCATGCCCCCATCTCATTTAGTTGCGTTGACATAGCCGACTGTGGGTTTTAATTAAAAATTGCAATTTTAACATAATGTCCAACTGTTAATGTTCAACTAGCATAAAAAAATACCATCGGCCACGCCTTAATTGCCAAAACATAAATACTAAATCAATGTTGGGTCTTTTTCCTAGCTCCACACCATGATTATTTACATCATTTTATTTAAATGCAAACGGGGTCAAAATCGAGGTGTTACATTCCCCCCCCTTTCAACAGCACTATCCTCAATGCTTGAACAAAAATGCTTGCTGGTACTTCCCTCAGCAATCCTCATATTCGAACAAAAATGGATGTGCCAGTCGCATGGCATCCTCCAGCTCCCACGTAGCTTCTTCAGGACCGTAGTGCTCCCATTGCACCTTCACTTGTCCTATTGTTCGGTTCTGGAGCATTATGACCTTCCTAGCGATGATGCACATAGGATCGATTTGGAACTCCCCCTCTGGTTCCACCTGAATCACATCCCAATTTATTACATGGTTAGGATCATGTATATATTTCTTAAGCAAAGAAACATGAAAAACATTACAAGCTCTAGTGCTAGCAGGAAATGCAAGTCTATATGCAACTGGCCCTATTCTTTCAAGCACTTCAAACGACCCACAGTATCTAGGTGAGAACTTGGCACAAATCCCAAGCTTCAAGGAACTCTTATTTTCCTTCACTCTGAGGTAAACATGATCCCCAACACTGAACTCTCTGTTCACCCTATGCTTATCTGCATAACTTTTCTATCTGTCATGGGCTGCCTTCAAATTCTGCCTGATCTTTACAACTTCCTGCTCCATGTCCTTGAGCAATTCTGGACCAAGCACAACCCCGTTCACTGGATTATCCCAAGTCAGTGGTGTCCTACACCTTCTACCATACAAGCTTCATATGGACTCATCCCCAATGATGCTTGCTGTCCATTGTTATAAGCAAACTCTACCAGGTGTAAATAATCTTCCCACTTGGTTGGTTTGTCCATCACATACATACGAAGCATGTCTTCCAGCACCTGGTTAACTCTCTCGGTCTGTCCATAATTCTGAGGATGGCAGGAAGTGTTGAAATTCAACTTTGTACCCAAATATGCAAACAATCCCTCCCAAAAATTGGAAGTGAACTTGACATCTCTGTCAAAGGCTATTGCCTTAGGCAATCAATGAAGTTTGAAAATCTCCTTCATGAATATCTTTGCAATGTCATCAGTCTTATGTGTAGACTTAACTGATATAAAATGTGCTACCTTTGTCAGCCTGTCTACCACAACTATGATGGAATCATGTTGTCTCCAAGTCATTGAAAATACTATAATAAAATCCATAGAAACAACTTCCCATTTCCATTCTGGAACTGGCAAAGGCTGCAACAAACCTGTTGGATGTTGATTTTCAACCTTCACTTGCTGACACTTGATGCACCTTGAGATATATTCAACCATGTCCTTTTTCATTCCTGGACAAAAGTACTGCTTTCTAGCTGTAGCAATCGTCTTCTGATATCCTAGATGACCAGAATATGGAGCTTGATGGATCTCATCCATAACAACCCTTCTCAAATATGCTACATCTGGAATATAAATTTTGTTCTTATAGGTAAGAAGTCCATCTTCTTCCAATTTATATCCCTCATACTTCTTTTCAAGGCTTTGCTACTGGAACTTGTCCTTGACCTATGCATACAATTCATCTTCAGCAACATGATTATCAATATGCTGCCTCAAATCTGATTGGAAAATACTAATGGATGCCACATGCATCTCCTGCACCTTCCTGCTAAGTGCATCAGCTACCTTATTCTCTTTTCCCTTTATGTGCTTGATTTCAAAATCAAACTCACATAAAAACTCCAACCATCTCGCTTGCCTAGCATTCAGAGTAGGCTGATCAAACAAATACTTCAGACCACAATGGTTTGTCCTTAGCTCAAATCTTCTGCCCATCAAGTAATGTCTCCACATCTTGAGAGCATGTATTATGGCTGCAAGCTCTAGATCATGAGTGGCATAGTTCTTCTCATGCTCCTTCAACTTTCTTGACTCATAGCATATCACGTGGTTGTCTTGCATAAGAACTCCTCAAAGTCCTTAACCACATGCATCCATACATACCACGAAATATTTCTCTGGGTCTGCAACTTTTAAGGCCGCTGAACTTGTGAGAAGATACTTCAACCATTGGAAACTTTCTTCACACTTCGAGGTCCATTCAAACTTTATCCCCTTCCTTTGCAAAGAAGTGATAGCATGTGCAACCTTGGAGAATCCTTCAATGAATTTCCTGTAATATCCTGCAAACCCCATAAAAGATCTTACCTCTGTCACATTCTTTGGAGTAGGCCAATTCTTAATAGCTTCAATCTTGTCAAGGTCTACATATATACCCTCTTCTGAAATAATGTGTCCCAAGTACTGAATTCTATCCCTATAGAAGTCACACTTGCTCAGCTTTGCATACAGCTCATGTTCTTTGAGAAATTGCAATGTTAGTCTCAAATGTTTTTCATGCTCTTCGTCATTCTTAGAATAAACAAGAATGTCATCAAGGAAAATACCTACTGAAGACACTATTAATAAGGCACATAAATGTTGCTGGTGCATTTGTGAGACCAAATGGTACCACTACAAACTCATAATGGCCATACCTTGTTCTGAAGGCTGTCTTATGAATGTCTTGGTCCTTGATTCTCACCTGACGATAACCAAACCTCAAGTCAATCTTTGAAAATACCTCAAGTTGTATCCCAACCATGCACTATATACTTCATGAAAGAAGTTACGTGAGTAGACTATTGCCGGTTATGCTTGTTATGAGAAATTTCCCGTAAACACCTGTAATGATCAGAAACGTGCCATAAACATATTAGTTTAGTTGTCATTTAACATTGGGAAATTAAATACAGAAGCTCTACACCTGTTAATTGCACTATCACCTTCATTTTCAGTGCAAGTGACATCCTTTCCCATCCAACATTGAGTAAATTTAATAAATTCCTGTGCCATATTATATACATAAGCTAATACTTACATAATTTAGCCTCCTAATTTATTCAACCTTCTTATTTCATAAGACAGAGAAACCAAAATAAAAGAGTCAGGCAATTACCTTAATGGTTAGGCAACTTTCAATAATTTTGTTGACCTAATGATCATCTTCAGGAGGTTGTTGGAGATTCATGGCAGGAAGATGACCATGAAACCCTACATTAGCTGCAACACAAAATCCTTACATTAAAAAAATAAATTTATATGCTTACCTGGTTAAAGACACTTGCATGGATTTTCTCATTTGCGCATAAAAGAAACATTCACCAATTTCTATTTTCTCCAATTCTTATTTCCCTACTAAATTTATTTCCATCCATGTCTTCAACTTTATATATATATATATATTTACCTCCATGTATTCGAGTTTTTAAATTTTATTAATAATATTATATTATAGATATTAATATAATATTGACATAATATATTATAATATATAATATAATTTATTTATTATATATTAAAAACATATCATATTAATATTATATATATCATATATCATATCATATTATATTATATTTTGAGCATATTATATTTTTGAGGGTGGCTAAGTGGTTTGTTTTAATAGAACTTGTCATGACTAATGAAGTAGGTTAATTATAATCATGGAGCATTTTTCCATTTTTGATAAGTTATTTCATGAAATACAACAAAGAAAATTGGAATTTTGAGTAATATTTTTTAATTTCCAGTAAGTTATTTGATGAAATCAGACATTTGAAAATTGCAATACTGAGTAAATTTTAGCATCACTAATGGATTCAGAGACCTTAAATCCATCAACAGTGTTAAAGGAATCCATGCACAATTTTAAATTTATTAAATTCCAAAACACTGTAGATGGATTCAGAGACCGCCTAATTCTTTTACAATTTAGTTTATTTTAACATTGCAGATGAATTTAGAAACCATGGGGGTCACTGAATCCATCTATAGTGTTAAAATATACTAAATTGTAAATTTCATTTTTCAAAATTGCAATTTTTCATTTTGATTGGACCACCTACATCGAGGCTTGATCAAGTTCCGACTTATAATTAGTTAGCCGTGTATAACATGCTCATGATTCGGTTATATGATCTCTAGAGGGAATATTGAATTTTTTTGGACTAATTTAATGATTTAATAAATTGTAGTAATTGTTTTTCATTTTCTACTAGTGAAAATAATGTCTCCCCTTCTTCTTCTAGCAGCTCAGTATTTAACATAGATCGATCGCTATCTAGGGTTAATTTTAGGGTTTTTTGCATGCCTCGACTCTCGATTAAGGTTATGGTTTTGGTCCTTCTAGAATTTTCTTGAAGGTCCACAGGTGACTAGCACTACATGTATGAAAAAGGAGACCTAACATGGAATCCACTTAGTATCATAGTGGTCAACTTCATATAAGTCAACTTGCTAGAGGTATAACTTTTGCATACGAACTTTGATTGATGCAAAATTTGGACATTTATAAAGGCCTCAAAGTGTAGAATCACCTCATGTACCATTGCATTAGATACATGTTGTTTTAACCAAAAAAATTCCATTTAGACCCTCAAACAAGACCTGGAAGGTTCTGGACCCCAAATCTACAAAATGAGTCCTGCCCATAAAAGGGGGCCTACAAGCCAATCGCCCAATATTTCGACCCCGAAATCTCCAAGAAGGTGAGAAATTATATATTGATCCATTTCATATCATGTCATGTGTGCTAGATTAATCAATGAGTGGTAAGCTCTTTGTTTAGTTGGTTTTCCTCCAAAGAGGGGTTTCCAAGGTAATTTATATGTATTGTGTTGATGTGTTGTGTTCCATTGCTTTATGTCTAAATGTGTTCTACTATATGAATCAATGTGTAAGCCTGCTGTAAATTAGTATTAGAACCAACAACATGATGGTTGTGCATGTGTTAAGAATGTAGAAATCCAAACATCCACACACATTGGATGATATCTTCTTTATGTTCAACATAGCTACAACAAAACACTTCATAACTCTATTTGCCAGAAACATTTTTAAGTGTGCTTGGAATTCCATCCATTAGCTATAATTGGCATAACACTACCCATTATTACTTATACACGAGAAGAATCACCCTATGATCAAATTGAGGCTGATCAAGCAATCAAATTTGTTTAATGGATCCAACATAGCCAACAGCAAGTTCAAGATATTTTGTAGAAAGTCAATGCCAAGCACAAACAACACTAGGATCAACATTTACACACACTCTGATATGGGATTCACACCATCACCAAGTTTATGTGTGAGAATTCTTTTGAACTAAATATTTCCCTTTTCCTTAGTTTGCACCCTGTATTTAATGTGGAGCTATTTTGACCATATTTTCCACATTTGTTAGACACTTCAAAGGAGATCAAGCACTTGACCTCTACATAACTCAATCTTGACTACATTGAGTAGACAAGAATCAAATGGATCATGAATACGAAGATGAAGGGAACCCACTAGCAAAACATCCAACTGTATTGGGATGTCAAAGTGGGCCATCTTCTTCCCAAGGGTAAGTGGCTCACCAGGGGTCATATTTAGTTGAAGTTTCCTCATATGATGTTGGAAATTAATGCAATGGGGACCATTTCTTCCTAAGGGCCATGATTGATCAATGTGGATACTAGTGCCCACCCATTTGTTCCACTAATTTAGAATGGTTCCACATCTTGGAAATTTTACTTTAGTTTTTAAGTCACAAACTTCTAACGCAATTTTTGGGCATTTCCTTTGATTTTGTTGTGGACACAGGCCACACAATATTTGATTGTGTATCCTACCAAACTCATAGACCGTGATTTAAGCTTTGTAATGGTATAAGGAACACCCTAAATAGAGTTTCTATGCAAAATTTCCACTCCTAAAAAGTTGATTTATCAATTAGCCTCCTTCAAGCCTGAATTCCTTTGTCACATAATTTCCTAGGTTAATGGTTTTGGATATTTAGGATTTTTCATCCTAGGGAACCATACTTTATGTAAAGGAAACTTTTGGCCTCTTGTAATGTGTCATAGCAAATGAGTATAAACGACACATCTCTCTTCAGAAACAACCTACACCATTCTAGATAATCTATATCGACTTACGATCATTTTCCATTTTATTCATTAATAAAATATACACTTTTTATATATTATTATGCTATATACAATACCTATTTGTTTGTTTCCATTTATATTTCTTCTTTCATTTCCTTCTCTATAAAATCCAAATTGTAAAACCTCTACCAACCTACCTTTATTAAACAACCTCCACCAAAAGAAAAATATGGAGAAGTGCCTTTACTAGAACCTTTGCTAAACTTTGTAGTTCTTGTAGTGAATCAAGGATAAGTGATTGTTGAATGTTATAATTGAAATGCCATTTCTTTAACAAAGATTTCCATGTTTCATGCATGGTCCAAACACTTATATGATGCAACACCATTTCATTCAAGAGATGGTAGAATATGGTTAAGTGTTGTTGTTGAAGTACAACACGTAAAGGAATTTTATTGATGCATTGAAAAGGTCTTTCAATATAGAAAAGTAAAATAATTTTTCAGAACTTGATGTGTGTAAAAAAAACATGCTTATAAATATAATCTTCAAGTGAATATCAACATACGTGGAAAATATCAAGATATTTCAATATTAATATATTGAATGTTTCAATTATTGATTTTGCATATGCAACATTTTCCCAATTTTTATTATTATTACTATAATTAGTTCATCCTTACAATTTAATAGTCACGTATCCCATCCTCTCTCATCCTCTTTAATGTAGTATGTGGTGTATTATAATTTGTTTTCAATTATTGGAAAATTGTTTCCATTTTTTATAAAATATGTATGTTTAAAGTTATGTGATAATATTGGAAGAAGCTTTACATGGTTCCCTATCATATATCAATTTCATTTTTTAATTTTTTGTGTATATTTATTGAGGTAATATATATTAGTCATGTCTACAGATAGTATAATTAAAGTGCAGATTGCTTATCCAAAGATGTTCTTGGTTTCGCTCTTGGTCTCTGTTCCTTTTCAGAAATTTATGATGGCTCTATCAACATGAGTGGTTTTTTTCAGCTCTTTTAGAACTAAGTGCCGAAGCTTTGACTCCCTTTTACCTTTGGGCACTGGATTACTTGTATCTCTTTGAGATCCTTTAGCATGGTGGGCGGGCATCTCTGGATCAACACTCTGGTCTCTCCTTGTGCTCCTGGTTTTGACTGATTTTTGTGTCCTCAGTGAACACTATGATCCTTTTGTAGCCTCTCCTTGGTCTATTCTAGGATCATGTACCTTTGTATGTCTTTAGCTCTCTTGTTTTGGCTAGTATATTCAGTTACTAGTCTGATGTAACTCATGTAACTACCCATTATGGGAGGCTCATTTTGATGCCCTTTGATTCATAATTGAATATCAAGGTCAGGATTTTTTCGTCTGAAGAAAAACTAAATTACATTTTTATTAGCTTGTCTTATTATGTCCGGGATATAGGACAATATAGTTTTTGTGAAATTCTTATTAATTGGAATCCATAAGTTGTCTAAATTCTTATTGATTGGAATCCAAAGGTTGCCTAAAGCCTATAAATGTTTAATTTCACTTTAGTTTAGATATAATTTATAATATTTTGTTTTAAATTAAATGGTTAAAAAATGTTTTTTTTAAATTGTTATTGGTTGCAGGATAATGACCTCGTCCTGGATTTTCCTGTCCAAGAAGGAGAACACAATATCCATTATGCAGTAGAGTAATAAATGTTGTGACAGCAGTATTGTGGGCCGTTGAATCTTAAACAGGTTGAGATCCAACAGCTCACTGTGCTGCTGTCGTTGCATTTATTACTCTACTGCATGTGAAATATTTTTTATCGTCCAAAAAGCTATAGGATGACATCAAGTCTTGCGCAGAGCCATGCTCTGTCACTGCAAGCGGTTTTATTTCCACTGTCGGTTGTGCATAATTTTATTCATTTCTAAAAGAGAAGAAACTAACTCGATGCAGGAACACCATTGAAGAAGAATCTTGTTGAAGGTTACTCCATATTCTGCCATATCGCCAATAAAGAAATTGCAGATCCCATTTTTTGTATCATTGAAATTTTGATGAGTTCATTGGGAGTACGCTTTCACATGTATGCAGAAAAGATCGAGAAGTTTGCTAGCATATCACTCAGATCATTACAAGGATTCAGGGCCAATTTCAAGGAAATTGTTGAATTCGCTTTAGTAGTATAAAGGAAATAGAAATTTCAGAATCACGCCATTTGTAATAACTAATAATCAGTGGAAGTAAAATCAAACTGAGGATCGCCAGAGGATTCAACTACAAATTCGTTAATGCAAATCATGAAGGGATCCTATTGTTAGATTGCTTGAATGGTTAATTCTGTAGATTAAATTGTAGTTTAGTTTTTTCATATGGCTTTTTACAAATCGTTTTTATCTTGTTTGTAAAATATTTGGAAGGGATCTCATCGAACTCGATAGTTCGATAAAAGGAAAGAGATAAAATCTAACGGAAGAAACTTATGTAGTTATAAACATTGTATCGAAGAGGTGCATTCTACAATCCACTATAGGAGAGGTGTAACTCCCTCTGTGCTCATCCAGAGTTGACACGTGTCCTTTGTAAAAAATAATAAAATATTATTAAAAATAACATATCAGCTTAAATTAAATTTAAATTATTTAGAATTGCATATATATAAAACAGTATAAATTAGATAAACTAAAACCATAAACATTGGATTACACATTTATTCAACACTTCCACTCTAAAAAAGAGTTTACACCTTGAGATATTTGATCCCTCTCAGTTCTTGGTAGATCCCCTTTTATATGGATCTATGCTGGTAGATATTGACTATTTCGTTGAAAAACTCATGAACCCTCAATATTATTGCATTTCATTTCATTAATTAACCCGTATATTTATGCGCTTAAGGATGCTTCCATGGCATTAACCCATGCATATTTATCCACTGAAATCTCTCAGGTCTGTTGGTGCTAAATACTGTAATTCCTTTATCCTCTTAGAGTTTGAATTTTATCTCAAAGTATTGAGCATCTTTGGAACATTTACTTCAATTTTTAGTTCATTTTGAGGCATGAAAACCATTCCCTGTTCAAACTTTCTTGCTTTCATTGCACAAGCGAAACGACCATTTCAATCAAGCAGGGAGTTCTTTCAGGTTTTATGACCAACATAATAGAGGAGTTGCATTAAAAAAGGAGTGGGACAGAGGATCCTCTGTAACAGATTCAAGAATCAGTAAATTAGGGTTTATTTGTTGTATGTCTACGAAGGACGCACCATCTCAGCTTGGAAATCCTGTAAATTTTACTGATGCGAATTCACCACAACAGGTGTTCCTAGACAATTTAACAACCCTTTTTAATAAAACTGTATTTTCTTTCCATTATTTTCTCAGCATCTCTAATTTCTAACCGACAGATCAACAAAGGCATGGTGATTAAATTCTTGACTTAATTTTTGTTTCGTTATGGTGTATTTTGTTAGTGATTGACTAGTTCAATTCACATACTCGTATATGTTGGAGACCCATGTAGGTTCAGTTACCTCTGTAATTGACGGCCTTGGTGTCAGTTCATTCTGTAACTGACGGCATGCATCAGATTTTTGTAGACCACCACTATGGCATGTTTTCTCATTTCTGCTAATCATGATAGATATTATGTATTGTACTATTTCTCACATATCAACACAAAATTATTCATTCCTTCTCTCTGTTTTTCATTATTTTTCTGTTTTGCAAGCTGCGTGTTCTCTCTTGCTAGATAGATCTTTCTGTGCAGGTGTTCAACACTCATCTACATGGTATCAGAGCTCTGCTTCTAGGACAAAGGAGCTCCAGTATTTTTTATTTGCAGGTACAGAGGATTGAAAATCGTTAGAAGAATGGAGTTTCCGAAGGAAGCTATTCTCACACCATATAGTTACTTTGCATGGGAAGCAAATATGGAGATCTGTCTTCGAAGCAGAAGATTGTATAGGATTTCTATGGCGACAGAAGTTGAGCCTACAATATCCATAGAAAAGTACAAATACCTCAATTGGATGGATGAGGCCTACGGAGCCCTCTACAAGAACATCTCTCCTGAGTTGCTTTTCCATATTGCTTCTTGCAAAACTCCCAATGAAGTTTGGATCACCATGAAAGGACTCCTTGGAAAGAAAGATGATATGAAAGGCCACATGGTCGAAGTGGAGATGCTCTCTTTGGATCCATGAAGCTTTGACTATATACAAGATTTCTTCACAAGATACAAGGATTTGCTATTGCAACTCAATGGGTACGGGTTTGATAAATCTAAGGAGGAAAAATTGATGGTTCTATCCATCCTCTCCAAGCTTGGACTAGAATACTCTGTTTTTGTCTCCACATTTCATTCAATGAGGCTCACCTCTGGTAAGAAATGGACCATGCCCACTCTTGATGCTTTTATTGAATCTTTGTCTCAGGAACAAGACAAGCTCATCGGTATGGGGAAAATCAAGGGCTTCAAGGCACATGCTCTTGCTGTGCATGATGCCAGTCATAACCCAAAATAGAGATATAAATCCAAAGATAAAGGAAAGGCACATGCAAATACAAAGAAGGAAGGGAACACCAAACCTTTCAATGATTCCTACGGATCCAAAGGTGAAAAAGGGAAGAAATTGGAGAAATGCACATAATGTTAGAAAGCATTCCATTCAGAATCCTCATGCATGAAGAAGCAGATAGATCAGATGGCCCAGATACTTCAGAAGCACAACCTTGGGGATCACATTCCAGAGGGAGACAAGAAGAGGCCTAAAGATCATGCTCTTGGGAAAGGTAACTCTAGCCATGCTTTGATTGCCATTAATTCATCTCCCTATGCATGGATTGTAGATTCAAGTGCATCTCACCACATGGCTGCCACCAAGGAATCCTTCTCTTCATTGGATGCATGAAAAGGTCCTCATATACTCATGGGGGATGATTCTCCCGTTGAGATCATCGGCAAGGGAAGAATTGAACTCAATCATGGCAGCTTTGAGGATGTGCTACATGTTCCAAAAATATCGATGAATCTTCTCTCCGTCTATCAGATTACACATTTTGGCACTGGAAAGAGAGTTGAATTCACTCCTGATGCTGTGAATATCTTCGACATACAAAGCAACTATAAAGTTTCCACTAGTGAGGTAAATCATAGATCTAGGATTTACACCTTTTCTAAATTCATTAAACCAGATTCTGCCTTATTACTTACACATGCTGATGATAGTAGTAGGTTATGGTATGAAAGATTTGTCATCTTAATTTCAGATACATGCAACAACTCTACAAGCAGGGAATGGTCATTAGCTTGCCCAACATCCATTTTTCCAAAAGAGTTTGTCAAGGATGTGTTCTTGGAAAACATCCTCAAGAGAAGTTTGAAAAAGGGAAGGCTTAGAGGGCCTCCTCTCCCTCAGAGCTCATCCATAGTGATCTGAGGGGACATTTTCCTCATCTGTCCATTAACAAGGCGAGGTACATGCTTACTTTTATCGATGATTTCTCATGATACACTTGGGTGTTATTTTCTCAGGAAAAAATTCAAAGTTTTTGAGCATCTCAAAGACTTCAAAGCACTTGCAGAGAATCAGTCTGCGAGAAAGATCAAAATCCTCCACATAGACAATGGGGGGGAATATGTGAACAAGAATGTTCAACATATTTGGTCATAGGAAGGTATACAGTTGCAACATACAATACCATACACTCCACAACAGAACAGAGTGGATGAGCGGAAGAACAGATCCCTCAAAGAGATGGCCTCTTGCATGTTGCATGCAAGGTCTCTTCCTTCTAAACTATGGGTTGAGGCACTTAACTATGCCAAATACATACATAATAGATCTCCTCATATATTTGTCAAGGACATGACTCCTTTTGAGGCATGGAGTTGTTGCAAACCGGAAGTCACCCACTTCTGAATATTTGGATCACGTGCATGGGCCTGCATACCCTCTGAAAATAGGAAAGCATTAGATCCTCAGAGCACTGCATGCATCTTCGTGGGATATTTTGATGATGTGAAGGGTTACAGGTGATCCCCCAACAAAGAAGCTCTTTATTGAGCGAGGTGTCCAGTTTGAGGAAATCCCATTTCATGCACAATTGGAGTCACATGAAGAGACCGTTGTTCCTCTACCTACACCAAACATCTGTGATGATGAGTCCACTCATTCAGATCATGATTCAAATTTGAGTTCTGAATCTGACAGAGAACATGAGCATGAATACACTGATCCACATCCTTTATTCCCTGAAAGAACAAGGAGCTTAAGAGAGATATATGCATAGAAAACTCCATAGGATGCAGGTGACCTTGTGGGGGATCCGATGAATCTGATGAGGATGCTGTCCCAGTTTGAGGAGCCTTCTCATGTACTCACAACTACCGAACCAATGATTCCCATGCATTGTTACATGGTTCTATCTTTAGACTCGCAGGCCAATGCAGAGGCTGCATGGAATTCCCTCTAGGAAGATGCTATGCAGGATGAGTACAACTCTCTCCTTGAGAACCAGACTTGGGATCTGGTGCCACTTCCTTCAGACATGAAGCTTGTCAGATGCAGATGGGTCTACAAGACCAAGAAGGCAACAGATGGATAGATCAACAGATACAAAGCCAAGCTAGTTGCCAAAGGTTTTCAACAGGTTCATGGGTTAGACTATGATGAGACCTTTTCTCCAGTAGAAAAGATGGATTCCATTCGATTAACACTTTCCATTGCTGCAGACAGGAGGTGGGAATTCCATCAAATGGATGTGAAGAATTCATTTCTTCACGATGATCTCTTTGACGAGATCTACATGGAGCATCCATAAGGCTTCATACAAGATTCATCCTTGGTTTGCAGATTGAAGAAGTTTCTCTATGGCCTTATGCAAGCCTCGAGAGCATGATATGCCAAGATGGACTCCTACCTATCGCCCAAAACTTTGAACGGTGTAATTCAGATCCAAATGTATACATGCTTAGGACAATTGACTCACTTCTACTACTATTTTTATATGTGGATGATTTGTTGATCATTGACAGCTCGACTTCAGCACTTGCTGCAGTCAAGAGGATTCTACATGACAGGTTTTTGATGACGTACATGGGTCCATTACATTTCTTCCTTGGTCTTGAAATTAACCACGATGCCTCAGGCATCAAACTATCTCAGGCCAAGTATGCTTGAGATCTTCTAGAGCGATGCCATATGACAGACTGCAAGTCTGCACCGACTCCTTTCCTATCTGGGGTCAAACTTGAGGATGGTGGGGACACTCCATTGGTTGACAACACTATGTACAGACAACTAGTGGGGAGCTTGTTGTATCTTACACACTCTAGAATAGACCTCTCATATGGAGTTGGGGCAGTCTCTCGGTTCATGCAGGAGCCACATGAGCTACACTGGAAGGCTGCCAAGCAGATTCTTTGATACATGTAGGGCGCCATCACCTTTGGGATTCACTATGCAACATATTATGCATTGGATCTCATAGGATTCACTGAGTCTGACTGCGCTGGCAATAACATTTATCGCAAGTCCACATTTGGGTACTCACTCAAACTAGGTTCATGGCCCATTTGTTGGTCGAGCAAGAAGCAGGATGCTATTTCTCTATATTCATCCAAGGCCAAATACAGAGGGGTAGTCAACATAATCGTTCAGGATTTGTGGCTACAACATTTTCTCATTGAGTTGGGCATCCAATTCCACCGACCTAC